>VYXB01006331.1:0-30960 GCA_013397135.1 Pachyramphus minor
TACTTACATGATTGGATAATGCCTAGCACGAACTTGTCCTGTGTCCAGTTGTAGGTTCCAAGCCAATCATAATACATAATACATAAAGAGTTTGTGAATGGCTGATATTTGTATTACTGGTAACAATTACCTCCCTCCCCCAAATTCACTAGAAATTCCTGGGGTCTCAGATCTCCTATAAGACCTGCCATAATTTCAAAGTTAGGTACACAGTACAGTCTGAAATTAGTCCAGCATACTGGATAAAGACTCCTGTCTGCCTGATGCTCATTGAGGTATCACAAATTGCTATAACTTGGTTTATCAGTTTACTTTGTCTCATCTTAGAGCCCCTATTTTCCATGAAAGAAATACCTATGTAGGGTAAAATCTTTTAAATAAGGTTATAGATTAGAAATAGAATCCTTAAGGTTGGAAAAGATGCCCAAGATCATTGAGTCCAACCTTTGACTGAACACCACTATGCCCACTAAAACATAGCACTAAGTGTAACATCCAGTTGTTTCTTGAACACTTCCAGGGATGATGACTGTACCACCATCCTGGTCAGCCTGTTCCAATGCTTAGCCACCCTTTCAGTGAAGAAATTACTTCTGATGTCCAGCCAGAACCTCCCCTGCTGCATCTTGAGGCCGTGCCCTCTTGTCCTGTTGCTAACAGCCTGGGAGAAGATGGCAAATCCCTCCTTGCTACAACTTCCTTTCAGGTAGTTGTGTAGAGAGCAATAAGGTCTCCCTTAACCCTCCTTTTCTCCAGGCTAAACAGCCCCAGTTCCCTCAGACATATGACTTCCCTCTTCATATGACTTGCTCTCTAGATAAATCTATGAAATCTGTTTCATCTGTATTTTGAGATCACTGCATCATCTAAAATAAATGGGGACAGGGTGGTGGTGAGACCATCAGTAACTAAAAATTTGAAAAGGCTCATGTTTGACATTTTCATAATGAAATATTTTAAAAAGAAAGAAAATTTTACTTAACAAAAACCTCTAGTTACTAATAGTGGGGGAAAGATAAGCACTTCAGCTCTAGGAAAACTGTTTTAAAGTTGTCACTACTTCTTTAATTCATATGGTTGTATGTTCTTCATATCAATGTGACTAAAGGACCTATCACAACCCTTATCTTCTAATTTCCTATTTTTATAGGTTTGTGTCACATCATTACTGTTATTTGAAAGTAGGAGATTGCACTTAATTGTTTAGTAATTACTCAATTGTAGAGGATTTGTAGAGATTAATGAAAGACTGACAGAGGTTGATTAACCTTGATATAGCAAGGGCTATACTGCACAGCACCAAAGCAGAATATGGGGTTACTGGAGGTCTATTCAGTTCCCTCTGCTCCCAAACACAGTCACTACATTTATATACATGTGTGTACATATATATAGGAATAAAACTTTCTTTTACTAGTCTGTTTTGTGACCTGTAGCACTGCAGTCATCTCAACAGCAATGACAGAATGTAGTTTTGCTTGTTACCTATGTCCTGTATGAGTAACAACTCTCTATTCTCACAAGAAAGAGGTCTACAGCAATAACAGTTAAAATACCAGCTCATTAGTGCTGTCTCTTGCTATGGTTAGCAAGCATCGTGCAAGGGAGAAATAATAAAAATAAAAAATAAAAAATCAGCGGATGTGTCTTGAAGTATTTATAAAGCAAAGTTCATCATGGATAACAACACTCTCACAGAGCAAAAGCAGCAGAATGGAATAGAGTTCCACATCTCTGTATTATTCACTGTCATCTGAGCACCTTGATTAGCACCGAGTCTGCCCTCAAGTCACAGGTTTCTCTTTTTCACTCAGGTACATTAATCAAGATCACAGAAGTTCAGGACCTTAAGACCTTAACAAGCAATTTCTTAATGATTTCAAACAGCAACATCCTGTCTATTCCATAGCTACAATGAGCATTGAAAAAAATCTTTCAATAGCAAAATTTGTGCCTTGTGGGCGTAGAGAAAGATTTGGAATTGTACAGTTAAGGTTTGACAAGACAGAGATGGATGTGTACAAGGTTTCTTATTTACAAAGATAGTAAAGACAGTAATTTCTTCCATGTAGAGAGTCAAGTATACTGATTCTTTTCATAATATACATAATGTTTATATGAAAATGCATATATACACAGCATATGCATAGTGTGTATTGTACTGAAACACATATACACACATCCAGTATATATTATACCATATGCCATGTGTTATAATACAATAGAGATAATAATTATAAATAAAATTGCAAAAAGTAACCAATTTATACCCTAAAATTTTTGGTTTAGTCTCTGATCTTTTTCAGTCATGAAATCACCCTAACAGAGAGTTATTTTTAAGATTTTCAGACTTTCTACTGTGAATTAGTTCCCCTCTAGAACTGTGTTTCACTAACTTAAATATAATACAGACTAATGATTTCATGAAGATTTTTGAGCAGAAAATAATGACATCAACTGTCCACTTTATCAGCTTGAATGAGGTATTGTGAAGCTCTCAAGGCAAAACATTTGCAGCTCTCTGCTCATTTTATCTCTGTGTTTAAGCTTTCTGAATTCAAGGGTTTTGTCCTAACATATTTCATTTGCAAACAGGTTTTAAAGCTCCCACTGCAAAGTTTATTATTGAAATATTGGGGTCTAACCTTCTTCCACTGTTAGAACTTAAAACAGATATGCTAACAGTGAGGATAATTACAATGAGGGTTTGAAGGAAAAATATCTCTCAGTTCAGACCTGGCATAGATCAACTCCCATGAAGGTATATTTCTATTAACTTTCACAGAGTCATTCCAGATTAACAGATGAGGAAGTGATGCAGCAGGTACAAAATATCTCCTATCGAATTCAAAGGCAGTCTTGTTGTCTTTGGTTAAAATTATGTTCATGAAGGAGTCTAACTGGGCCTCTTGTATCCCCTTCTTCTTTCAAACCATTAACCTTCATTGGGTTAATGTAACAATACTGCTTTTACCTGAACATACCTAGGCATTTTCACTGAGTTTCATTTGAAAAAGTGTTTGAGGTATTACAGGTTATTCGTATTAGCAAAGGACAAATGAAAGAGGACTCTATTGCTATTGAAATCTTGTTTCTTTACATAACACTTATGCTGTCCATCTGCCTGGTGGCATCAGGAAATTGCTGTGATGGTGGCCAAAACACATGTACAACTACAGCTCTGACTGACACAGGGGCCTATGGCCTGAAAGGGGCTTTAACTGTGAAGGGAAGGGATCCAAAGGACTGACTGTGCCCCTTATTACTTCCCACCAGCACCCCAGAGCCTTGCCTTCAGAGCTGCTGCACCAGATTGGATTGAGTTGTGGGACCTCACCCTGTGGTGGTGTGGGGTGTCACGTGTCCTTCTGTCCCCTTCATGGTGGTTCTCTGACCTGTGTTTGCTCCCTTGAAGAGCTGACCTCCTTCTCCTCAGTATGAACTGCCTTGCTTCCCTCTCTGAGCTGGGGTGATGCCCAACTTGGTAAAAGGGCATGTTTTACGAGGAATTAGTCCTACCCACAAAGCTATGGCAGTGTGAGAACATTCAGGATTTAGAATAACACTTCTGCACACGTGCTCAGACTCATGACTAGGCTGTGTTTGGTTGATTGTCTGATTGTCTCTTCAACGAAGGACTGGAAAGGAGGGAGTAACATTTATTTTGATTTTAAAAGGACTTCTACTTTCACCATCTCCAACAGGAATGTACCCATCTTCCAATGCTACATTTTATTCATACTGCAAGACAACATTAGCTTCTCTGATTTTTTTCACAATGACTTAAGCTTTTAGTTTTCTCAGATAAAAGCTTTAAACAAAAGGCTTGACATGCACATGATACTGCTCCAGCCATGCAGATTATGTGTTGAACATGAGCAACGGATGCACATACAGTCACCTCTCTGGAAGCATGGACTCTAGCACCCCTGCAGTAGCAGTACATGTAGAAGTAGCAGCAGGTTTTTCCATAGAATGTAGGATTAAAGAATGCTGTTCTATGTCTAACAGTTCTTAAATACAGCTCCAAAGTGCTCTTTCATGCCTTAGTCCAGAAAAAAATGGATTGTTCCCCTTCTGGATTTACACTATAGTCAACAAATAAATGCTTTATTCTGAGAGAAACTGAAGTAAACTAACCTCTCTGTACAACTAAAACTAAACATATCAATTTACAGAAAATGGGCAATGAAAGTGACTAAACAGAATACATAGATGGTTTGCTAAATCAAGTCTTAGGATTTTCATTTTAAATATTCTGTTATTGTTTCAGATTAAAATAGCATTTCCACCATCTCTCCAATTCCTGTGCAGGAGACGGACACTGGTAAAGATATCTCAATATGCATCCAACTGCTAACAATATGGCTATGAAGCAGGGTTAACACAACAGGCTAAACTGACATTTCTTTGAAAGGAATACCTTCAGGAATCACTGACCTTCTGGGATTAGCAGTCATTTTCTATTATAACCCATATATCACAGCTTCATGTATTTCATGTTCATCTAAAGCTTAGTTTATCGCATCTCTTTCTGTTATATTCTGAAGTGCAGCTGCTGTATTTTTTTTCTGTGAATTCCCTAATCTACTGCAGAATTCTCATTGCTTCAGTATGTCATGTATTGTTGATTTTTGTCTGCTATTTTTGCATGCAATTCATCTTACTGTTGCTCCATTCATGATCTATGAGGCAAATGATTTCACCTGTCAGCTTGCAATGCTTCACAGATCTGCTGAAAATGAACACATGGAAGCTGAGCTGAAGAAGCACTCTGATTTTTTTGTTTCTGGGCTGTATCTAACTATGCCCCATTCTTCTCCATTTGTATTGAAAGCTGCTGTTTCGTCATCTGGCCTAATAAAGCAAAACGCCTGTATGAAGTGTTAGTTTGCTGCTGCGTGGCATGCAGTGTTGACAATAAGCAAGCGAAAATCAGATTTGTCTCCTATATATAAAGCTTACAGAAGTATTGCTGTGTTAAATATAACTGAAACACAGAGCTTGGGATGTGACAGTCTTAATATGATTACCATGTTGTTAGGGGCTACATCTGAGAGCTGTCTGTGTTTAGTTAGAGAATATTTAGGTTGTTATTTCAGATACTACCAGTGACATGATTGTGTGTGTTTATATATACAGAAATAGGTGCAAATATTTCTTTATATCCTACAAACTATTTTGAATTTCTTTCCTGAGTCTGGAATTATGAGGAAAGAGATTCTTCTTTTAGAATAGCCAAAAGCATGGTTATGGGGCATTAATGTGTATCCATATCTCTTCCTTGTTCGTCCACCAAGCTTTCCTGTAGTAGATAGACATTCACAATAAAATTCCCTTAGTCTTCACTCAGAGCTGTCTTGTTTCATAAAAATAATTGAATGTTCTTTGAAGCAAGAGTACAAACTTCCTTTTCCCAAATCTTCTCAGAGTGTCTTACTCTCCCTCCAGGTTCTGGACAGAAGGGCTTCCTTGTGTCCAGAAAATTCTGTTTGGTTTTTGGGGTTTTTTTTTGGTGGTGGTGGGTGTTCTGTTCTGTTTTGTTTTTTTCCTGTTCCAGTTTTGAAGACTAAGTTTGCTGAGGATAGAAGTTTTTCTACAAGAAGAGTATCTTTTATGTCTAGGTAAAGGAATAAAAATTGCATTACAGAAATGTTGATTTGCTGCAGTTATAATTTAAATACAGTCAGGGACAGTTTTGTGGTTTTATATAATTTAGGCAATGTATATGTGCAATATAGGTCATTACTCTGTGGCATAGATTTGACTGAGGCATTAAGTTGTAATTCTGATACCATCTAGTTCCTGGTGTTTATAGAGACAATCGGCCACTTATCAGAAAGTCTCTGTCAGATAGGACCTGCTATATAGATATGTCTGTGCCTATGTCACTTAGCTGCTTTCTTCAGGGAGCCAAATATTGTCCTTAAAAGATGAAGAGATATCAATGCTTTGAGTGGTACAGAAATATAAATACCTTTCGCATAACTGTACTGTGATTGATGTTTATTACACCTGCCTTCTGTCAAGCAAAATCCGAAAATCATTATTTTCTTGAGCGCTTTTGCAATATAATTATTATATTTGAGCATAAATCAAATCAAGTGAAATTATTTTCTTAGTAACAATTCTAAGGCACAATAATGGATTTAATAATGATGTAATAAGAACATTCTTCACAATTTTTTATCCCTCTAATTTGCTTCTTTGTGTGATCATGCTGTCTTGTCCTATAGTCACCCACGGTAGTCTTAATAACAACCAAACCCCCTCCCAAACTCAAAAATAAGTCCTTCCTTGACACATTGTCCCACCCAAATAGGTTGTTGAAGAGGGAGACTAAATTTCTTATTCTTGGTAATAAAAATTGGGAGAACTCTATGATTATCCATTTCTTCTGGTAGCAGCAAGTTAACCAGTCAGCTGGACAGGTCCATACAGGAGAGCAAACTAGTATGAGCCAACCAAAGTGTTCTGTCTCTAAGTTAAGAGACATATGCAGTATGGTGGGGTGTATTAGAGGGAGTTTAGATGCAAGGAAATACCAAGATTCACTATTTTGGCTGCTTATGAACTATCACATTTCAGCAAGATGATTTGCTGAAGCCACAAACACTTTTCAGAAACACTCCAGAGATATTTTTCTGTGTAAATGTTTTGATCAAGAACAAACAGGAGAAAAAGCTTGCATCAAAAATTGACCTTTTCAACATGAAGCAAAAATTTCAACACACTTCCACTTTGCAGTAGCATTTAAAAGGCTTTGTTTTCATGCCAAAGCAGAATAAAACAAACCTGCAACTTTAAAAATGTTAGTAAAACAAAGCACTATTTTCTAGCAAGTTCTACCTACATCTTTTAACTAGAATAACTTAACTCAGTGCTGGCTTCACCTGACAATAATTTACCATGACCCAAAATGCATTGCCATTAATCTCTTATTATCATTTCCACTTTTTGACTACATGGTTTTAGCTTGCTGGTGTGTTTTATGTTTCTTTGCATGCAAAGATATTGTTTTTCTCTTTTGTGTATCAGTGAAAATGAAACCAATGTTTCACTGTTTTTGAAATCTGCCCTTTCAAGGTCACTAATGTCATGTCTTAGTTACTTTCTGAAATTGCAAGAGTTGAATTCAGTGTTTATATACTCTGACTCACCAGCAGCAAATGTTCAGCATTGTTGTTTATTATTAAAAAGAAGGGGACAGTTAATGTCTCTCCAATACATCTTTTAAAGTGGTCTTTATTCCTGAAAGATTCAGAAAATTTAAAAATAAATCTGATGAATACCAAAGGAGCATGGGCATGCTGCAAGATGTACGCTGCAGAATATGTCCTTCCTCTCTTTTCTTATGCTCGCTTTTCAATTTCTCCCACTTGTTTTGTTCAACTCAGAGAGAAAGTGAGAGACAGGGAAGAGGAAAGGGTTACCCTTGAATGTTAGATATTATTCTGTAAGGATAGCAGCAAGGTAGGACATCCGTTTTGTAAGAACATTTGGTTAAAAGGCCAAGATGGGGAACAGGAAAAGCAACGAAAACTAAAGACGCAGATACAAAACCACTAAGGGAGCAGTAGTTAACAAAAATCAGAGCTGTGGATGGGCTGTTAAAGGCACCAGGCCTATGGTGACCTTGGGCAGATCAACCACATCTTTGTAATAGGTCAGAATGGAAATGAGAGTATCCTGGATTCAGCACGAAACAGCAAACTTACTGTAGGATATTTAAGGTGGGTCATTGCAACTGGGTAAAACTTTTTATGGGGTGTTTGAAGGGATTATGGGAATGTGGTAAACTTATTACAGGCTGCTTAAGAGAAGGATAAAATACAAGAAAAAATGGAGAGGTTGAATTACAGAGGGCAGTCTCATGTAAACAAGCTGAAATTCATTACACTTGTATAAGTCCTGTCCCTGATCATAGCACAGTCTCTCCTCCTTCTTGGTAAATTCTTATTTTTGTCCTCACAGAGAACTATATGAATGCTCATCCTCTTTTGACTGTGTGTGAGATGCTAGTAGACTCAAGTCAGGTTAGCTGGGAAGTAGTCTGTCTTTACAGTCTTGGAGCTGGATATTGGAGGGAGCAGGTCTGTGCCAGCCTGGAGAAGATTAGGACATTTGTGTCATTTATAGAAGTGCTGTTTGTGTGTATCTAATGCATCTAAAGGCACTACTGTCTTGGCTATGTTTACCTGCTGGTAGCCAATCATGTCTACTCACATGTGAGTGCTGGGGAAATATGCTCAGTTTTGTTACTGGCTGAATCATGAACAAGGAACCACAGCAGCTTCTGATCTCCCAGGGATTATGAAGTTCACTGGGTTCAGTTTCTTTTAAGGGGCATAATCTATGTTGTCCTTACAATGGTTCAAAATTTCCTTATCTTGAGTTTGTGCTTTTTTAATTTTTGGGGGGAAATATTAGACCTCTATATGTTTATATTCAGGATTTTTTTTTTCAACAGTGTTTCTATAAATATTGCAATGTTATTATTAATGTATTAACATATTAATAACCTTGCAATGTTATTATTAACATATTATGAGGCAAATATGTGGGAGTTTTTGGTTGTTTTTTGTCTTCTTTTTACTCTTAATTTCTAATTATGATCTGTGTTTCTCTCATTGCAACTTGTTATTTTCTTGTTACCCTGGGTCTGTGGTGTTTCTTTAAAGTATCATCTAGTTGTTTCCCTTTCCCATTACATTATTACTAATCTAATGACTAAATACAGCCTTCATAAATATAAGCATTGGGAGAGATGCTTTATTTTTTCTTGCATAAATGTTGTTTTGTACAAAAAAAATTGCAGAATTCCTTTTCAGAACATAATGGATTGGATCAAAAAACACATCATGTCAAAGGTTTTGTATAAGTTTATATATTTATATGTTCAGAATTTGCGCATGTGAGAAACACCAGAAAATTATGTTTGTGATGACCTATTTTCCTGTTCCCATTTTTCACAGGATGTTGGCCTCATTATTCTCATTTTACTACTGATTACTGCAATACAGAGGGATTATTTTCTTCTGGCAATCACTCACTGATGAAAAGGAGGTGATGGTGTGTGCAGTGTAGGAGGTATCTTCCCAGGAGTCACCTCATCAGAAATTGTGTTTCTTACTTTTATATTCTGTGACTTACCTATTGTCATACTACCACACATAACACTGCACAGAGACAAGTAATTTGCCTTTTAACTTTGCCTGGTTATTTTGGAGTCTTTGCAATTTGTTTTCACGCTTGGACTTGGATTGCTGTATGTCTTTCAAAATGATATTTATGAAAACCTCATCTCTGAAGCCTGTATTGTTGGGTGAGCTGTTCCAATGATTTCACCTCATAAATGTGGGAGAGTTCCTCTATATATATGAGTCTACTTTGTTTCCATTTACCCCTGGTCTTGCAGAGAATGAGACACAAGACAAAAATTTCTTGGAAGTCAGAAACATTGAGGAGCTCAACTAGAATATTCCTTTTTTAAAGTGTTTTTGACAGAATATAGATTATTTGAACCAGAACCTACCCTGAATTTATGGCTGGATATGCAGAGATTGAAAGCTATCAATTCACATTCACAAAATGCTTAAGCTTTTGATTCCTCAGAGCCTGGATGATGCAGAGATGGATACAAGCCAACCCAGATTCCTCTACCCATAATTGAAGTTGCCTAAACAGAGCCAGATTAAAGTATGTACACATATATTCTGCTAAGGGACAGGGACATATGCAGAAATAAAACTCACATTGGCATGGTCATAACATTAACCCAGCCCTGGATAAAGGTAGAATGGTCCACATGTAACTGCATGGACACAGGCAAATGCATCCTTTGGCAATATGTGATTTAAAGTATCTGAAAATACTGTCATTTAAGGTTTAGCTGCTTCTCTATGAAACGGTATATACTGTATCTTTTGTTTGTCATTTAGCACTTCTCTTTGCCTTGCCAAGAACTACAGACTATTTCTTTGTGAACAAGGCCAGTGAAGTACCAGTTTCATAAGAAACCTCTATGAACTGCTGAAATATGAGCGAGCTGATTGTTCTTAGAGTTGTTGTTCCTGTTGATGCTTTAAATAGAAAAAAAAAAGAAATAGAAAAAATAGAAATAAATAGAAATAAAAATAGAAAAAAAATACATTATTGCCATGTTATAGTTCCATTGAGTGTTTCCATACTGCATAAACAGCCTTTTCAGTTAGGCAATTTCTGGAACGACCTGTTAGTAGAAGTAAGCTACACTAATACAGGTATGAAATCTGTTTATCTTATTTATTCATTTAAAGATTAAATGCTTTAAGGACAAAGCATCAAGATTTGTACATCAGACAAGTTATATTCTACCATGACATGAATGAAGACTTCATATCATTAACATCCTGAAGTCAGTTACAATTTATAATCACTATTGTTGCAATTCTAAATTACAGTCCTCACCTGCAAAAAACAGCCTGAATACAATTGCTTTTTGATGTAGAAAATTGCAACCTAGAGAAGATCATCTTAAAGAATTCATGTCTGAGTTGTTCTACACATTTTGAAAAGCATGCACGTGATTTAGGAGCTTTAGGCTGTTCTTTTTCATCAGGATTAGACTCCTAAATCATTCATATGTGCTTAAGTAAATTAGCTTTACCATTCAAGACAAGCATCCTGGCATGTATTTTTGGTTTATTTCTTTTTATAATTTGTTTGAATTCATTTAAATAAGCAATTCATGGGGTAGGGAGGTGGAGCTCAGATCCTAGAAAAATTAGTCAGGGATTTCTTAGCAATCTCAAAACAATAGTATGTGTTGAGTCTGTTGAGACTAGTCAAGCATTTTTTGCTACAGTGTAATAATCCAACCTCGAAAGGTCTTCCCTGAAAGTAGAGGTTGAACTGGCATACTGTAATATGTTGTTTTATATAGAGATTTGATTAATGTCTGGAATTGTACTAACGTATAAATTTTGCTAATAGCTAGTGAGAGTTCCTAAGATAAATTAACCTTCTGACCTCTCCACTTGGCAGTAATCCTCTTTATAAGTAGGATTAGCAAAACTTAATTTACTAATATTGCAGGAGTTTACATTTAATACTGTCAGAATGCATAAGCAAGCCAGTCTAAAAACACAGAATCCTTGACTACACCACAACATTTTGGACTAACTAATTATAACAGAAATGTATGTATTTTTAAACTACCAGCTGTACTGAATCAATTAAATTCCTTTTGTGTCATTTAATGAATAAACCTGTTGACATATTTAAAGTTGTTTACTCAAACTGAGTAATAGACGAATGTCAAAGCTGGATGTCCTGTAGCATTTAACCTTGCAGGAGAGAAAGCAACATGTTTTCCATAGTGCTGTAAGGTGTTCTGTAGGCTTTCATAAGAGTGAGAGAAGGACGTCCCAGAAGTCTGCTGTGAAAGTATCATGAAAAAAGTGTCCACTACTGTGTAAAAGCCTGAGGATAAGACTATGTGACAAATGAGTTCTCCAGGTAGTATGTAATTTTGTGGCAAGAGCAATACAACCAAAATTAAAATAGGTATGCAAACTATGTTTATTTATTCCTGTTTAATTTCCCAAAAAGTACCTCAATATGACTATTGAAAAACAGAACCAAACAAATCCACAAAAAAGAGAAACATAGTCATGAAATAACAGTAACACAGAACAGATCTTCCTTACATTGATGTCAAGATGTCTCTGTGTCTTTTTCTTCAGTGGAATACAACAGACAGTGCATCATACTGGATGCCTAATGCAGGACCCATCCAAGCTCTCTTCCTACTCTATTCCTTTTCTCTATCAAAACCAATTATTTTAATAGAGTAAGGCAAGTACAGGAGTGGAGTAGGACAGAATTAAGAATGAAACAAAGCAAAACTAAAAAACAAATCACCTTCATATCAAACTAGTTTTCCCCAGAAAACTATTTTGTTGATGTTATTCAGTTTGTTCTGGTAGATCCTAAGATTCTTGGTTTTCACAACCTCCTGTGCTCTTGAATAACTCTTCCTGATATTTTTCCATAACCACAGTTGTCAAGTTCACACAGTACCCTCTGGGAATAAATTCAGATCAGCACCCTTTGACGAAAACAAAAGACAATCCAGCAAAACCATGAATATCAGAAATTTTTTGGCTTGTACCTTTCATTCTCTTAGTTCTTGAATACAGTTAATAACGTTCTATTTTCAAAGAAGATTTTGCTTCATAGTTTTACTTTCAAAAGACAAATTAAACAATTATTAATAACTTAGAAAACATTTCCAGTCCAACTCTGAAACACAGCTTTACAAGAAACTTGAAGTATTAGTCTTTAGTTCCAGTTTAGTTCCAGACTAAAGTCGGCACTGATCTCCTGAGTTTTAAACTTTGGTTTTTATAGAGTATTTCCTCAGAAGTTAGGAAGTTCCTCACTAGAAATGAAGGTTAGCAGAAGAAGTGTATGGAGTTTCACCTGAGGATGGATGAGGAACCAGCTGAGATGGAAAGCAGGGATAAGTGACATTATAGAGAGGGTCTGCTACAGGCCACCCAACCAGGAAGACAAGCAGATGAGACCCTCTATAGACATATAGGAGAGGTCTCATGTTCACAAGCCCTGGTCCTCTTCAGAGACCCTGACAACTGTTGAAGGGACAACAGAGCAGGGATTAAGCAATCCAGGAGATTTGTGGAATGCACTGATGATAACTTCATTCTCCAAGTGATAGAGGAGCTAGCAAGGAGAGGTGTTATGCTGGACCTTGTTCTCATGAAAAAAGAGGTGCTGGTGGGATTGTGAATCTCAAAGCAGCCTTGGCTGCAGTGATCTTGAAATGGTGGAGTTTAAGATTCTCAGGGCAGTGAGGAGGGCACTCAGCAAGCTGACTAGCCTGGACTTCAGGAGATAAGACTTTGGCCTCCTCAGGAATCTGCTTGGTAGAGTAACATGTGATAAAGCCCTGGGGAAAAGGGAGGCCCAAGAAAGCTGGTTGATACTCAAGGATCACCTTCTCTGAGCTCAGGAGCAACGTATCCTGACAAAGAAGTTCAGGCAAAATGCCAGGCCACCTGCATGCATGAAAAAGGAACTCCTGCAGAAACATGAATTCCTGAAGGTGCACAAGCCCATGAGACCTGATGAATCCGTGCGTGCTGAGGGAACTGGTGGATGAACTCCATCATATTTGAGAAGTTGCGGCAATCCAGTGAGGTTCTTACTGATTGAAAAAGAGGAAATATAACCCCTATTTTTAAAAAGGAAATAAGGAAGTCCTGAGAAGCTACAGACCGGTCCATCTCATGCCTGTGCCTGGTAAGATCATGGAGCAGATACTCCTGAAAACTATGGTTTACTGTAAGACTTTAAGAGCATAAATGTGTTCTTTACCATCCACAAAACCGACAATCTTTATAATGTCCTTTTCCTTCATATTTTTTATGAAATATCTTTTAGATATTACAAAAAATTTCTATAGTACAAGATCAAATATTGATTTCCCTTGAACTCATTTCAAACTTACATATTTAACTGAAATAAAGATAAGTAACCAGCAAAGTGGAACAGTTAAAAATAATTATAGACATATTTAATTGCATGCTGTAATTTTTGTATTTATTGACAAGGAGGAACTAGAAAAAAATAGATACATGGAAATACTTCCATATGTTATTTCATATAGGTGAATATTTTATTTTACTACATTGTGTGAAGACTGAATAAGTTTGTCCTACAGTACTAGCTGTAAATTCTTCCATCAATTAGTCCTGTACATTAGCATACCAAGGTAGTGCAAATAAGAAATTTAAACATTTAATTTTGTACCATTTTTTTCATGTGACTGAATCATATCCTGGTGTTTCCTCCACTTAAAAATATTTGCATACCATTGCTACCTTACTACTAACAAAAGTCTTCCTGCAGAAATTTACCAAGCAGTATCTCAAAGAGAATCACTCACATTAAAATAAACTCCATGTGAAAGGTTAATTAAATCACAACTACTTAAAACTTTGTACTTCATTTCCCAAATCTTCACTGAGTGCATAAGATAATTAAAACTACAAAGTTAATACTTTGTCCCAGCTGCTCATTTCTATACAGTTTAACATTTGAGCATGTCTAATATAAAATATGTGCATGACTTAATGGTGCACTTAGTGTTATTATGAAGTTAGGTTAATGCTAACTCTTCTAAAAACAAATGGAGTCTTGCATATGATTAAATCCTCTTCTGGAACTGGGAGAGATTAGAGCATAATATTCCACTTCAGAGTCATTAAAAAAAAATCGTAACAGGAAGGACTTTTTTCCTGACTAATAAGAGAAAGAACAGGGCTGACAGACCTTGCACTAAGGTATGATAAGAATTTGACTGGTTATGTTTTCACTCCATAACATCAATTCACAAGAAAAATATAATTTTACCTTTATTAAAAATGCAAAGCGTAACTCCTGTAAAAACTAACTAGAAATGCAAGGAACTTTAGATTGCAGAGAATTTTTTAAAATCCTGTCATAAGTTTGCCAACAAAAGGTAAACAGGTTTACACTGCTAAATAAAACTTGGCAGTATTTATTTCTTTGGTTTTTTAAAGAATAAGTGACTTCACAAAAGAAGGAATTTTGGAACAGCCTCAAATCTTCATTAATTCATGTTAAATTTATGAAATTAGTTTTATTAAAAAATATATAAAAGTAATAATGAAAAAGATAAAAATGTAATGGAAAGAAAAAGATAAAAATGTAATGGAAATTAATAAACACAATCACTGACTGTTTCAGAGTTTGCTAGCACAAAAATATTTGAGGGGAAAACCCAAGCACTGCTAAAAAAGGAGAAAAGGAAGGGAAATTTGGAAATTTCAGAAATTAGGTTCAAATTTACAAAGACAGGAAGGAAAACCATACATTGTCCTACATTCCAGAAAAAATGTAGGGTTACTGGAGTACAAGGAAGATAGGCTGGGGGTAGGATGGCAGGCAAAAATAAAAATTAAGAACTCTGGAGGAGGAAACACATTGTCTGCGCCCCTTCCAGGGCTGCCTCAGGGGACCCTCAAACCCCAGTGTCCAGGTGCAAACTCCATCAACTGAGGCAGCTTTTCAGGTCATCTCTGGCACTGAGTGGGATTTGGAGCCTGGAGGGGTGGGACACATGATGAGATAAAGGGGAGGAACATTTTGAGATTACACAGGATTTATTAGGGAACATTTAGGGTAGGAACCAAACGTGGGAAAGGGAGAGAAAGGGCGAGGCACATGTAAATATTTGGCTGGTCAGTACACTTCTCTGGCTGTGGCCTATGCCTACCTTCCTATTACATTCCTCTGTAACCCTTTCATGGGTGAGGGTCCTCTGTTTGATGTTCCTGTATTGGGGAACATACACCTATATTGTATAGCAGGGTTTAAATGCAGCAACTAGAACCAGACCACGGATCAGAGGACCTGTGTGTCTGTGGTCCAGCAACTGGAGTGAACGCAGGTGAGAGCGTGGGTGTGATCACTAGCAAAGTTGGAGCCAATAAGTAGGTCACGTGGCCTGAGGAACCAGAGGGATGAGTTCATTAGGGTATGAGAATGCCTCTATATGGCTAATGGTGAGACTACAGGGACATCTGCTCTGGGGCCTGGAGGAGTTTGGACCAACTCTGTGTCTGTGTGAGTGCACAAATGCTTGTAGATGTGAAGCACCAGCAATAGGTCTGGAACATTCACATAACAGACAGAGTGTCTGGACTTAATGTTCCTTGTTGGTCCCTTCCAACTTGGCATATTGTATTGGGTCTGGCTGAGATGGTGTGCATTTTCCCACAGCAGCCCTCACAGTGCTGTGCTTTGCATTGGTAACTGGAAGGGTGTTGAAAACACACCAGTGTTTTAGCTACTGCTGAGCATGGCATCAGCACTGCAACATTCCTTCCTCAATTGAGGGCAAGATCCTGGGAGGAGACACAAGTAGGCCAGCTGACCCAAACTAACCAAAGGGATATTCCATAACATATGATGTCAGCTCAGATAACGAAAGCTAACGAAAGGAGCAGGAAGGGACTCATTATCTCCAATGGCTGTCTGCTGAGGAACCATTACGTGTGCTGAAGCCCTGCTTCTGGGAAGTGGCCAACCATCGCTGCTGATGGGAAGTAGAATATAAACCTTGTTGCTTTGTAGCTTTGCTTTTCTGTGCGCAAGCTTTTGCTTTACTTCTGCTTTAATAAACTACCATATCCTAACCCAAAAAGTTGTTTTCCGTCTTACTCTCTTCCCTGTCTGGCTGGAAGGCAAGTGATAGAGTGGTTGGGTGGGCACCTGGCATCCAGCCAAAGTCAACCCACCACGCATATTCTGTGATTTTGTGATTCCGTTATTCTAAGTTCAGCTGCTGGTCTGCCTTGTACATCGGTATATGAATTTCCACTAATGGATTCCATTCTGCTGAGCCTGAGAGGACAGCAGGATGAAGACATTGGTGTCTGTATTTGTGTACTTGATCTGAGCATCTACCTGTGATCTCTGTGGCCAGCCATATTCATGTGCATACACGTGGTGTATACATGTGCTCTGTATGCACCCACTGGAAATACATCTTCAGCCTCGCTACTGCTTAGACATGAGAAAATGGAACTGCAGCAGCCTCTCCTCTCTTGGGTTGATGGGTCCCACATGACAGATTTTCTCGGACAGATATCTTCATTTTTTATATATACATACATTCCAAACCAAAAAGTTTTATTTGATTCAGTATAATATTTGGGTGAGATGCAGGTGGAAGAACTTCTGTTTTGGGGAAAGAAAAAATGTCAGTCACACACATTTTGACTCTTCTGTCTAAGAAAATCATTGGGTGTCCTGATCCTACTCTTCATTTTTATTACTCCTTTAGAATCATATGTTCAAAACCATACTTGTGTTTTAAGGTAAGTTCTGGAAATCCCACCTGCTGTTTGTAGAGTTTTAATTTTTTTCTTCTACCAAGAGACAAATTAATTTATAGAATTGAATTCTTCAATTTTGTGCAAAATCATCTTAGTTTAACAAATGAGGACATTATCTCACTGGAGCACTGAAGTCAAACATTGCAGATAAACTCTATAGGTAAATCAATCTATTCACTACATAATCACTTATGACAATGGCTTTTCCCCCAAATAACTCCAAGTCCACAACCTACTCTAGTCATAACAACATTAGGATAAGGAAGGGCACAATTATTTCTTTAGCACTTCAAATGTTTTCAAATGGCTTTCAGATGATGTTCCCAAATTAAAACAGAACATCATGAGGTTATTTCTCCATCATCTAGTCTAAATGTCTTTAGCAAATTTTTGTGATCAAGAAATTACATTTTAATGGGATTTTTTTAAAATGGATATTGTCTTTCCAAAGTGTTGAACCTGGTTCATGAAGTAAATCCCATGGTGCTCTTCTGTGAATTCTTATTTAGAAGGCTAGCTCTGAAATGACAGGTGAATGTCCTTTTCCATTGTAAGCCCATGTTATGAGGCACAAATAATTTTAGAGAGAAATTATTTATAGAGGGTTTTTTTCAAGAAAAAAGGCCTTTTGTCTTCTTTTTTCTTTTTTTTTCCCCTTTGGTCTAGAATATGATGATATTTTGTTTTGTCATATTTGATCTGCATTAGCATGAAATGCATCATGTTCCTCACAGCTGTTGGATTCCCAGGTGGAGCACTGCTTTTTTTGTGAAGCAAATCTGAACCTTGCTTCTATTTTGTCAATATATTGATGTGCATATTTAACTAAATCGCTATTCAAACTTCAAATATACTTTTATGGGAACTGTTTCAAGTTTTGAGGAGGAGGTTTGAATGTCTCTAAACATTATGAGGTGTTTCCTTTTTAGCTGTGTATTTTACCTCTGGGCTGTCATGTCGGGAGCTGTTGGCAGGGTGTGACTGAATGTGGATGTAACAGGGTATCAATGTTAACTGCTGATAGTGATATTTCCACACTCATCCTGATGATTAAAGAAGACTACAAGGCGTTGGAAGCCAATATGAATTTCTTTCAGCTGCAAATTAATAACTGAGGCTAATCTCTTCAGTTATCTCTCTATAAAGTCTTCACTAAAGATTCAAAGAAAACATATATTGGCAACTGTATCCTTCAAGAAATTATGTATTAAAATCCTAAAATTGATATGAAAACTACGAACACAGTGATGGGCAAGTAACACAGATGTTTAAAACACAACCAGACTTGGAAAAGTGTTGAAATTTAGGAGGATGAAGCAGCCTTGGATTCCCAAACTGAAAGCTTATGAGATACACTCACTGTCAAAATGAAATCAGGAGGGCATAAAGTCTTTGCATTTCAGACCAGTGAGAGATCTCCTTCTAAAAGCACCCAATTATGTCTCACAATCTGATCTCCCTTACTAGTAAAATGAGTTCACATCTTCTGACAATATGGACAAGCGCTGTGTGTCTGGTGTTGCTGCACACGCTACCCTTCCTTTGTGGCCTATCTAGTCTGCAGTGCATTTCTCCTTGGTGAAGGGACCGTGCCACCTGCAATCAGCCATGGCCCCCATCCCTTACATCTTTGCAAAATAGCAGCAAAGATGATTTTGCATAGCATTTAAAGTACAATAAGCTAAGCCACTAGAGGTTAGAGAATTGTGTATTCTTGCAACTCTGAGATGATGATCGTTAGGAAGATGACTGCTTTCAAGACTCCTAAAAATGAGAGTTTGTAAAAAAGACAAAATAACATATCTTTTCCTTCTCACCCTGTCTACAGTCAGTGCTGTATAGGCAAATAGCACATCTGGCAGCTGACAGATAGATTTTTTCTCTTTTTAATTATATGTATTTTCATGAACAGGAAATGTCTGATTGCAGCATATGCTTCTAATGACATGAATTTTAAAATAAATGTTTAATACTTTGTCATCAGAAAATCTTGCATGACTGACTTGGGATGGGTAACGCCCCCAAAATGCAAGGCCTACTGAAATTTGGTCTTACATATCTAAATCTGTTGTCTGTGCAGAGGTGGATTTACAAATCTTGCAGACAGTGCCTGTCTATTTCATATGAATTTATTTTTAACTCTTTCCCTTGCATTTTGAATCTAGTAAAAAAAAAAGCATGTGTTTTTTCAAAGTCATTTAGTCAACAAAAATAAAATATTAAAGTTTGATATCTAGTGCATTTTGCTTTTTAGGCCAGAGATTCAAACTCCATTGCCTCATTTATTTAGCAGTACATGAATTATCAATATCTACTATATAATCTTGACTTCATAAAGCCTAATTGATCACATAATGTAAAAAATAATAAACCAGTGTATTAATTCACTTCCCTATTCTTGAAAAAAATCATATTAAACAGTGACTAGCCAATATGTTTAGGCAGTTTCTAGTACTCAAGAAGAATGATTTAGAAATAGCTTATTTCTCTACAGAGCATTGTGCCACATAGGTATATTCTTACATAATGGCAAATTTTCAATACTTGGATATAAGGAATGTTGAGTGAGGACAAAATATATATACCAGATGATGCATGAAAGTACTTGATGTACATATTAGTATTTTGTACTTAACAAAAACAGCAAGAGGCAGGGAAGTAGTTCCTATTTTTCTGTTGAGGGATAAGTCGTTTCCAGTTAAGCCACTTTTAAGACCTTCTTCATGTCTCTAAAAAACATTGTACTAATAACAATGAAACTATCACTTTAAAAATAGAGGCAAACTTTTCTGAAATCTAAAATTCTAAAGTGAAGGGTCCTTCATCTGTGTTAATCACATCAAGAAGTCAACGAGCTGAACCCTGCGATCCTTAGATAAATTCGATGCTGACGTCAATGTTACTGAAGCCAACTATTGCCAGCTATAAACTATAAACAGGGAATGTTTTACGACAAGAGAATTGACCTTTGCTTGAAAAATCAAGACCATTATTTTTCACTCTAGAATTTTAACACATCAAGGACTGAGTAGTATAATTATTATTTATAACATTGATGCAAAGTTAGTAATAATTTTGAGGGTCTGGCTATGTACCATAAAATGGTACTTATTTCTAAAGTGCAATTCTCTTTTCAATTGCTGGTAAATATCCCAGTTCTGACTGATGTTCCAGTATTACAACGGATGCCTTTGAATTTTTAGGATTTTTTAGCTCTTTGTACATTTTAATGTAACTGTACAGTCCATCAGATTTTAGAATAGTAGTTAACACTTACCCAACCCTATTCCTCCATTTCATATTGAATTTTCTAAATTCCTAAGGCTTGTTTAGTCTCCTTTCAAGGCAGGATATGTTAAACACATTCTGTTTAGGAACATACACCCCCCCAGGCCTGAACAATAAGATACCATCATAGTCAAAACAACTTTCAAACCCAGAACCTTGAAGAAGCTCCAAAGACAGTAAATGCCATGAAGAAGGGGAAGATGAGGAAAAAAGGACACAGGTGTTCTCCCCCACTCAATTCAGGAGAGGCGTGCCTGGGGGGCAGATAGCTCCGGGATTGGATGGATAATGCTGTAAAATTGTAGAACCACTGGACACAGGTGTGTGCCTCTATCGTACTCCTCGTGCCAGAAGGCCTTTATTAAAGACCTGTTCTATATCTTACTAAATTAACCTGGTAACTTTTTTGGTTCCTGACTTTTAGTCAACAACAAATACTAATGTCAGTGGAATATCTTATTTCTCAATGCACTTCAGAATCAGGGTCATTAAAGACATTAAATCTACCAGCTCAGTCATTAACGTGGTCTTCTAATATAAAGAAATTAGGACACCAAATTCAAGGGCCGATGGTGGGATTGGTGTCACTTTAGTTTTTGTATCAAGCAAAGTAACTTCAGTGTTGAAATTGTCCCAGGAAACGCGTCCTTATTATATGAGATGAACATATTCCTTTGACCTGTTATTATAAAACACCTGTATCTATGTATACCATGTCTTATTTTAAGACATGGCCAGGCACCTCTACTTTATTGTAGATTTTAAGAAATTCACCATAATCTTCATCTCCTTTTTGGTGTTTTTGATTATTCTTGGCAGTCTTTCCCAATATATTATTCACTGTCTGCATGTGATCCACATTAGATGAATATCTTACTAATTCTTTATTCTCTAATGGCTTAATAAAACTCATGTCTCCCTGCAGCACTTGGGCAGTAACATTTTTGAGAAAATCTTGTGTTACACTGAAAAATCATGGAATCATAGAATCGATTGGGTTGGAAAAGACCTCAGAGATCATCGAGTCCAACCCTTAGTCCAACTCCAAACCATTTACTAGATCATGGCACTAAATGCCATGTCCAATCTCAGTTTAAAAACCTCCAGGGACGGTGAATCCACCACCTCCCTGGGCAGGCCATTCCAATGCCTGACCACTCTCTCTGTAAAGAATTTCTTTCTAATATCCAGCCTAAATTTCCCCTGGCAGCGCTTAAGGCTGTGCTCCCTTATCCTACTGCTGATTGCCTGGGAGAAGAGACCAATCCCCACCTGGCTATAACTTCCCTTCACGTAGTTAGAGGAGATATGTAATAATATACCTTCCTTTCTCTTTGACTAATATTAAAGATATTTAAGGGAGGGAAGGGAAAGTAAGGCCTTATATTAAGGCCATATATATATATATATAGCTTAACTTAGTTAACATAATGTATATATGGCATAACATATATATCTATTTATATAGCTATATAGAACGTGTATATATAGAACGTATATATAACGTATCTTAATTTCAGGAGTTCTTCGGCAACCTACATTATAGATTCAAATGCATAAAATAGACTGGGAACATAAAATCCTACCTTTTAGTGAGAACAATTTGTTTTACATAAGTTCCAAAACAAATCAAACCAAAGCTCTATCTAGCTTACTATTCTTTGTCTGATGTTACATCATCTGTTTAAGACAAGCATAAAAACAAGGCCAAGAGTAGTTTAAGACTTTCTTTGCCATACCCTGTCTTCTAGCCAAGTTTTGTGACCTGAATATTGCACTCAGCCAACCACTCTTTGCAGTTATCAATACATCCTCTTAATTGAAAAGGTCTGAAACTACTTTGAATCATTTTATACCTCTGGTATCAAGATCTTTAGCAAAGAGCTTCACAGTTTCATTTAGAATTGTCTCAAAATATTTTCTTTGGTTTAATTCTGCTATTGAATTATTTCACTGAATGTCATAGAATGTCATAGTCTGTCATAAATTGTCAATAGAATAGAATAGAATAGAATAGAATAGAATAGAATAGAATAGAATAGAATAGAATAGAATAGAATAGAATAGAATAGAATATTTCAGTTGGAAGGAATGTACAATGAACATTTAGTCCAACTGCCTGACCAATTCAGGGCTGAACAAAAGTTAAAGTAGGTTATCAAGGCTGTAGTCCAAACGCCTTTCAAAGACTGACAGACTTGAAACATTGATCACCTCTCTAGGAAGCCTACCCTTGGGTTTGACCACCATCTTGGTGAAAAAATGCTTCCTAATGTCCAGTCTAAGTCTTTGCTCATGCAGCTCTGAACCATTTCCTATTGTACCAACCTATCTATGTCCCACAGACGAATTTTCCTATCAGGTCAGAGGGATACCATTAGGCCCTAACATACTGTCTCCCAAAGGCTCTTCTGTGGTTTAAAAATCCAATGTTTTCGCACAGACACCAGTCCTGGAGTCAGCTATTGATATACTGGTCTCACCTATTTCTATCAAAGTCTTCCCCCATTTTTCTGAAGGTTGAAGAAAATGTTACCTGTGCTCCTAATTTTTTGTAGCATTCTTCTCAGAGCTCTGAAGTCTCTTTTGACTGACCCCAGACTTTTAATTGTAACCTCATTTGTACATGTGTGAAAAAGTTTGCATTAGAATGAAAAAAAAATATTCCTCACATCACTTACATATATCACAAGTTATTTTGTAGTTCTCTGTTGTACTTTCCAAGTTAAAAAATTCTTATTTAACCTTGTATGCATGTAATTATTCAGCTTAGGGAATTCAACAGCTACTTTTCTGTTCCTTTCTTAATAGTTATTCTTCATATAACTTGGCAAATTAAGCCAGGAAAGACAAGAGCTGATCATCCCATGCTTCTTATTTAGAATACTTGAACAACAGAATATGAAATGGCCTATGCCACATTTCTGTCTTGTGTCCTAATTACTGAATTATTTTTGTGTTTAAAGAATCAAAGAATCATAGAACGGTTTGAGTTGAAAGTGACCATATAAAGATAATCTAACTCCAACACCCCTGGCATGGACAAAGACACCTTTCACTAGACCAGGTGCTCAGAGCCCCCTCCAGCCTGGTTTTGAACACCTCCAGGGTTGGGGAGTCCACAATTTTCTGGGCAGCATGTTTCAGTGTCTTACCACTTCTTAATATCTAATCTAAATCTATTCTCAGTTTAAAGCCATTGTCCCTTGTACTGTCACTATACATCCTTCTAAAAGTTTGTTTCCATCTTTCTTGTAAGCCCCCTTTAGGAACTGAAAGTCCACAATGAGGTCTCCCCAAAGGCTTCTCTTCTTCAGACTGAACAGCCCCAGTTCTCTCAGTTTGTCTCCATAGGTGATCCAACTCCCTGGACTTTTTCCAAGAGGCCTAAGTATTTTTTGTTTTAGGAGCCTGTGTTGGGTTTGTGTGGCCAGGTTTTGGTAGTCGGAGTGGAGGTTACAGTGATGGCTTCTATGGAAATTTACTAGAAGCTTCCTCCACGTCTGGCAGAGCCAATGCCAGTCAGCTCCCGGACGCTTGGCCACTGTTGGCCAAGGCTGAGCCAATCAGGAATGACAGTAATGCCTCTGTGATAACATATTTCAGAAGCAAAACCAAGAAGTTACCGTGCACATGTAATTGCAACCAGGGAAGAGCAGAATGTGAACACGTGAGAAGGAGCTCTGCAGACTCCAAAGTCAGTGGAGAAGGAGGGGAAGGAGGGGGTCCAGGCACCAAAACGGAGGTTCCCCTGCAACTCGTGGTGAAGACCATGGTGGAGCAGGCTGTTCCCCCTGCCACATGGACCCCGTGGAGGTCCACGGGGATGCAGAGGTGCACCACAGAGCTTGGTGTTGTTGGCAAACTTTCTGAGGGTACACTGGATTCCACTGTCCACGTGACCAACAGAGAGTGCTGGTCCCAATTCCAACCCCTATGGAATGCCATTCATCACTGCTTTCCACTTGGCCATTAAGCCTTTGAACACAACACTTTTAGTGCAACTGTCCAGCCAATTTTTTATCCACTGAATGGTCCATCCACTGACCTGTGACTCTGGTTTAGAGAGAGGGATGTCACAAGGGATAGTGTCAAGAGCTTTGCACAAGTCTAGGTAGATGATGTCAGTTGCCCTTCCCTTGTCCACCACTTCTGTAACCCCTTTGTAGAAGGCCACCAGACTTCCCAGGCATGATTTGCCCTTGGTGAAGCTATGCTGACTGTCACCAATGGCCTCATTATTTTCCATATGCCTTAACATAGTTTCCAAGAGAAGCTACTCCACCATCTTAGCAGGTACTTTTTATGATGGTGTGCACATCGGGCCCTGGGGTAAATGCAAAGCCCCTCCTCGTCCAAGGTTTTTGTATCTTCTCTCTCTCCTCCCCCACTATCTGTGGCCCAAGAAGGCCTTGTACAAGTCTGCAGAGAGCAAGGCTGAGAACTTCTCTTGCTATGCAGGGGAGCAAGGCTGGGGAAGAAGCATTGAAACTGCCTTTGAGAAAGAGCCACCACCTTAAGCAGAAAGCTTTCCTAGTGAAATGAGGTCTAACTTCCTGTTATAAATTCTTCTGGATATGTATCTATTCTTACACTGGATCTTCCTTATTTCCCTTTTTNGTTTATGATGGTGCGCACATCGGGCCCCGGGGCAAAATGCAAAGCCCCTCATCGTCCAAGGTTTTTGTATCTCCTCTCTCTCCTCCCCCACTATCTGTGGCCCAAGAAGGCCTTGTACAAGTCTGCAGAGAGCAAGGCTGAGAACTTCTCTTGCTATGCAGGGGAGCAAGGCTGGGGAAGAAGCATTGAAACTGCCTTTGAGAAAGAACCACCACCTTAAGCAGAAAGCTTTCCTAGTGAAATGAGGTCTAACTTCCTGTTATAAATTCTTCTGGATATATACCTATTCTTACACTGGATCTTCCTTATTTCCCTTTTTAAAAATGGGGGTTATGTTTCTCCTTTTTCACTCTATGGGAAACTTGCCATTACTCCTCAAATATGATAGAGAGTGGCTTAGCCACTTCCTTGGCCAATTCCTTCAGGACCCATGGATGTATCTCATCAGCACCTGTGGACTTGTGCACTGTAAGATTCCCTAGATATTCTTGAACCTGGTGTTTTTGAACTCCTTAAACTTCTTAAGGAAGTTTTATAAAGTTTTCATGAAAATTTCCTTTCTCAATGAACATTTTTATGAAAAAATATTTCTATTGAAAACACAGTTTAAACAGAAACAAAATATGAAATAAAATTTTTTTGCTAAAACTTTCTCCTAAGTGAACACTAACACCTTTGATGAAAAACTAACAAATAATTTATTCTATTTATTTTCATTCCTAATACTTTCTTATTGAATTATAATCTGATTTTTGGGTGTCTAATTTGCTGTTCTCAAACAACTCAAGAATATAAAGGATCAGAAAAATAATTTAAGGTTAGCCTCTAGTCAGTCTAGTTCTCCAGTTTGTGCCCAAAACATATGGCTAGGAGTCTGATCTCTGCTTGCTAATCCAAAATCTTGTAGGAGTTAATGAAATCTGATAGCTACATATTATTTTAATGTTTTAGTGGGTGTGACATGCAACTCATATAATTGATATTTGCATCAAATAAACACTGTCACAGATAGTCAGAATGATTTACCTTTGACAAATGTCCCACTTACATGTTCTCAACTTGTCTTCTGTACTGAAGAAAATATTGATCTTTGAAGCAGTGTGTTTTGACTATGTTACTCTGATTGCAGTCATAACCTACAGAATAGCAATATTGTCACTCCACTGTTCTTTCCTGATCTGAAGTGTTTCATAATGTAATTGCAGACTGATGTTCAATTCTTTTTTTCTGGAGAGATGAATTAAGTTGCCTATTGGATGAATAAACAGCTTTAAGTATTTTTGATTATTCTGAATATGCACGAAATACAGGGTTTGAAATTTCATTAAGGTACTTTTCTTAGAATAATCTATTAGAACTTAATCATCTAGTGGAAACTCTGACACATTTGGATCATATTAAATACATAAGTAGATAAAAACCTCTTTGCCTTGGAACAGTATTACGTCAGCAGTCTTAATCATACTGTGAGTCTTATCTGTCTGGCAAAGCAGTATGATATTTAATGGTATTGGTAATTCTGATTTACTAGGACAAATAACATATCAGAAGAGATTTGCATCTTCAATCCTGCCAATATATTACTCAATGATTCAGTGTCAAATATTCCCTGAGGCTTTTCTATTTATTTATTAAGACTCCTAAACTTTGATGGCTGGGTAAAATGTCAGCCTTGTATGCCACATATCTCAACTCCCATGGTAGTTCATTGACTTGGTATTGTCACTAATTACAGAGTCTGCAGACGATGGAAGCTGTGGGCTTGCATAGCTGAATAGAAAGCAGAACCTAAAGCTCATTCTGAAATAAGACTTGATGTGCTACCTAAACACCTAGCAGTATGTAAGACATCCTGGAATCATTTATAGTCTGGGGCATAGGATCACACACAGATGTGTGGCATAACCATCAGCTCCATGAAGATGTGTTGGATATCCATTGGTGTTATACACATATTGACACAATTAAATTGTGTTTCAGCTGTTAAATTGTTCAAAGCTGTCTCTGGAATCTATTCACTATTTCAATCAGGATCCCAAGTCAGTTGTCTTATGTTAACAGGTTGCCCAGTGCTAGATAAAACTTCATTGTACATTCTTGTAAAAACTGCATTTCTATCTTGTAATGGTGGTTTTATTTAAACTAAATCTCAGTAGAAATGCTATGTAAACACAAGAGCTTTTAAATCTGCTTTAACTGAGACTGTTGAGTAGCCTAGAGGTAAAGTGTTGCTGGTTTTGTTTGGGGTCTTGTTATCATACATAGACCTTGTCTGGGAACTTATGGAGGGAAGTGGGATGATGAGGAAAAAAGAAGAACTTGCTCAGACCTGTCTCGTTCTCCTCGTGGTGGTGAACCTGCAAACACCAAATGGAAACAAACTGAAATTTCATAGGCCAATGCATGTTAGTTTTTGTAAACTTTAGGAGAACTGAGCTAAGTATGTTTACACTGTTGAAGACAAAAAGGCAATTAATAACTTATGGTTTTGACTGTTCATGCTGCAGAACATGCTGCTGTATTTAAATGACTCCAGCTTGCTTCATAACCTACAGTCATGAAGCATGAACATTGCTTAGGAGAGTTTCAGCATAAATCAATCCCAGAGAGCAGAGAGCAGGTTTGCCTCCCTCCAGCTCACACAGCAGAGTTCATACATCCAAATGCTCCACCTGTTTTCCTGCCATTCCACAAAGCACACTGCAGGCACTATAATTTCACTCCATAACAACTGTAATATAGAGTTAGCATTGCTTCAAATAATTTGAGCAAAGGAAAATGTGTCTAAAACACTTAAATTTTATATGAGTGTCACAAAGAAGGCCCCAGTACAATTTCTATGTTGGGGATACAACCAGTCCACTAAAAATCTAACCAGACATAAACAGGGGGCTGTAAGTCAGCCCACAGGATTTGGTCTAGGGCCAAGGTCACCCCATACCTCTCTCCTGTTTAACATACCAATTTTTGTATAAACAAGCAATTAACATAAATTTAGCACTATTTTCTATCAAACTTTAAGTCACGATAGGGGTTTTTTTAGTATCCAATTTAATTAAAATAAATGTTCACAGAAGCTAGCAGAAGGGAATCCCTTGTCACTGAGTTATCTTTTCTGCATACAAAGGAAAATTGAATTTCCAATTGCATAAACAAGACAGCTTCTTGAGATTTATCATACAGAGAAGGGATGTCTTTAGTGCATCAAACAGTTTGGAGTTACTATATTCCCATATGTTGATAACTTTTTCTTACCCTGATATCCTTTTCAATGTTGATATATTTATTTTGATCCCACCTGCTGGAGTCAAACTTTCATGTTGGAAAGTAAAGGGATTGTTAAATAATTTACTTTGTGGACAAATAATACATGGCAACCCTTATTCAAAACCATAGTTGTTATATGTGCTATAAAAAGAAAAAAATAGTAGTTTATTTGTGATGCTTGTCCATTTTATTAAAAACGTTTAAGCTAACACAAACAAATTACAAAACAGTTCTGAAAAACAGTCCTGACAGCAAACAATTTAAAGTTAGAGGAGCTATTCACATAGCAATTCATACCTACTAATATTCTTACTCAGAGCATGAGATTTATCTCACCATCTACCTATCCAAAATTTGATTTAATTGAAGTTTATTCTTTCTTTATTGACAAACAAGAAAATAGGCAATTCCAGAGCGCCACAGTTTGAGGGGGGGAGGGGAACGGGAGCACGGCACCGCACCAAGGATCCGAGACAAGGTTGCAGGCACAATGCATTTACCGGAGGAGTGCAGGGGTTAATATAAGCTCTGGCGTGGAAAGAGCCAGAAAATGGGGTGGAGCATGAGACACACAACCAAGGTAACAAATAGGAGTAAGAACTGGGGAGAGAAGGGAGGAACTAGGGTGGAACTGGGGAGCGAATGGACCAATGGGAGCTCTCTCCACACTGCAGTTTTTCCAGGTAATCAGAGGGAGGAGCAGGGAAAGTGAGGAACAGGCAGCTCAAGGCAAGCTCGAGCATGCCCAGGTAATACAGCCATACAGGTAACATACAATGCACATAGTTGAAACCACGTAAGAACTGTAAAGTCCATATAACAAAGTCCTTTTTGAACTGCTGTACATTGTTTTCCATTCCTGAAACTGTTCCCATTCAGATCCTTGCTCCTCGACACCAGAGGATGAGTCATTCCATCCCAGGACAGCATATATATATAATTTTTAATTTTTTTTTTTGGAAGTACCTAAACATTGTTTCCATTAACTTGACATTGAAAATGAATGAAATAAACTCTAATATTAGACAGCTAAAGTTAAGACAATTGAGATTAACCACAGCCTTTAAAATAAACATGCTTTCTTTTTAAATTAAAGTTTCTTTTATTTTCTTCTTACAACAAAGGAACCTCCCTCATACCCAAGCAAATTGGTAATATTCACTATTACTGACTTCAGTCCATGAGGGGACACTGGCAAAATTTATAATAATTTAAGAGTGAAATAACTCACTTTTTTTGTACCGAAAAATCAAAGTGTGAAAAAAATACACCCATGCATGGCAGTCCAGACATGAAAATCATCAGAGAATCCACTTAAAGAATAAAGACTCTAGAATGACAGCCAAAGATAAGTTGCTTATTGAACACAAGATAATCAGCTACATGCAGAGGGAATAGATACCTGAGCTGAAAACAAAATTCTTGAAAATGTCACTGATTTTAAAATACAGATTTTTGTTAAGACAGTATTATTTGTTGAATGCCCAGCTATTTGGGTAGAACTATAGTGTTTCCAATTAAGCAGCATCAAGGTTTGCTGGAGCACATAGTGCCTGGTTCCCACCATCCACACGGGTGGGCACTGCCAGCCTCCCCTTGCCACAGTCTGGCAGCTGCCATGGGCATCAGGGCCAGCCACCTCTCCCCACTGGTGCAGCTAAACTGACAGAGAGGAAAATAACATTCATGTCTGAATAAAAGGGTCTGTGTAGATGACGGTAATCTTAATTATTTTTCTACTGATTTACTGAGTCTATTGTTTTAGCTTCCAGCAGAGTTCTTAAAATAAAAATAATTCATCTTGTGTAAAGGAATTCTTTTTAGCCATTGAAGTCACTCTGTTCTGCTGCATCTTTTATGACCAGATTGCAGTCTGTTCCCCACAGAATATGCAGAGAGAGTAAAAATGAGTTGGTTTGGGAGTTTTGGATTTTGTCAGGTTATGCTTTTTAGTTAGGGGTTGGGTTTTTTGTTGGTTTACTTTTTTTTTACTGGAGGTATAAGATGATTCTGGTTTCACCACAAAGCATGTAAAAAGGGGAAATAAATATTAAAGTACTATTTGTTAAAACTATACTAGAACAGTAGATTTTTTTCTTGTCACTGGCTTATTTTCATTATCTATACCATGTTTATTGGGAAAAAGTGGTCCTTACTGATGAAAAATCTTCATGTGACAATTCACTACTTTCTACATCATTTGCTTAAAATGAATTGCAGTAAGTGGGGGAAAACCACAGCTAACTTTAAAATTCTTTTTTTTTTTAAAAAAAAATAAATTATTCTTGTCCTTAGCATTAGCCTATGTAAGGATTTTTCATATGTTGCATTTATATCAAGTTAAGAGACTTACCCTCAGATTATATGCAAAAAGAAATAATTGGCTTTTTTTTCTGTAATAGTTGTACCATTTGCTTTTGACCATAACAATTTGCTGTAGAAACTATCCCTGAATTGTCACTATTATAATACCATTGAATGACTACAAAAGGAATGTGACCTTACACTAACACTTTTTATCTAACTTTTCAATGCAATTCATAAAGTTAAGTTACAACTCTGAAAACTACTTGAAATTGAGGAAATGTCTGCTTTTGAAGGATTTTAAGATAAGTGAGCTAAAACAAATCTCCTGCTAATGTTCATTGCCTTACATTCAGATCAATTCTTCTTGAACTTGTTCTATAAGATGCCGGAGGAGAAGGAAAGAGAAAGGATAGACTTCAGCAAAGCCTTTGACACTGTCTCCCATAATATATTCCTGAAAAAGCTGGCAGCCCATGGCTTGGACAGGGGCACTCTGTGCTGGGTTAGGAACTGGCTGGAGGGCCGGGCCCAGAGAGTGCTGGTGAACGGG
>VYXB01006332.1:0-28505 GCA_013397135.1 Pachyramphus minor
TTTCCAATACAAGTAAAGCTCTTTATCCCAGTTGTTAGGTATAGACTTGGCTGAACAGCTGCCACGTGCTCAATTCATATAAGTCCTCTCAGCAGCACTAGAGCCATGTACTGAAGGATTGACTCCTGGGGTGTACAGGTGAGTAAAAACAGGTATTTATGGGTGAAAAGGTTGGTTTAATAGAGCCCAGGCTGTATGTAAGAGTTTTGCAAACAGAGCAAACACCGAAGTCAAGACTCTTTTTGCTTTACTAAGGCAGTGCTGGAATTCCTCACTCAGGGGTCCATCGTGCTCCCAAGTGTAACTTTCTGGGAAGCAGGTGGGATATGTGCAGACATTGCAGGCAAACTCAGGAGGTTTGTAACCCCCTAGAGCTGAGGACACCAGCACGTGCCACTAGCAGGGGAGTGAGCACAAACATCCCTATAAGGTGGCCAAGGCCAGGCCAAGGGTGAAGCCTGAGCTTTAGGGCAAGGCAGAGACAACATTTTCCATGACAATTTTCTTCGAAACACATCAAAATTTATCCTGATGACTTTGGTGACAAGCAAAGAATTCAAAGCCTTTGGTCTCTCCAAGACAATGGAGCAGATGTGGCATGATTCTCCATGTGGGAAATGTTGACAAATTAGAGTGGAAATAGAAAATACCTTCTCTTTGGGCATTTCCCATCCTATCTCATCCTTCAAGTGGCTCCTGTTTTCTGTCCTCCTTATCTCCTGGCTGCAGTTGGACACTCCTCAGCTGAGTTTGTTGAGGGAAGGGGGGAGCTGGGGGTGTGTGTGAGCTCACACTGGGTGTGAGGGGGGAAATGTGAGCTGGGGATTGTTTCAGACAGCTCTGAATCCAAGCTCCTGCTGTTGGAGCTTCCCTGGTGGAGCACTGGGGTTGTAAATGCAGCATGTTCAGGCTGCTCACTGCCCATCTGGCACCACACAGCACAACAAACACAGGGACCAGGCAGCACCGACGGATCCGACCCCCAGGGCTAAAATCAGCTGGGGTTAGTTTATTCCTGACAGCTCAAGGAAGCCTTGCAGGAGGAATTCTCCCTGGGATTCTTCTCCTGCTCATCTCTGATTGCCTCCATGCATTTCCCAGGTTTAATTGAAGAGCACACGCCACCAGCATTTCATATTTGAGCGAGGCAGAACTGCCATGATTATACAGAAATGTTACACTGATTATCATGGGGGTGGGAGGGAAGGGTTGGCGAAAACAGGCTTGAAAATCCATGTAATCCAAAGCCACAAAATGATTGAACAACAGTAATTCCATGGATGATTCATGGAGAAGGAGTTCCTTAAGTGTGACTTGCACAACTTGAAAAGATTTTGCTTTCTGAAACCCAGTGGCCTAAAATTGAACTGAAGTGTTTTGCTGGGGTGTGTTGGGTGAGGTGTTGGCATGAGGGGGGCAGTGCCCAGAGTTCCTGAGCCGTGTCCATCCTGTAGGGAGATGTTCCCATGGGAAGGACCCACCCTGGAGCAGGGGAGGGAGTGAGGAGGAGCAGACAAGGGCTCTTAACTCCTCACAGCCTCTGTTCCCTTGCCCTGCCTGGGACTGGGAATGAGAAGCACAAGTCGGGAATGAAGTTGATCCTGGGAGAAAGAAGTTTGGGAGAAAGGTGGGTTAGTTGGTCTTTGCTTCTCACAACCCAAATGTGGCTTAATTGGCAATCAATTAAATTAATTTTCCCCCAAGTTGAGTGTGTTTTGTTCACAAAGGTAATTGGAAATGATCTCCCTGTCTTTATCTCAGCCCTTTATTCTTCTCATTTCCCCATTCCTGACCCTGTTGTGGAGGGGCAATGAGACACTGCTGAGTGCCCAGCAGCTCCTCACCACATATTTTTAAGGAGAAGTTGCATTTTAGGTACAATTAAGGCTTCTCTTAACAGCATTTGTACCTGACTTGGTTTTGGTTTAGTTTGGGGGGGTGAGGGAGGTTGGGTCTGTTTGTTGGGGTTTTTTTCTGCTTTGAATAAGAGTTTTCCTGAAAGAAAATTAAGTTTATCCATTTGAGTCATTAATCTCAACACTGCTAGACAGAAATTTTGGTGGGATTTGCAGGAACATGGTGATAACAGTTTTGGGGTCTCACACCTGAACTCTTCAATGGCAAAGGATCTGATTCTCTTCTTGCCAACCCCAATTTCCCACCACTGTTCACCTCTCTGTTCTAGAAGATTCTGGTTTTATAAGTAGAGATGGAGGTGGAAGAGAAAGGTTTCCAAGTGGAAAACCTCCCACAGAGAAAAATGTCCTCTGAGGCTTTAAGAATTAATTGTGATATTGTGACAGAAATATGTGTTTGTAAGGGTCAATTTATGCCAGATATATATAAATATATACAAATCCCCTCCCTCTGCCACTTCAGCCTCCTCAAGAGGTGTGTGAGGACGTGGTTTTGGAAATCTTTTTGCCTTTCCTCTGTTTTCCAAAATACCAGTATTTAAACTGCTGCTTTTCCAGAGCCCTTCTGCTTTTGTTTGCCAGCAGATGTGCAACACTTGCATGAAGAAGAGTCCACAGACTCCTAGAGATAAAAAGCCCCTCTGTCTGGAAAGAATTCCTGATGCTGCAGGTCACTGGAAGGGGCAGCAGGGCACAGCAGATGTCTCTGACTGACTCACAAACACTTGAAGTTGTTTGTTATCACCAGATGTTTCTGTTATTTTGTGTTTTGCAGACTTTTAGTAGAGAAAGAAAGGTGAGAAATAGTCTCAATTTTTCCATCTTGTTCCTTATTCTAAGTCATCACTTATTTCCCAGAAGTAAATCGAGGACATTCTGGAAATTCCATGCTGCATCTCTGTCCAAAAACCACCCAGCCAATTAAGAATGGGTTAAAGGCACTGAAAGGACATGCATGGCCATGTCCACTGCATGGAAAAAAACCCTTTATCTCCCCAGATCTTCTTGTCACTGTGCCATGACTCATTTCCAACCCACTTCACAACTGGTCCATAACAGGTCTCAAGATCCCAGATTGCTTTTCCCGTGGCTTTCACAGGTTTTCTGTTCTTGTTTTCTGCTGTTGCAAGGGTGAAAAGTGGTGAGCTCTGAATGGTGGCCCCTGAATTCACCTTGTGGAACTGAGGGTTATCCACATTACTGTACCAGACACCCTCCTGGGCTGAGAACCTCAGTAACCTGAATAGAATAAAATCACATAATTTGGGGTTTAGTCAAAACTCTTCCATGGCATTTCTTGCAGGGAAACAGACAACACGTTTTATCCCTCCTAATCCTGATCAAAAATGTTTATAGACAAAATAGAACATTTAAAATGAAGTTGAAACTCTGAATTGCAGCTCTTAACTGCACTTCTTTTTACAATTTGCCGTTTTCTGGTTGGGCTTTGGGTATTTTTTTGCACCATGATTATGTGCAGGCTTATCTGCAAGAGACAGGCTGTTCATTTAAAGAATGCTTCATGGTGTAATTGTCTGACACACAGAACACCATCCACAACACTGATTAAGGTTCACTGGAGATTAAATATACACCCTTCCTAAGACATCCTGAAGGGCTCCTGCAAAACAGGGCTGCTATTTTCATAGCAAGGACACCAGAAACTATGTGTTGGGGTGGTTTTTTTTGGGTACAAAACTTCAAGTCAGAAGGGATTCTATATGTTGATTTAAAACCTGTACAGGATGTACACTCCTGTTTGTTGGTGATCCTGGTAGATCCCTGCTTTGATGTTGGGTTGGTGTGGGTCTGGGGAGCTGGATGGGTTGGAGAGCCACCTACCTGTGCCACAGGCAAGATGCAAGATGCAACTGAAATGTGTCACTATGTTTGGATGTCACAGCTGGGGGGTCAGCAGAACCCTGTCCATGAATTAAATGGGACCCCATAAATACATTTCTAGTTAAAGTCTTTTACTTGCCCAGCATGTCCCACCTTGGACAGATTGATCTGCCTTGTAGTGACTTATCAACTGGTGCTTTTGGAGTGTTTTCCGCACTGCAACTCTCAAGTCAAAGCTTTGATCTCAAAAGATAAAATCACTGCTTTTTTCAAGATGTGACTCAAGTGCAAACTGTGAAATCCTTTTTTTTTTTTTTTTCTTTGCTGGAGACTTCCCCTGTTCCTTTCAGAAGGGGGATATTAAAGGGAATGTTGGATGTTCCTGCAGCTGATTGGTACATCCACGATAAAGAGGTGCTCAAACATCAAGATCTACCCCTGCAGTGTGATTAGACTCCAGTTTTTGTCTCAGACAGGAGTTTGGCTCAGCTATTTCTGCTCCCTTTCCAGCTGTCTGGCACCTTCCCATGGCCTGCAAACCTTTCAGGAGCACAGGGACCACGGTTACTCCTGTAGGACCAAGGGACAAGGGGCAGGAGGGAGAGGCTGGAATTAAGGATCAGAAGATACTCCTAAGCAATGTGGGATTTAATCTCAGAAAGAAGGGATCAAACAGTGGCTCACACCAGTGAAGAAATAACGTTCATAAACCTTCCAAATAGGTAATGTTGGAGCCAAAAAATTGCTTAAACCCAACCTGAGAGATGTTTTAACTTGTTCTAAATAGCAGATATTGGAGCAGACTCTTGTGCTAATTTCAGACTTTATTAGGTTTTTGGGACAGTGAGAGTGCTGCAGAGTAGAAAAACCTCATTAAAAACAATGTCTTATGTATTCTAAAATCTTTTCCCCATTTAAGGAGAGAAAAGGAGTTGGTGTTTATCTGAACAGGGTCTGAATTTTCACTAGAGATAAAGTTTAATCCCCTTCTTGGAAAACCCAAGGTTAAAGATGCCAAATTTGGAGGGATATAGGAAAGTCCCAAAACATTATAAAATGGTGAGCTGGGATGGTTCTGAAAGGTTTAGGAACCCTCAGACTCTTCTTTTAAAGAACAGAACATTAAACTAAATTTCATGGATTTTTTTTTTTTTCTCTGCCTGGCTGGAACAAAGAGGATTTATCTTATTAAATAAAATCTCCATGTACCTGTGGGGTAACACAGGATATTCAGAATATATCGATCCTAGTCCACAAATGTAGGAGATCATCTCTGTGTCAGAGAAGGTATCTTGTATTTCCAGGTGCTGAGAGCAGCCACAAAATTGCAGCACCTTCAAGCCACAGTGGATTCTTGAACACACACACTGAGGAAAAAATTTATACCTAAACCACATTGTCCTATGAGGAATCTTCAAAATATTCTTAGGACTGTGTAGAGCTCATTAATCAGGGAAAAAATTGCAGGTTTAGAAGAAATGTATTTAATAATCATGGAATGGGTTGGGTTGGAAGTGACCTCAAAGATCATCCAGATTCTCCTTTGAGACTTGCTGTGTAGCTGTTCAACAATGGGGTAAATTTTGAGCAAAACACTAGAAATGTAAAGAGAAAAGAAGAAAAGGAAGAGGAATTATTGACTGCAGCTACAGCAGCTCTTTCCTCTCTACGGTATCACCCATACATGATTAATATCCTCACCAGGGTCATCAAAACAATCCCTCAGGGCATGAGTGGAAACAGCAGAATGCTCTGAAATACCGTCTGTGGAAACACCTACAGGCATTGAATAAATACATTTTTGCTGCTGGCTTTTTAATTCCTTTCATGGGAGAGTCACAGGCCGAATTTTTGCAACTTGTGAGCTCTGTCAGTATGTGACAAATCAGCGCATTACTTGCTCTACTCAGAGACTAAAATTACACAGCAATCCCAAATTAACAAGGGAAACAGGTTTTCAAAGCTTTTGTCCAACACCAAAATATCTCTTTTTGTTACTTGTAATGACAATGGGTGGCCTTTATCTGAAATCTACCTTTTTTTAAAACTAATTAAGTCGTTGCAATATATTTCCATGTAGATGTCAGAGTTCTGTAACCAAGCTGTGAAACCCAGTCAGCTGGTTTTTGTGGAGAAAGCAGGAGGTATTTGTTGCTGTACATACAGATCAACCCCTCTGTGACAGCATCTGCTTGAATGAAGAGCATTAAATCATGGAAAGTGCAGGAAGAAGCCAAATAACAGCACAGGAAACGCTCTTGAGGAAAAAGGGTTCAAAAGTCTTGCTGTTGGAAATGGAACCATTCAGTTCAGCCTGGCCTAGGATGGTTTATTCATCTCAAACTGCTTCTTGGGAAAAATAAGGAAGATGTTAGACTATTAGTTTCCAAAAGTTGAGACAAGAGGGAGTTGCTTGGGAAGCAGCTGCACTTGACAGCAATTCAGGGCTCACAGAAATAGCAACAGCTCAGCTTTCCATGGAAATAGGAGCTCACGGGGAATGGGGATTAAAGCTGAGGTCAACATCATATTTATTAATTTTATTGATATTTTTATACTCTTTTTTTCTGTGTGCTTTGCAACTGTACACAGAAGAAGAAGGCTTTGAAGGTGCTGTTTGAATTCTCTCAATTAACCTACCCTTCAGAGATCCCTGCAGTGACTGGATCCAGGGATATTCAATTAATCCAGGCCTCTTCTCAATGCAGGGAGCTGGGAATAGTGGTCAGAAAGAGGGTTCCAAAATGATTGGGATACATGACCCTGTCCAGGTGGGGGCAGGGGGAGCCCCATCAAAGGGGTTCTCCCAAAGAGGTTTGGAAAAGCTGTAAAATTCTCCTGCTCTCTGTCTGTGAGCAACACACAGTCTGGGGAGCAGTTGGTGGCTGTTCTTAATATCTGAGTGGTGGTTTTGCTGAAAACAGATTGTTTTGTCTGCAGAAGCTGTTGCATGAGACTGTGAGACTGGAAAGTACCATGGAACTGCAATTCTGGGAGATCCAGAGAAGGAAAGTGCAGAAATGCTGATTAAAGCTCTTTATTTAGATAGTGAATTAGATGGAAGGAGATCCCATGGAGGTATCTCAAGTTCCACTGTGTGTTCCTGTTCCTGCCTGTTCTTTCCTCAGTAAATGGGTTCTTGAGCATTGGAAACAGATGCCCTGGGAAGCATTGGACTCACCATCTCTGGAAGTGCTCAAAAACACATGGATGTGGCACTTGAGGACATTGGTTTGGTGATGAACATGGTGGTGCTGGGCTGATGGTTGGACTTGATGATCTTGGAGGTCTTTTCCAACCTTAATGATTCTGTGTTTCTATGAAATTTTAACTTGTCTGTGACTTTAGGAACCCTTTATGCCTTCACAAGATGGGCAAGAAGGAGGATCTGGGGTGACACAGGCCAGTGAGCCACCATCAGTGTCTTAGTTTAACAATTTTATAACTTAGAAATTATGAAATTTCAGGTGGAAGTGTGGAAAAAGAAAAGGACATCTCTTTATTAACAAATCCTGAATAAACAACAAATGGTGCAATCAAAAACTGTCAGAAGAAAACAAAACAAAGTCCCAATTCCCCAGGTTGGGGTGAGGGGAAGAAAATCACGACAACTTGGCAGGGAGGGAAAGGAGGAGGGAAGGCAGGAGTGTCCCAGCAGTTCAACAGTTGCTCAGCTCCATCCCCCTCTCCCCCATCCCTGACTTCTCCCATCCTGGAAGAAACCAAGGCAGGGAGTCGGTAGGACCGTAGGGAAAAATTCCAACACCTCTTTTCAAACCCATGACAATGAGTTTGTGGGAATGTTAATGAACAGATCCTCTTCAAGGACTTCCAAGTACATGAAAAAACAATTTGGGTTTGTGAATTTTCCAAGGGAAAATCACTGCCAGCTGACCTGACAGCTTTGTCCAAGCTGCCTGTCTGTGTGGCCAAGTGGAGGAGAACAAATGTTGTTCAGGTGGGCTTTAGTGAAGCCTTTGGTGTGCTGTCCTACAACACAGCCAGTGTTGTGAGGGTTGGGCTTGGGAAGGGGGTTACTGGGGGATTAATTGCAGGGGGGGATGACTCTTCTCCAAAGTGCATCATTAGGGATGGACATAAGTCAGAAGACAGGAAACTCCAGTGACCCAAGGATGGACAATACAATTAACAGGAGCAGTCAACCACTGCCACAGTTTCTCGGGCTCTAGAACCTCTATCCTTGGAGATACCCAGAGCTTTATGAGGCACAGTCCTGAGCAATCTGTGGCAGATGGACCTGCTTTGAGCAGGAGGTTGGACTAAAGCCCTTGGCAGGTGTTCTCCCACCTCCATAACTCATGTTCCCGTGATTCTGCATTGACCTGAGTCCACATCACAATTTTGTCCCTTCACTTTTCAAGACCAGTTTGTTGATATTCTACACATTTCAGTGCGTATAAAGTTTATGTTGCTGGATTTAAACATGGACACTAATTCATATAAAATGGCCCTATAAGAAAATATTTGGAGATTTAGAAATAACTCTGGGACAGACTTGAAGTAGTTAAGAAATGCTGCAGCCCAAGACAGCTGCTGGCTTTGACTTCCCAGTGGCTGACTCACAACCCAGCCCACTGAACATTGTGTTACAGAATGGAGATTTCTTAAGAGAATAAAATTGCCATGGGTTTATTATGCTGAGATAGAAGGGCAACTATTATGTCCTTCTGAATAGTGCTGTGATTTTAATCCAGCCTTTGAGAAACACTGATTTGTGCTTGAGAAGCTTGTGTGGCTTGTGTGGGAGGCTCCACATGAAAACAGCTCCACAGAACCAGGAATGAGCCCAAATTTGAACAACACTGAAAATGGGGACATCCTAAACGCTTGCTTAGAGGTGAATAAGGGAGAAGAGTGGTTGGAGAAGAGACAGACAAAGGCAAAAAAAGGAAAACAGACCAAATCCAGAAGAATTTACTGTAGTCTCACAGCAGTTTTCGCCCCTTAATGACCACTCTTCAGTAACTCTTGGCTAAGGGACACTGTTGTGGTTGGGGATGGATGGGAGACCATTCCCAGCACTAGAAAACGCTTTTAAAACAAGAAAGTAGCATTTGTAATGGTTCTCCTAAAACTCCTAAGAATAATTAAGCTTGAAACATGGCTGCAGTTTTCTGAGGTAACTAAAGTCCCTCCTAACTTTGAGCTGATGAAGCTGAAAGCAGCTGCTCATGACAGCATATAGAAAAGAACAACTCTGTTTGGCAAACCAGGTTTTGTTTTGCATTTGGAGAGTTATGCTGCTGCAGCAGAGCCCAGAGCAGCTCTCGGTGAAGGAGCTCACACAGGCTCACAGTTTCACAGCTTCATGGTCATCTCCAGAGTGAGGGTGAGGAGAGACTTGGAATGGGACCTCTCCCTTTCCAGCTCCAGAGCAGTGAAGTTTCTCTTCTCTGTTTGAATCACAAACCATCCTGAACCCACAGAGGTTTCCTGTGGACTTGTACTGCTCCTGGAAACCATCACTGATTGATGAGAATGCATTTTTCATGGGAAAATTCTGTTGCACCAAATAGTTGGCAGGGGAGAACATCAAGAGGCAAACCTTAAAGAATACAAAATCCAGGGAATGTGACAGAAAACAGACTAAAGGCATGGAATCAGGGAAGCATAGAAAGATTTGAGTTGGAAGGGACCTCAAAGATCATGACGTTCCATCCCCTGCCATGGGCAGGGACACCTTCCCCTAGCCCAGATGCTCCAAGACCTGCCCAACCAGGCCTGGAATACTTTTATGAATTGCTGGCAAGAGAAGGTTCCTTTTTTCTTCAACAACATGTCCATTTAATTTGCTGTCCAGAGAGGCTTAGAATGGCGGGGTTTGGAAGGGATCATCTCATCCCACCCCTGCCCTGGGCAGGGACACCTTCCACCAGCCCAAGTTGCTCCAAGCCCCGTCCAACCCGGCCTTGGACACTTCCAGGGATCCAGGGGCAGCCACAGCTTCTCTGGGCACCCTGTGCCAGGGCCTCCCCCCCCTCACAGGGAAGGATTTCTTCCCAATATCCCATCTAAATGTTCTCTCCTTCAGGTTAAGGCCATTCCTCCTTTTCCTATACAGTAGAAGAGGCTCTTTCATTACTCTTCTTCTCAGACCATGTGCTGGGAGACTTTCATCAACTTTGAGTGCACCTTTTTTCCCAGCCTACCCTCAAATGTTGGTACCTCCAAAGCCAGCCCAGGCTGGCTCAGGTAAGTTATGTTGGCCCTGACCTATATATCTTCCATGCTCTAGTTCAGTGCTTTATTAAAGCAGTGTTCTGCTTGGCTATTCCTCACTCCACACACACACAAGCTGAGGGGGAAAAGCAGTGGGAAAAACGCCAAAATATCCTGGAGCTGTCCAGAGCAAAATTACAAAATGAATCTATGGAGCTCAGATATCCTCTGGCTGAAACAAAATGGTTGTTGGAAAACAGCATGTTTTATTCATAGTGCTGTATTTCAAAGTATATTTTTGGAATACCTTTTTAATATTCCTATACAATACTAACCCAGCACTTGAGCTCTCTGCATATGCTATCACTTGGTTAAGAGTTACAAACCAAATACTGACACAGCACAAAAAGCAGGAATCCAATCCTATGGAGTGAAGGTGCACTGAGTCTTTGCAGATATGAGGGGATCAAAGCAAGCTGCTCCTTTCCATGTGCTTTTGCTGTTCAACAAGAAGTGCTGGTGTGACCTGGGCCAATCTTAACAGGACACTGGGCAGCTCTTGCTGGTGCTCCTGGATCCTACACAGATTGGAGAGCTCTGGGATCCCAACACACAACTAGGGGAAAATTTTGAAGGCAACTGTTTGTACTAAAACTATTAATTTCCCTCTGTGCTTGGCACTGGTGAGGCAGCACCTCGAGTTCTGGGGGCAGGGCTGGGCCCTCCACAGGAGACACTGAGGGGCTGCAGCGTGTGCAGGGAAGGGAAGGGAGCTGGGAAGGGGCTGGAGCAGCAGCTGAGGGAGCTGGGGGGGCTCAGCCTGGAGAAAAGGAGGCTCAGGGGGGACCTTCTGGCTCTGCAACTCCCTGACAGGAGGGGGGAGCTGGGGGGGGTCGGGCTCTGCTCCCAGGGAACAAGGGACAGGAGGAGAGGGAACGGCCTCCAGCTGGGCCAGGGGAGGGGCAGGTGGGACATGAGGAGGAATTTGTCCCTGGAAAGGGTGGTCAGGCCCTGGCAGGGGCTGCCCAGGGAGGTTTGGAGTCCCCACGCTGAAGGTGTCCAAAAATCCTGTGGATGTGCCCCTGGGGACGTGGTTTGTGATGGGCCTCGCTGTGCTGGGGGAGTGGTTGGACCCAGTGATCTTAGAGGGCTTTTCCAAACTAAATGATTCCACAATTCGACATCAAATAAACCCTACTCAGTGCACCTGTATGACCCTCTGTTAAGTTTTAGGGTGACTATAAATATCTACCTGTTTCCTAGGCCCTATTTTGGTTTTGCAGCATTAGCATAAGCGTTCGAAAGCGCTGCCTCAGAGCCTTTCTGGGGCCTGTTGCAGAGCTTTGTATGAAATTATTCCAGCATGGCATTTGTAATTGCTCCTGTCAGGAAAATGGAAACCTTGCACATATCCAGTAATGTGCCTTGGAGAGCCTGTAACCTTGGAGATCCTCAAAATGTACCTCTGGATAATGGAAATGCTGCAGATAGCTCCTGAAATACTACTTTCATCCTCATATAAGCTGAATTCTTTCCAGAGGTAATGTTTGCCCTTGGCAAAACAAATTTTGATCCAATAATGTTTATAAACAGCCCAGGACACACGAAATCCTTCACATCTGTCAGATGGCCCAGTACAAAACTTGCTGCTTTCAAGCAGGAAGAGAAACTAAGAAAAAAACTGATGAGCATCCAAGGAAGTGAAGCAAAATGGCATCTTTTATTGTTTATATTTGCATATGAAAATTGATTTCTTTTTCTGGAATTACAGTTTCCCATCTCATTCTGCCCTTTTCACAATTACAGAGAAACAAAATGTGCTTCTCTACACAAACTGAGGAAGAATATTCCTTGTCAGACTGTTTGCAAAGGCTCTGCCAATTTTAAGCCTGCTTGTCAACTTTTTATTAAGCTCAAAAAGCAGATTCTTTGTCACCTCCAATATCTGCATGGCAGTGTTGCCATGAAGAACCAGTACAGAAAAGAGCTCTGTGCTCTTGCTGATCCAAAACAGTAAGTTTACAGAAAAGAATAATTAAATAAAAACCAAATCATTAAACAAAAATTAAATAAAAATAATTAAATACAAGTAAAATATTATTCCAGAATAATTAAATAAAAAAGGTTGTATTCCCTTCCCTTCTCAAATCTTCACAAACTTTCCCTTTCCCTCTTTTTCCAGTTCTTCAGAAAGAGCAACATGCCCAGGTAATACCAATAATGACAATAAGGACAATAGTAATAATAATAACAATGTTAACTTTGGTCTTTATTTTCTGATAATAAAAGATCAGTGTATTTTATCACTGTCTTTTCCTCACAGAGAAACCCCAATGTTACCCTTTCAATTTTTAATACAATCAACTTCCTTTAATCATGAAGTTTAAGGAAGTTCCCCTACAAAGCACATTAGTGAAAATGGAATTAATTAAGAAATTCAGCTTTTCTGGCACTAAGCATTCCATTTGTCAGCCTTGGCAATATTGCTTAAAAATGTATTATTTGTTTTTACATTTGTCAGTGTGAGCTATTGGCTGGAATGGGGATTTCTGGGATTTGCCAGCAGCTGCACCCCAGGAGAAGCTGCTTTCCTAAATTCCACAGCAGGGCTGTCCTTTGGCAGCACTCCCTTCCTCCACTCACCAGCACCAGGGCATGAAGACTTGAGAAAATACATATTTACTTTACAAAATTTATGTATTTTCTGCAATTTATTTTAATGTCTATATTTTTTACATATTACTCATATTTTAATTTATATAATTTTATAGAGATGTCAACTAACAAATTTTTGCCATCAAAATTGAATTTCTAGTCTTGATGAACATGCAAATGAAAGGGGATTATCTTTATAATAAAGATACCTTTTATGAAGGTATTTTAGAAGTCAGTGAATCACAGAGTGGTTTGGGTTGGAAGGACCTTAAGGATCATCTCATCCCACCCCCTGCCATGGACAGGGACACATTCCATTAGCCCAGGGACACCTTCCACTAGCCCAGGTTGCTCCAAGCCCTGTCCAACCTGGCCTTGAATATTTAATAAATCTCCACAGGTACAAGGGGTACAATCCTAATGATTTGCTTGACCCCAAAAATAAATATTAATACATTGGGTCAAAGAAAGACATTCAACACAGAATTTTTAAAACATTTTCTTGAATGCATTTTCTGAAAACATGAAATAAGATTTTTAATAATGTAGGATGTACTCTAAAATTCTTTTCAAAATTTCTCTAATTCTCAAAATGAATCATCTCAAGAAAGCAACCATTATACAAATATTATACAAATCTTATATCCCTTTAGGCAAAGGAGCCCAGTCAAGATAAAACCAAATGTGAGGTATTGTTTCCCTTCGTCTCACAGCAGTTCCTTTTATCTTGTGCATGATTTGTCTTAATAGGAAGAAATGGCAAAACATCAAAAAGTGGGGAAAAGATAGAGTTCCTTAGTGAAATTTTGGAATGAGGGGTCTGATTAATGCCAGGGAGAAAAAGTGGGTCTGCTCTCAAGGTCTTTGCTGAATAAAAATGGAATAACTCACAGGAATCTGAGCCTCCTGAAGAAATTCCCTTCAGGATTCTCTTCCCCTGTGCTGACAAAGGCTCAGGGCATCACTCTCTGCCAACTGGATTTTGAAGATGAGGAAATATTCCATTGGAAAGATGAAGAAATACAATTTCATTTAGCAAAAGTCTGTTCCCAAACTCCCAGAAATCAGTAGGAACTGGTTTCCACAAACCTTGGAGCAACACAACAAGGTTTGGGTCAGTGGCAGCTGGGATGGGAAAACTGCTTCTCCACAATAATGGTGCTGGCACTTGCTCGATGCTTGTCTAACACACTGTTGGGTTTGGGGTTTTTTGGGTAGAAAAAAGAAGAAAATCTTTTTCAAGAACTGAAACATGGCAGAGTTTTGGCAACGCAGCTCAGTGCTCCCAACATCCATTCCAGCCCGGGTGCTTATGGACAGGCCACCTTGGGAAAAAAAAGGGGAAAAGAGAGGCCATGAGATTTTAAAAATTACATTAAAGAGGGAAATAAAGCTGGGGAAGGGTCTGGAACCCTTGTGTGAGGGAACAGAGCAGGTCAAGACATAACCTTTGTGCAGCCAGGGAGTTAAAAAATCATGTTCATAAATAAAGACCAAATAATATTGTGGAATTTGACACACAGTCCCAGTGGAATGATCTAAATTAACGTTGTCACTGATCTCTTGATGATATAATGTTCATCTTCACCACGCTGGCTACAAGTTTGAGGTTTAAAAAGGGATTTTTGAGTCAGACATAACGTAGTTTTCCTAGGAAAGGCAAAGGGGTGGACTACAGATGCTTGGGGACCAAAATCCATTTTTCAGATATTACATATTAACAGCTTGTTTACTCAGCAGTCCCTTTCTGGGTGAGTTCCAAAGCTCCCAGAAATAATAATTTTCTTAAACACATATTTAATTAAGAAAATAGCAGATGTTTCAAAGTGAAGCTGCCACAAACCCCAAACTCCTTGCATTGGCTAAACTTATTCAAGCCACTCTTGATAAATACTTCATCAATCATAAAAACCCTGAGTGCAAGTTAATTTTATTGGCTGCACGAATTTCCTCATGTGTTCCGTTGTTTTTTTAGCAGATTCAATTATTCTGGCTGTTTTTTGCTGTTTCTCTAATCATTATTTTTCAAGCAGCCTTAGTTTGGTTGTACAAGTAGTTTCCTGCTTACACTCTAAATCCCTGTGTAGGAAATGCCTGCATTAAATAGCTTTCACATAAGCACTTAAATAATTGCTTTCAATTTGGAAATTATTTGGAAATAGATCTTTTTGTGTTTTCTGTAAATGTGTATTGCAAATTTATCTGAAGTGAATGATCCCCAAAAGCTTGTGAGTCATGATGGGAATAAAAAGATGACAGGCAAGTAAATTAAAGTGATATTTGAGTTAAACCATGTCATTCAACTCTGCAAAATTTGTCTGGTCTTCTCAGAACAACCACAAGACCTTCTCAAAAACCTCCTGAACCTGCAGCTCCAGCTCAGCAGGTTGTAAATACGTTTTTTAGGAGATGATTGTTAGGAAAACTATTTTGAAGGGCCTTAGAAAATGACCACGGGTGTTATGGTTTTAAATCTGATTTTGGTCTGTGAGGCTGAAAAATCTGTTGTGGCATTTTTCAGCATGTCAGGATTCTGCTGAAGGAAAACAAGGAAAAGCACAAGTTTTAGCCCAAAATGTTTAGTCACAACAGGCCCTTAAAAACCACCTCACACATTCAGTGTGAGGTGGAGCAGTTCTGGTGCTGAATCACCTGCAAACATTCACAGGTCAAAGCATTTTGGAGAAGAGTTTGGGAAAGAGGCACCTGGACCTCCATTTATTTGAACAGAATCACCAAAACAAAGCCCAAGGAGAAGACACTGGGTCAGTGTCTGATGTCCTCTGATAGTGACATTCAGGTGACAAACTTGTGCTTAAAATGGAGAATAATACCCTGAGTTGGCACAGATGAAACTTTCACTTGTGTTTTGGACCAAGTTCTAAAACTTTTGTATTTTAGAATTGCTCTGCTTTGCTCAGAGGAACCATATCAAGTGATACCAAGAGTGTTACTGCACAGCTATAGTACAGCAGGAATTGATTTGCCTGACTGCTCTTTGCTCATCTAAAAACATCTTCTGGGTTCCTACTAAAATTTGGGTTCTGTATTTTCTACTTAGGAAAAAAAAAAAAGAATAGGAAATTGGACATTCTTTCTTTTATTCATTTTTACAATACTACAATTCAGGAATATCACCAGGGCAGGGAGGGACAGGACACAGGGAATGGCTTCCCACTGCCAGAGGGCAGGGAGAGATGGGAGATTGGGAAGGATTTTTGGCTGTGAGGGTGGGGAAGCCCTGGCACAGGGTGCCCAGAGAAGCTGTGGCTGCCCCTGGATCCCTGGGAGTGTCCAAGGCCAGGTTGGACAGGGCTTGGAGCAACCTGGGCTGGTGGGAGGTGTCCCTGCCCATGGCAGAGGGTGGCACTGGATGGGCTTTGAGGTCCCTTCCAACCCAAACCAGTCTGTGTTCCTATGTTGCTAAAATAGGTGCTGAACATGGTAAATTCCCAAATTAAAGCTTAAGTAGGAATTGGGAGATATTTTGATGATTTAAATGGACTCAGTGCAGAGTGTGAGCTCTAATGCTCTGCCAAACTTGTTCCTTGAAGTTCAATATTTGTGGAGATCTCCAGCCCTGGTCAGGGGTGTTGTGGTCAAGCTGTTTGCTCCGTAGTGCCCAGAATGTCCCTGCTCTCCATGTATTGCCTCAGGATGGGCCTCACAGACCCTGAGCACTCACTACCAGCCAATGAACACACAGAGAGAGCTCAATTTATGAACCAGAATCTTCATGTAGAGATGCTGAATGCAAGATCAGCACAACCACTGTGTGGAACCATCTGGTGGAAATAAACTTCTCCTCAGGTGTGGTGTCCTACAGGTGCTCGTGTATCCTGACAGCCTCTCTCTGTTCCAGGGTTCTTGCTCCTCCAACAAGTTTGCTGGTTGGGAAAACCACCCCCAAAATCTGAGGCACAGCCATTTATAGGTGCTTGAAATGATTCAGGGGCTGAGTTGTGTTTGATAATTAGCCAAACAAAGCAAACCATGCTGAGCTGCACGTGAATTCTGCAACAAGAAGTGCTTCTCTCACCAACTGCCTGTCGTTCTACCAAGAGAAAGCAGGTTCTAAAATTTACATGCAGTGAGGCCCAAATGTTCTGCATGTTACCAAGCTCTAATGAATTTCATTATTCTTTTTTAATTTACATGCTCTTGCAGAATAAGGGTCCCCAAATCATTAACTAATTTGATATATCTGAAGCACCAATTGAATTTTCGGGTCCCTTGACACCCTGAGCCATCTTGTTCAAACACCTCCTAACTTAGTTTTGTAATTAGATACACCTTGATTGATGGTTCTTTCTGTAGCACTTGCAGAGGGAAGGAAATCAACTTAATTGCTGTCAAAATTTAGCAGGTTTTAAGATGAGAAGTCTTAACCAAATCAGTGATTTTTCCGAGAGGAAACAAAGCCCTGCTCTGATGTAGGGCAAGGTGAGGAGGATCATTCTGGTTCAGACTCCAATAATGAATTATTTTGGGAAGAAGAAATTAAGATGGCAATTATTAAGCAAGGTATTTCCATTCTGCTTGCACTTTGGGTATGTATTTATATGGAAACAAGGACAACTCATTTTTCTTGTTCTTAACAGATTCATTCCAGACAGGAAGTTGCTGCTGAAATAAATATTGGAAATAAATTCTTAGGCAGAGTTGGAGGAAAAGAAAAAACACTTCCTTTCTTTTTTTTAATGAAAGCTTTTCCTTTGGGAAGAACCTTTTTTCATTAAAAAAGAAGTAATTTTGAAAGCCACGTCGAGTCCCAGACATTCTGGCCTGAACAGTCCTTGTGCAGCCAGGCATTGGGACAGGGGGAACTTCCAAGGTTAACCTGCAGGATCCTGGAGGTCTTTTCCAACCTTGATGATTCAGGGTCAGGTATTATCACCATGAACACACCTTGCTTGCTGTTTTATAACAGCTGAGGTGTGAGGGACAACGTGCTAATTCATTATAACGGGCTAAAGCCTTGCTTTGAGGAGAAATCAGAATAATTCAGGCCTGAGCCAGGACACAGGCAGGAATTTATCTCCTCAGGATATCAAAGTCTGCCTCAAAATCTCCCTTTTACTGAAAAAAACCTTGTCTGCAGAGGTAGAAATGAGATATTGTTGTGTCACTGTAGAACATGAATTACTTTGTGAGGGAAATAATGACAAGAAAATCACGTTCTGGGGGCAGAATCAGTGCTATAAACCTAAAATAGTTACTTTCTTGTGTATGCAACTGGGTAAGAGCTTCAGGACAAGGCTTCATAATGCATTTCAAGAAAACTTGAGCAGGTTTGTGTTTCTCATGCTGTCTATCCATGAGCCGAGCCATGAGCCAGGATATAGATGGACAGAGGGATCCAAATTTCCAAGTGCTTGAAGTGGGTATGATCAAATAAGATTTTTCTCACAGTTTTGAGTGTTTTGGGAATAAATCTTATGTTAAATCAGCTGGAAAAATCCTAAGCCATCTATTTTTTTATATTGTCATCTGTGTGAGAGGTTTAATGTCTGGGAATAATTCAGGGCACTGAAGGTGTCAGTGGTTATAGATTTACAATTTGTGGGCACTACTGAGGAAATTTAATTACAGGGCCGTGGGAATTATGGAAAGAGTAACTTTCTTCTGTCACTTTGGAAAGTTTTGGAGACTTCACTGTACCCTCCAGTTTAATGAATTGGAATTTGCAGCCAGTCCCTGTCAGTAGAATTAAACAAGTCGTTGACATGCAAATTTGCCTTGGTAAGTAACTCCTGGAACAGATGGATGCTCATTATATACTGATTGACAAAGGTAAATCTGATAAGGAAGGTAAAGGAAATCTACGGGGGAAATCTCTAAAATTTCCCCTCTATAGGGGAAATCTCTAATAACCTCTAAAATAAAGCAGACCAGCTTTTACCACTGCATTAACTTGCTCATTAATTGGCACAGAATGAGTATTTCTGAGTAGAAAAAGGAGAAGAGAAACTGAAACACAAACTTCAAACTGTAAAAGGATGCTGAGCAGGGTTGGGCTGCATGATCCTTGTGGATTTCAACTTGGAATATTCTCTGATTCTGTGAGTGATTTTCAGCTGTTAAACCACAGCTGTCATGCACTCATTAATTATTAAACATGAGAGATCCTGTATAAATGCCCTGCCAAATAAAACATTGCTTCAGATTCCACTGCATGGTCTAAATGCACACAAAAACTCCTTAATAATATAATGATTGACAAAGGTAATAAATCTGACAAGGCTGGTCATCAGCTAAGACAGGAAGGTAAAGGAAATCTGTGGGGGAAATCTCTAAAATAAAGCAGACCAACTTTTACCACTGTATTATTTTGCTTATTAATTGGCAGAGAATGAGCATTTCTGAGTGGAAAAGGCTGAGAGAAAAAGAAGAAGAGAAACTGAAATAGGAACTTCAAACTTCAAAAAGGGTGCTGAGCAGGGCTGGACTCAATGATCCTCATGGGTCCCTTCCAGCTTGGAATATTCTGTGATTCTGTGAGTGATTCTCAGCTGTTAAACCACAGCTGTCATGCACTCATTAATTATTAAACATGAGAGATCCTGTATAAATGCCCTGCCAAATAAAACAGTAGCAAAGCTTCCACTGCATGGTCCAAATGCACATGGAAACTCCTTTGTCTCTGGGTGCCTGTTGACCCACATATTTCATTTTTCTCTTCTAACAGTGCTCATGTGGGTCCTTTCCCTGTCCCAGTGCCACACACTTGCACACATATATTAGAGTTAAGGGTTAGAAATTCCATGGAGAACCAGCTGTATCGTGTTTCCATCAAACTCAACTCCAGCCTGGCCAAAATTAATTTCTATTAATATAATTCACTTTTATTAATGAGGTCTATTGAGGGAAGAGGTCTAAGCCATTGGACTGTGACTCAGATAATTTCTTAGTTTCTTCTGTGACCTTGGGCAAGTTGCTCAACATCTGTGGCTGAATTTTCTGAGGCTCCAAAGCTTTTAGAAGGACTGTAATGTAAAGATTGCCCTGGCTCATTGGCTCCAGTGAAAAACCATGGCACAGTGCAGTGAGAATTGTTGGCAAAAGAGGAAAACCAAACAAAAACCTAAAGGAGAATTAGATTCATCTTAACAATTGAATTTTACTCCTAATTTTACTTTCTGGCTTTATCCCTGTTTATTAAATTTGGGAAACTTCTAGTACAAATATCTGGTTTGTATAAAAATCAAAATATAATAAGAGAGTTTCCATTACTCCTGTTTCCTAGAACAAGCAATTTAACTTGAACAATATGATTATCTTTAACTTCATCTACTTCCTAAAGTACTATTTTTTAAATAAAAATCCCAGTTTCAGTGACATGGTCTTATAAAAAATATTCCATTACACTTTCCCTTATGTTGAGGTGGGAATTTTTTAGAGACAGAGATGGTGTGAAAACTTACAGCACTTGCACAGGAAGTTTGGGATTTTCTGAGCCTTCAAGGATTTTATGTAATAAAAATAAATTTATAAAGTCTTTTTGTCTCACAACAAACTTGTGTCTTAGGTGACACTGAAGGGGAAATAAATGACTGACTATTGAATAACCTTGTGAACAGAAAATGTTTGGAAAATCATTGTTTATTAGGTTTTTTTATTGAGATGGACAAAAGATCTTTCAGGTGTCTGTTTTCTGGCTTTTAGCTGGTTCCAGGCACTGGTGATTAATGATTATTAGTTAATTTGAGCCTTTTTGGTTGGTCTTGGTTTTGGGAAAAAAAAAATCTGCTAATGCGAAGCAAAATCCAGACTCAGCCTTTCTGTTATTGAATAGTTTCCTTGGAAATTTTAAATACTAAGCACTTGTTTATCAAATGAGTTTCTGGGAAGTATTGAAGACTAATTCTCAGTGTTCACCCTTTAACAAGGTTTTTAGCTTTAATGTAAGTGATTTTGTGGAGCAGAGTGACTGATACATTGACAATGGGAAGGAAATGGAGGGCTGATGGAGTTGGGTCCCTGTGTGGGGCAGATGTGATGCCAACCACACCTGAGTTTTTTACCAAGACTTTTCGGTCATGAACAAGCCCATGGTACCAAACTCACAGTCATAGGCAAGCAGTGCTTAACTTTCTAGGTATTCCCAGAATTTTTCCAGCCCCTATGAAATCCAGCATGCTCAGGAGGGGGCTGCAAGGGCTGATAACCTGTCTGAGAAAGGCAAAGGCAGGTCTGCAACAGCTCCAGCAATTCCCTGTCTGTGGGATGGGAAGGGGGGTCCTGCTGCTTTTGGGGTTGAAGGAAGCTGAGCCCCCCTGGCTCCCCCAGCCCAAAGTCCCTCCCCTCTGGCTGAACAATGTTCCCTGAGCTCCTGCAGAGGAAGCAAAGGTGACAGTGCTGTCCCTGAGCCAGAGCTGCTGAGCTGGCCCAGCCTGGGCACCCCTGACTGAGCTCAGGCACTGGGCCCAGAGCAGCACAGTCCCGCTGTGGGAAGGGGCATCTTCTACCACCCCCTGGGGAGTGTGTGGAGATTCCTCCTGCACTGGGGACACCCCTCCAGGTCACTGCTGGAGGCTGAGAGAGAGACATTTGCCATTTGTCCATTGGGATGGGTGAGTGGCATCAATCTCTACTGGATAATTGTTTTTCTGGCTTTAATATCATTGCTTCAATAAATAGTGCACTGTACTCAGAGCTACCTGTGCTGTGTAGTAAACAATTCTGATTAAGATATTTTAGTTTAATCATCATCATCTATTTAAAGAAATAATTTATTTTATTTGTATAATTATATTTGGTTTTCCATCCTTAATCCCGTAGGACAAAGTTGTGTAAAGGCTCAATTAAACATAAACCACGGACCAGGCCTTGGACTGGCACTGGATCCAGCTGCACCCAGACTGTTCTCTGAGAAGGAGTTTGGAAAGGCAGGGGGTCCTTTCTGCACCTCCTGGCTCAACAAACAAGCTTTATCAAACCTTGATAAACAAGGTCAATCAACTGATAAACCTTGTGCAAAGGTTCCATTCTGCCCATATCCCTGACAAATTCAATCCAAACTGCCCTCAGTGCACGGGACCAGAGAGCCTATGAGCAACAGCAAGGGAAAACTTTCTCACATGGTCACTGCAGTGATTTTGTGGTGGCTTCCCAGGCACAGTGCCTCAGGTTTGCTCATGGAAAAGCTTCAGGCACATCTGAAAGAGCTGGAAAGAAATATTTACAGCACGTGCTGTGAATAAATGACCTGGTGTTTGCAGCAGGGGTGAAATACGGGACAGCTCCGTAGTTTGGATGTGGCATCAGACTCTCCAGGGAGGAGGTAGATTGGACTTTGCTTTAACCTCTCCTCAAATACAAACAGTTTAATGATAGGTCACTTCAGAGGTCCACTCTAACACCCCAACATGCCTGAGTGTTGTCAGACAGACCATAAATTGCATTGCTCCAATTATCCAGGCTCCAGCAGGAATAATGCTGTAGTAAATAAAGGTCTCTGGAGGTTTGTAGTAGCTCAGTGAGTGCCAGTGTCATCACCACAGATCCAGCTGGATGGGAACATTTCAACATCTATAGACACTTAACTGCAGCTTTCCCAGGAGATGCTGCTGTTGTAGATCCTTGTCCTGCCAGTGTCTCCCAGGAATTTAGAGTAGTGGTGATGTGAGTTGGTTGAGAATGTAATTTTCCCCTCTTCTTAACATCACACATAAAATCCACTTCAGTACCCAGCCAAGTCAACCTGCCTTGCAAAGAACATCCTCAACAACTTAGGGCCACTTGGGAGTACAACTGCAGAGCTTCAAAGGAGAAAGCTTGGCACCTTTCTTCTTAGATCATTCAGTCTGACAATTGCCAGACTTTTTTTGGAGTTTACAGTTGGTGGGTGTCAACAATTCCTGTGCAGGGAGCCCTTAAAAAACACAAAACAAAAGAACTTGGGACTTGATGGAAACTGAGGATGTGGGTGGAAGGTCTTTGGGATACTATTTATTTTCTAGCTCTCTAGCACTGAAGAATCATGGAATATCCTGAGCTGGAAGGGACCCATCAGGATGACTGAAGTCCAGGACCCCCGGGGCCCTTCCCTTGGCACTGCTTTCCCCCATTTCATTGAGCTGCATCTTCTCTAGTTTCTTCTGTACATAGTGTGTATTTGCTGGGGGAAAGTGCTTTTGAGTGCATAAATATTTAAAGAACCATTTAATAATTGCAGTAAGACATATGTGTGTGGCATTACCGTGCTATAAAAAGCTCCAAACCCCACAGTGTATCTCCTACCATCATCCAAACCACACCTGACCTGTGAGTGCACTGCCTACATCAATGAGTTGTGCTGTGTATCCTCTGAACACTGTTTTGTTACTTAGAGGAAGCAGGAGTTTTAAATAGATCCTTGGACACTAATTACTGAGAGCAGAGTAGAAATTCTGCCTTGATAATGTTCTCAGTAATTGTCCTTTATGACATTATAAATCTGATTTGTTTTTCAGCTTTTATATCTGTGCCTGTTCCTCTGTGAAACTGTGGAGTTTATTTAAAATTAGCAGCAGTTTTATTAATGACACTCAACACTTCCAGTAATGGGTGTATCATGTAAATCCTGTAAAGTGCTTAATGTGACACAACTTCTTGTTTAGATGTGCATGGTGATAAATTAGAGAGGAGCTAATATATCATGGAGCAGAATGAGAGGAAGCTGGGAAAGTTTCAGGGTAGTGAACAGAGAGACGTGGCCAAGAGTGATGTGCCACCACAGGACTGTGAGTAACCTTTGTGTCTTTTGCTGGTTATTCTTCAAATCCTCATCATTTTGTTAACTTTTATTTCTTCCACTAGCAGTTGTTGGGTTTATTAACACCACAGTAGGTGGGGTTTTTTTGAGGGAGGAAAGTCAAGCATAGAAACACACAAGTGTTCTGGACAATGAACTTGCAATTAGCACTTTAACTCTTTTTATCTGTTGGGATAATTAGTGCCCTCTTTGTACAGCACTGGAGCATCTACAGATGGAAGAATAACACAAGTAATAATAATACAATAGTAATACAATAATAAAATAAAAAATAATAAGACAATAATAATACAAATAATGCAAATAATCCCTTCCCTCTTTCAGGTCTGATTCCAAGCAGCTCCAGGGCACGAGAGCTGGTCATGGAATTACAGAATCCCAGAATGGTTTGGGTTGGGAGGGACCTTAAAGCCCATCCAGTGCCACCCCCTGCCATGGGCAGGGACACCTTCCACCAGCCCAGGTTACTCCAAGCCCCATCCAACCTGGCCTTGGAGACTTCCAGGGATGGACAAGCTGGGGGCACATCCAGCATTTTGGGCCATGCAGGGACTCAGCTGGAGCTGCTTTGCCAAGGTGCACTTTGGGTTATGTATATCTGGGATTAACAGACTCTTTGAAAAGCATGAAGAAAAACTCCACCCAGAGAGAGAACTGTCAGTGTCAAGACAGTCCAACTATTAGATTTACTTCAATTCTAAGCAGTTCTTTATTTTATAGAAAGCTCTGGTCTTTGATACAATGCAGTTTTACCTTTGCCATACCTTCAGCTTTTGAAAGAATTCTGTTTGTGTCAGTGAGTTGTGACATCTTTGCTTCTCCAAGAAGTGACTTTGTTTTAGTCATTGGCTGACTGGTGGTGAGACCCCTGAACACACAGAAGTTCTTCACTACAGCAAAAACTTCTTGGGTACTTAAAAACTCAGTTTCAAGTCTTTTGGTAAATGAAAGTTCACTAAAAAGTGCAAAACAAAGTAAAACTGAATCCATTAGGCTGCCAAAGGTATTGCTGTTTCCACTGCTGTGTGATCTTAGTTGTCAGAAAAAGTATAAATACTTTTGGGAGCCCCAAATTCTGCTTTCAAATCTCACATCAATCCATGATTTGTGCTATCAGCCATTCTTGCTGACCCATAAGCTCTGTGGACTGGTTTTTTTTATGCCCTGACACAGGGGGGAAATCAGTAGTTTTAAATATATTTAATGGAAGTGATTGATCTATTCTAGAAATATAAAATAATAATGTTTGAAGTGACAGGGAAATCTGTGGGAAGTTCTGAAGGATAGTATATACTAATCTTTAAATATATTATGACAATCCCTCTTTAAAAATCAAACTGCAGCTCTAAATCATGTTCTGATAGCTCTTATTATCTGGAATTATGCTGAATTATGAACAGCCATTGCCTGGGATGTGGATATAGATATATCTGGAGTTTAATTCTGTCATTTTTTAGCTTTGGTCAGTGTTTGGAGATATTTCAGTCAGAACTGTTTTCTAATACCTGGCAGAAACCCCTTCCCCTATTTCCTCTAGGTCAATGCATATCCAAAGTACATATTTATGTCCTAAAAACCTATGGATTGTCCTGAAACTTGACTGGCTGAAGTGTGAAAACTTGCCTTAAGGATGCCCAGCTCTCATTAATTTTAATTCGATTAATTAATTTGGTTGCTCATTTCCCATTTTAATTTCAATGACAATTGGGCATCCAAATCCCATAGGCAGGTTTAAAAATATCAGCCAGAAGATAATGAACATCCAAGGGAAGAGAATTCCAGAGCAAGTTGGAACTTCTCAGCTGGAAAAGTTCTTTTCCAGAGCCACTTTGCTGCTTTGCATGGTCAGGAGTCAGAATCTCCCAGAAAAAACTTGGATGTGACAGTTCTTTAAAAGTCAGCTTTCTTGCATAAGAAAAACACTAAGAAAATGTGGGGGTTTTAAAGCACGTTTCACGTTCCTCAACTTTTATTTCAGGGAAATTTCAAATTAATAAAATAAACAGTCTGTTTCTTTCTACTGTTGTATCCAGTGTCTTTCCCAAACGAATATTCAGCACTTATTGTCACATTTAAAGCCTGTGACCGAGTCAACAGGAGCTATTATTAGTCTTAACTCTCTGAAGCTCTTTTCTCTATTTTTAGATTTTGTGGAAAACAATATTCCTTTTTCTTCTCATTCACCAGATTGCAGCCTCTTTTGTGTACAACATTGGAGAAATTCAAGTCCTCAATTAGCAATTGAAACAGAAGAGCAGTTTAAATGGCAAAATAAGCAAGTCAACCCTCCCTTAATTAATTTTATCATTACTTTTTTTTTTTTAAAGCAGTTTAGTTTCACAGGGGAAAATGTCACTTAATCATGCTACATTTAATTGGAACAAATAATTAGAGTGAAATATTAATCATTATGCACTGAAGGCCCATTTAAAATGTAATCAGTGTGGATGGAAGCCAGGCTGGTTCCTGCATTAATTTTGGCTGTAACCTGGATCAGGTGTATTTCCCAGGAATACATGTCCAATATTTGTACCTATTCTAAAACTGGAAAGAGCTGAAATATAAAATCCCATATCCCATAAATCCCATAAACCCTTTTGTATGAAAATTCCCGTTGTGGGAGCCTGGAAGGAACATCAGGATGGAGTTTTCAAGGTGTGTACTGTCAGTATCCTTTGTCAAGTGAATCCCATGGGGATTTTTGCCGTTGAATTCCATGGAAGCAGAGTTTCCCAGTGCCAAGAGCTTCTAAACCATTGGACTGAGGTGGGGGAAAAACCTAATCATGGTGATTGCATCACTCAGTTTTTGTGGCATCCATCAGTTTCCACCTCGAAGCCCCGTGTTTTTAAATTGCAATAAAGATGGATTTGTTGTTCTGGGTGGCTTAGACAACAATTAATTATACATGCACATAATATTTAATTATCTTGAATAAGTATGGCAATTTTCTGGAATTAGAGATGGATTATTCCATTCAGATCCCGGCAATTTGACTTTATGATGTTTGTCAGTTTATAATTAGCCTTGAATCTCTAGCTATGGTGTGAAGTTTTGAAATCCTTGGAAGTCTGACAAGTTGAGGAGTCTCCTGTGGCACAGATGTGCTCCTCCTGGATGCCCACAGGGAGTCTGAGTCTAGGAAGTTCATTCCTAACTTCTCCCAAGCTCCTGCTTGCCTTGTGGCCTTTTAGGCTAAGATTCCAAAGCATTCCCTCTCTGGGTTCCTATTTAATAGAATTTTAAATGTTCCAATAACAGGCCCCAACACAAGTGCATGTTTTGTAAAGATGGGCTACAGACTTTCACCTGAGCATAACACTTGATCTTATGCAGCTTGATGAGCTCCCCAGGTTTGGGAATAGATAAGAAAACAGTTCCTTTTTGCTTGTGAGGAGTGCCCAGAAGAGGTGATCCCCATTTGTTGTGGAAAGGAAGGGTCAGGCTGGATATTAAGAAATTGTTCCTCCCCCAGAGGGTGGTTGGCACTGCCCAGGCTCCCCAGGGCAGTGGGCACAGCCCCAAGGCTGCCAGAGCTCCAGGAGGGTTTGGACAACGCTCTGAGGGACAGGGGGGGATTGTTGGGGTGTCTGTGCAGGGCCAGAGTTGGACTGGATGATCCTTGGGGGTTCCTTCCAACTCAGAATATTCCATAATTCTGATACCTCTGTGTGATAATGGGAGAAGGGGAAGCGAGAAGAGGGACAAGGGGAGAGAGACACACTCTGAGAATTCTCTGCTGCTTGAGCTGAGCTCTCCAGTTTTGGGAAGCAATGAAAGCATTGAGTCATTTCCTCCCCAGTGTAACTGCACAAAAGTTGTCCAAAGTTTTCCTATTAAGAAAAACTCTTTCCATGGACTAATTTGCCACGTGGCTCAGTACCAGGCTCAGCTGAGCATTTATCACCTCTGCACTCAGAGCAAGCTTTGCTCACTTCTCCCTCTCTCCCTCCTTTGCTCTCTGTCCCTGCTCCCTGGTGTCCCAGGTGTCTCCTTTCCTCTGGAGAGCTGTGGTTGCCCGTTTCTCCCGGGAATTCGGCACTTTGCAGTCAAGGTGTGAGCAGAAAATGTGTGTGAGGGGGGAGGAGAGGGGAGTGCAAAGGGAGAAAGCTCATCTGAGCTCTTTCTGAGAAGCTTTGGAGTTCAGGCTTTCTGTCAGGTTCCTTTGACAGGAGTCAGGACTCTCTGAATGGATAAAAGAGGAGAGAAGAAAAAAGCAAGACCGAGGCAATTTGAGATGGTATCCAGTGTGTCTGAGTGTGAGAGATCATTCAAAGGACACATTTAATTTAAGCAACGGTTCTGTGCAGTGTATTAACCTTTCCACCCTCCCCACCCCCATGCTGAGCACTAACTGTCTTTTCTTGGTTTTTTAGAAATATCTTTCCAGCTCTGTTGCATCATTTTAATCTCTTTGAAGGAGAGGTGTCCCTGATGTTATCTCTTTGGAATCATGCTAATCCACCTGCTCTGTCCCCCAGTGAGGAAGGTAAATATGGGCAGTAAATGGGGTTAATATGAAAAAAGCAGGGAGGTGGGAGGATGGAGCAGCAGGAGCCAGCTGGGCTGGCAGCAGGAAGGATGGCAATGATGAAGTTAGCAGGGCAAAATGAATTTGAAGGAGCTTGTGGGTATGTGGGTCAGATATTGTGCCAGTGGAAATGTCACAGGTGTGCTGGCTTTGGTGGATCTGTGCCCATTTATTCCAGCAGGAAAGTTAGGGATGCTCTCTAGTACTAGTTAATTAGAGCTGGTACCTCAGGCTTCTGTCCATGCATGGGAATGACCCCTGGCTTATAATCCCTTCCTTTCTTGTCTGGTCTCTGACCTGACTTTTGTAAACCCTCCTGAAACACTTGCTGCCTTTATCTACTGAGTTTGGCTTGGTCAAGACTTTAAAAAACCACCCTCTCTCATTTAGTATTTGAGCAACTGAGTTTTACTTAGGATAAACTGGGCTTTAAAATGAATTTTCATGTCTTTTTTTTTAAATTAAATTACTGGTATTTTCCATTTACCCTTTTAGTTAAGCTGTAAAAAAAACCCCAGAAAATCCTCCTACGCTGAAGTTTGGCAAAACACTTTTTGCCACTAAAATACAGTGTTGCTGTGCAGAAAGGCTCCACTCCTGTCATGATTGTCCCCCTGTGCTGGGC
>VYXB01006334.1:1018-60379 GCA_013397135.1 Pachyramphus minor
CCTCGGCCACCCAACATTGCCAACGGGCTGCACACTGGACAGTCCCTGGACAAGATTTCCCAGGGAGTGACCGTGCACTACAGCTGCAGGGAAGGATACACTCTGGTTGGGAACGTGTCCATCACCTGCACGGGGGCCGGGCTGTGGAGCCGGCCCCTGCCCCGCTGTGAAGGTGGGTGATGATTCTCTCCTGGGTTTGGGGCTGGCAGAAAGGATGTTGGATGTCCTGTAGGACCAGAGCAGGCAGGTTTGTGGCAGTGACAAGAAGGGGGGAAGCTGTGTGTGCAGGATCTGGCCCATGCATTGAAGTATTGAGGTTTAAAGGATGTTGTCCACATTCCCACAGCAATTGGCTGTAAGATACCCGAGGTGCAGAATGGGAAGGTCTACGATCTGCAGAGCACCTACAAAGCTGGGGACACTCTTCACTTTGAGTGTGACACTGGTTATGCTGCAGAGGGCACTTACAAGGCTCAGTGCCAGCCTGGGGGGACCTGGGATCCACCAGTGCTCATCTGCCAGAAGGGTGAGTGTGGGTGCCCACTGCTGCCCCAGGGCAGCCCTGCCTGGGAGGGGCTCCATGCAGGCAGGAGCAGCATGTGCAGGCAGAGCTGTTCCTGTGATGGGCTTTGACCCATCAATGCAGCATCACTCTGACTGCCTTCCCCTGGCACCCTGTTCTCTCGCTGAGCTAAGACTTTCCATCTCCCTCTTGCAGTCCAACCCTGCCCCATGCCTCCAGAGATCACCAATGGAAACCACAATGGCCAGGGCAAAGCATTTTTTACCGTGGGAATGTCTGTAACCTACACCTGCAATCCTGGCTATTACCTGGTTGGAAATGCTGATGCATTTTGCAGAGCCTCAGGGAGCTGGAGCCAGCCCAGCCCTCGCTGTGAAGGTGAGTCTGTGCTCTGTCCCCTCAGGGAACAAACTCACAGTGTGGCTCTGGCACAGGGAGGACCCTCCCCATTACCACTGAGACCTCTAGTGAGGGACTAAATTCCCTTTTAATGAAATATATGGCTTTATAATATGTACGGAATAAGCTTAGATGTGTGAATTTAGAGCCAGCACCCTCCTCCCTGTGCTCCAGTGGCAGCAGATGTCACGCTGATTTTGTTGTTGCAACATTAACAGCCTGTGGTTCTTTGCTTTGTTTTGCTCCAACTCCTTTTGCACACCCTCATTTCCAGTGACTGTCTGCATAAATCCAACCATAGCAAATGGGAGGCAAGTTGGTGTTCAAGGACTTATCTCTGCACCTGGGCAAACACTGGCATTTCAGTGCCACGATGGTTACAACCTGCAAGGCAGTGCCAAGATCTCCTGCCAGGAGGATGGCAGCTGGCAGCCTCCTATTCCTGTCTGTGAGAGATCATTCCTTTACCAGAACTCCTTAAACAGGCCTCAATCTTCAGGTAAATAATGACTTAGCTGCCTTGGGGTACACTGCCATGTTCCCTAACCCTGTTTGAAAAATGTGGTTAAACCCTGTGAGTGGAAGATTTAAGTATATCCTGAGAATAAGAACCTGTTCCTCTACATCCTTTGAGCAAATACGCTGTGTTTGTTTAATAATGGCTATATTAATAAACAAATTTTGCAAGGCAAACCAAACACCTTTCCTCCAGACAGTGCTTTCTGTGCTTGCACCCGACAAACCTGCCCTGCCTGGCTCTCATGTCTGTTTTCTCTCTCAATAGGTGGTTGTGGTCCCCCCCCAAGGTTACACTTTGCTGAGCTAAATGAGGAGCATAGAAATACGATTGATTTTTCTCTTGGGAAGACTGTGCAATACACTTGCCGACCTGGATATGCTAAACACCCAGGAATGTCACCTACTGTTACATGCCTTGAGAGCGGAGTGTGGTCAGCAGCACTAGAGTTCTGTAAAAGTGAATAGCTCCTTGATTTGGTGTCTGTTGATCAAGAAGGAATAGGTCCTAGGTTCTGTCCATGCTGCAAAAACCTTTCTGTTCTTCTGGTCCTCAGAATTATATGTGACTAGTGAAGCCATGTAACTCTTTGCTGTGTGAAACCTGTTTTGGGGATAACTGGAAATGTGGGCAGATGTCTGGAGTAATAAGAAAACATGTTTTGCCACGGTATGGGGAGACAGAAGGCTAAAATGAGGGTATTTTCCTCCCCCAGGGAAACAATGCAGTCACCCTGGTGAACCTGTGAATGGGAAAATAATTTCCCTAACAGATCTCCTGTTCGGGTCAACAGTGGTCTATGGCTGTGAGGAAGGGTAAGTCCTGGCTTTGGCTACTGCTTAGAGGTGTATTAGGTAAGTCTCTCTTTTTCTTCCTCCTATTCATTCACTCCAAATACCTGGATTCTGTACAGAAGCCATACAGGGTTCTGTACCTATACAGCTCATAAGGTGCTCACTATCCTGTCTATACATATAAATACTTGAGATGGGATTGGCAGAGCGAGGAAGGAACTCCTTCTTCAGTGCCACAGCTTTGTTGATCCCACCATCCAAGGTGGCTAGGGGGAGACAGCAACTCCACCTGAACTGACTTGAGATGAACATTCAACCCTTTCCACACCAGGCACAGGCTAATTGGACAGTCCAGCAGACGGTGTGAGATTTCTGGAGGACGTGTTGCATGGAGTGGTGATGTTCCCATCTGCCAGCGTAAGTAGCTTGCAGCTCCAGGGGTTTGCATGGATCTGGGAAATATTTTCCAGCAGAGACTGCCACACCTTTCCAATCAAAGCTTTCACAGGCAATTCCTCTGCCCTGCGGGCATGAAAATTATCCAAAGGTTTTGAAGTTATAAGAAAACATTCAAACATTCTGGGAAAGGTGGGTGATCCCAAAGCTTAATGGGTTATAGAAAGCAACGTCTCTGCTGGAGCTTTTCCAGCAGTACTTGAGTACCCTGCTGCTGACTGACATCAACAGCCTGTTACAAGAGAGAGGGAGGGAAAATATGTTCAGTTTGAGGGGTGTTACTGTCAGAGATACTGAGGGTCAGCCCTAGGGAGAGACAGAGCATTGTACCAGCAGGGGAGCCCCAAAGTCCCAAACTCCGGGCTTGCTCCTACTCTCCAAGCACAGATAACTGGTTTGTACCCAAAGAGCTGCACCTCAGCAGTTACACGTGGGTGTTTCTCTGCTGGTTAAGTCATGTTGCTGATTAGGTGACAGTGGCATATGAAGACAGAAACATTTGCTGGAACGTTCTGGGGTTTTAAAGCATTTCACAGGTTCTCCAGGTACACATGAACCTAAGGTGATGTACAGACTGTGCCTGTTTGGCACTGCATGCAGAAAACCAGCATCTTGCAAAAGTGATGCAAAATAACTGTTTGCTTTCTTATTTCTTAAACAGTAAAAAATATAAAGCATGTGGGTGTTTCTTCCTCAGAGCTTTTACTGGTCTGCTTTCTACCTGCCACAGAAATTGCTGGCCGGGGAGGTGGGATCCTGTTGCCAACAAGACCTCACCTGGGAGGTCACTTCATTGCAGTTACTCCACCTCTAGAACAAGTGTTTACACCCCACAGATTGAAACATTTCCAGGACTTTGGTGCTGCTGTTGAACTCAAAACTTGTTCTGCACCTCTGCAGGTATCCCCTGCGAGCCACCTCCAGACATTCCCAATGGGAAGCACACGGGCAGGCTGCTGGATGAATTCCACTATGGCATATCTGTGACATACACCTGCAACCCTGGGTTCCCACTCCACGGAGAGCCCTCCATCCACTGCACCACCCAGGATGGGAAAAACGGCGTGTGGAGCGAGCCCATCCCAGCGTGTGGAGGTAGGGCTGGGTGTGGCTGCAGACACTCATGTGCCATCCTCACAGCACTACTGGGAAGTTTGGGAAGGCTAGGAGACTCCAGACAGCTGGACTTCCTGCCCCAGGGTTTTCAAGGGCTGATGTGCAGCTGAGGGCAGGAGGCTGGAGGGCAACCCTGCTGCCTCCAGCATCCACCTTTCAGTTTGGTGATGTTTGATATGCCTGGATGCAGGCAGTACGTCATCCACAGGAAAATTATTTTCAGGCTTGTGTCTTAGAAGGGGTTGCAATCCTGTGTGGCTTCTCAGCTGCATAGCTCTGCCTAAGTGCCTGCTTTGAGGATCTGCACTTCTTTTTTTCCAGAGGCAAATTGTCCCATCCCATCGGTTCAGAACGGGAGGATTGTGTCTCCTAGATCTGCCTACTCACACCAGGACACCGTGACCTTTGAGTGTGAGCCAGGCTTTGTCCTGCGTGGCCAGAGAGTGGTCCAATGCCAACCCAATAACACCTGGGAGCCACCTGTGCCAGTCTGCACTCAGGGCAAGTGTTGAGACAGGGCTCTGAGCATTTACCTGCCCCTGTTCTCCCAAATCTGCCTTTTCTTGGCTCCTGTAACAACTGGGCTGGCTTCTCTCTCTTGGTAGCTGGCTGCAGTGCACCTGCCAGGCTGGAGTTTGCTGAGCTGAAGGAGCCCCACAACAACCAGACCATCTTTCCCGTGGGGAGGACAGTGGAATACGTGTGCCGGCCTGGGTATTCCCAGAACCCAGGGATGCCCCCATCCATCACATGCCTCAGGAATCAGACGTGGTCTGTGGTGCTGGAGTTCTGTAAAAGTAAGTGCTGAAGAACCCAAAGTGTAAGGCTGGGCTGGTTTTCCACATTTTCCCAGCTTTATAGGTTTCTTTACCTGCTCCCTGGCTGGGATGTGAGTAGCAGCTGGGGGTTAACTGAGGCTGGCATTCCCTTCCAGGGAAGCAGTGTCCTGACCCAGGGCACCCAGTGAAAGGCAGAGCTGTTGTCCTGACTGACCTCCTCTTCGGGTCCAAAATTAACTACACTTGTGATGAAGGGTGAGTCTTGCACAAGCTGAATTCAGCTGCCAGGTGAGAGCGAAGTGAGTTTTCAGCTTTACACAACTTAGTTCCCAAGTCAGAAGTCTCAGCTGCTGCTTAACAAGGGTTGCAAAGAAATCTCAAGTCTCTTATTGTTAAATTAATAAATCCTTCTGTGTGACTGCAGGTACAAGTTGGTTGGAAGCTCTCAGAGAACGTGTGAGGTCTCTGGCACACAAGTCTCGTGGAGTGGAGTTGCTCCTGTCTGCCAACGTAAGTAGGCCAGAAGAAAAGGTCCTTGGAGATGGTTTGCAAGATAAAGTGGAATGCCTTTCAAGCCAAAGATTTTATTGCAAAAGATTCAAGTCACTGGGATGTGTAAAATTTTTTCCTTTTTATTTTCACTGTTTGGTTTGATGCTTCTGAAAATGTTTCCAAAGGTCTTTTGTTTATCCTGTTCCAAACTGGGAAGAAATGGTAATATTTTAAACTCCTTGTAACAGGGTAAGTATTTCTCACTGGGTGTGTATAGGAATGGTGTGGCCATTCTGTCTCTGAGTTGTCACCAACAGTTATGGAAAGGGAGATAAGAATTGTCCCATCACCTCCAGACGGGCAGCAAGCAACTGGCTCATAGGAGGGTGCAGGTTTTCCTACCCACATTGATTTTTTTCCAAACAAGGTCTGTTGCTGCATGATTTGGGACACAGAATGCTGAGATGGCTCCATCCCTGTTGATTCCCTCCCTGGGTGTGTCCTGCTGACCCAGTGCTAAAAGTCCCCTTGTGCCTGCCCGCAGGGATCGTCTGTGCTCCACCTGCGGCCATTCCCCACGGGACACACAGCGGGCACTCGAGGGACACCTTCTCCTACGGGGACGTGGTCACCTACACCTGTGACTCCGGGCACACTCTGGCAGGAGATCCCTCCATCCTCTGCACCTCGTCAGACGGGGAGCACGGAGTGTGGAGTGGGCCAGTGCCGCGCTGCCAAGGTAGGGGTGGGAGGGCTCTGTGGGGTGACCCCACCGGCGAGGTTTGGTTGGCACTGGAAGGTGGAAATCCCATGGCTCTGACAGATATTTATCCACAGGAGTTAGTGGAGATAATTGTCTCCCTCCTTTGCTTTTAAAAGGCTGTATTTTTACTTTATTTTCTTTCTTGCCCTGTGCATATTTTTCACCTCCTTTTCCTTCTCCTCGGCAGAGGTGAAGTGTCCTCCCCCTCCAAGCATTCCCAACGGGAAGCACAGTGGGCAGCCCTCGGACATGCACCTCCCGGGCTCGGCTGTGCAGTACAGGTGCTCCGAGGGCTATTCCCTCATCGGGAACGCCTCCATTCACTGCACTGCCGGGGGAACGTGGAGCCGGCCCCGGCCCCGATGTGAAGGTGTGTTTGTGTTTGTGTTTGTGTTGGCTCCTTCCATCCTCCCTGGGCCCCTCCTTCCCTCTTGGCTCTTGTTCTCAGCGCTGCAGACCAAATCTCTAGTGAGACGCAGAGATTAAAGGTCTCACAGGCAGGAGGAGCCCCACCTGCCTCTGAGGGTTTCCCTTTTCTATTCGCACTAAGTGCAAACTCTCAGAACAGCTGAATAATGAGATTCTGTGTAAGAACAAAGCCAATAGTGTTGACGTGCCCATGACAGTGATGTACAGCAGCAGGTGCTGCCTCTGCTCAGTGTCCCTCCACACCCAGGGTGGGTTTCACATCCCCGGCAGTGCTCTGTGCTCTTTTCTTCCAGCAATTGGCTGCAGCAGCCCACAGATCAAGAATGGAAGAACGACTGGGCTGGAGGCCACGTACAGACTTGGGGATGTTGCTGTCTTCGAATGTGATTTTGGTTATGCCTTGAAGGGCTCTCAACAGTCTCGCTGCCAGTTTGGGGGCAAGTGGGACCCTCCTTTCCCCACCTGTGAGAAGAGTAAGTGCAAATGAGGTGGAGGGTCATGGCTGATTTCCTTCTGAACCACTGTGTGAGTGCACAGTTCTATGATTATCTGCTTCAGACCCTTGTAGTGTAGGGCTGTCACCTCTTTAAATGAGTCCACAAAGGGACTGAGAGCCAGACTGGTGTCTGATCTCATTCATAGCCACAGAAAGCCCAGAGCAAGCTGCTAGGGCTACAGATGGAAACTAACCACTGTAGTTGCCTAAATAGTGAGAAATTATCATTCTTGATTCAATAAGTTCAAAAAACATGAAGGCTGGAAGGTAAGTGAGGGTCAGATGGAAATATCATCCCTGAGTAGCTATTGGGGAAAAGCTGATGGGAAAGAAAGTAGTTAAAAGGCTGCCTCCCCCTGCAGTGAAGGGTTGTGGTACCAGCTCTTTACCAGCTAGGACTTTTTCCCTCCTTGTAGTGCTGTCGTGTCCTTCCCCTCCAAATATCAAAAATGGCCAGCACGACAGCAAGGATGTGGATGTGTTCATCCCTGGAATGTCAGTGAAGTACTACTGTGACCCAGGGTATGTCCTCACTGGGAAAACAACAGTTTCTTGTTTGACATCTGGATCCTGGAGCATCCCTTACCCCCGGTGTGAAGGTGAGCTGTAAATACTGTTACCCACAGGGAAAGCAGAGACTGTTGTGGTCACATGGCCTCCCCTGAATTTTAACCTCTTTAAAACAAACGGGGTGGATTGTTTTTAACAAGCTCTGGCAGCTGCTTCCCCAGCCCGTGCTTTGACACTTTTCCCTTGCAGTGATCACCTGCCCAAGCCCCAGCATCCAGGACGGAGAAGTGGCTGAAGGCCAGAGCACTGTGTACCATCCTGGGGCCAATGTCACCTTCCAGTGCCACCCAGGCCACGTCCTGCGGGGCAGCCGTGCAGCCAAGTGCCAGCCTGACGGCCGCTGGGTGCCTGCTGTGCCCACCTGTGAGCAAGGTGAGCACGGGCACGTGGGGGTTTAGAAGGAGGCCACCCAAAAAAACCCATGGCCAGCAGGTTGAGGGAGGTGATTCTGCCCATCTGCTCTGTTCTGGTGAGACCCCACCTGCCTCCAGTGCTGGGATCCCTAGCACAGGATGGACATGGAGCTCCTGGAGTGAGTTCCTATAGTGGATAAGAGGGATGGAGGATCTCTGCTTTTAGGAAAGGCTGAGAGAACTGGGATTGTTCAGCCTGGAAAAGAGAAGGGTTCGGGGTGACCTAATTGCAGCCTTCCAGTACCTGAAGGGAGATGACAAGAAAGGTGGAGAGAGACTATTTGCAAGGGCCTGGTGTGACAGGACAAGGGGGAATGGCTTCAAACTGACAGAGAGTAGGTTTAGATTAGCTGTTGGGAAAAAATTCCTCCCTGTGAGGGTGGTGAGGCACTGGCACAGGTTGCCCAGAGAAGCTGTGGCTGCCCCATCCCTGGAAGTGCCCAAGGTCAGGTTGGATGGGGCTTGGAGCAACCTGTGCTAGTGAAAGATGTCCCTATACTATATGATCTGTAAGGTTCCTTCCAACCCAAACCATTCTATGACTCTATGATTGTTATGCTGGAGTGGCCCTGAGTTCATGCCTTCTGCCCACGCCACTTCAGGTGTGACAGTCTTCTTCTGTGTGACATGTGCTCCTCTGCTGGGCAAAACCACTAAAACTCTGCTCTGTGCTCCTGCCCTGGCAGTGCTGGCGTGTCCTGAGCCTCCTGTCATTGCCCACGCCACACACGGCGCGGAGCTGGGGGTAAACTTCACCAGTGGGATGTCAGTGAACTACAGCTGCCAGCCTGGCTTCTCCCTCCTTGGAGACCCTTCCATCTCCTGCACGGCCTCGGGGAGCTGGAGCCTTCCATATCCACGCTGTGCAGGTGGGACCAGCTGCCTCCTCGTGCTCTCCTGGCTGGCTGAGCACCCACCCCGTGCTCAGCTCATCCTGGATCAGCCAAACCTGCCAACACCCAAAATTGGGATGAACCACATGTCCAGTGACACCCGTGGGTCTAAACATGCTTCCAGCACATGCAGGAGCTGTGTCCCCTTTGCTGGCATTGGGAATAAGCTGGTGGCATTGGGAATAAGCCCAGGGTTTCCCAAAAGGAGGCAGATTTGGGTGTTCTAAGTACTGGAATTGAAGCTTCCTGCACTCTACAGCCCAAAGATGACCCAATGTGTGATGGCAGAGATATGTAGGATGTGCAGAGTGGCTAAAATATTTTTTGGACCACTGTATTTTTTGGGAACATTATATTTTTTTAAAACAGTTTTTGAGGGCGTTTTATTTTTGGGACCATTATATTTTTTTAAACTCTTCTTGGAGGCATTGTTTTAGTTTGGGGTTTTTTTTAAAGCATGTAAATTAGGTGCATGTGTCCTTACATGTCTCCTTACACACTGAGTGTTAATTTATGTATTCAAATGTATCAGAATACACAGAAGGTATATTGATACCTTGGGGTTTAACAGTGCCTATAAATGCTCTTGTTTCTCTGGAACTGCATTTCATAACCAAGGATGTGTTTCTCACATGCATTTTGTTTCTTGGCAGCTGGTTGTGGCACACCAACAAAGTTATTGTTTGCTGAGCTAAACAAGGAGTATAAAAATCAGACTGAGTTTCCTGTTGGGAAGATTGTGGAATACACTTGTCAGCCTGGATACGTGAAACAGCCACAAATACCACCAACTATTACATGTCTTGAAAATCAAACATGGTCTGAAGCCCAGGAGTTTTGTAAATGTATGTTTTGCAGATGCTCCTAGTTTTGTTTTAAATGCTGTGGGAGGAAGCCTTGTAATTTCTCCTTTTCAGTTTCCTCCTCTGGAGGATTTGGCTCCTGGAAATAGTGATCCTTTTCCTATGACACTGAGTTAAAGAAGCTTAAAATTAGATTCTTATTCCACCCCCTGCCACGGGAAGGGACACCTTCCACCAGCCCAGGTTGCTCCAAGCCCCATCCAACCTGGCCTTGGACACTTCCAGGGATGGGGCAGCCAGAGCTTCTCTGGGCAACCTGTGCCAGGGCCTCCCCACCCTCACAGGGAAGGAATTTCTTCCTAATATCTCATCTAACTCTGTCCTCTTCCAGTCTGAAGCCATTCCCCCTTGTCCTGTAACTCCAGGCCCTTGTCCAAAGTCACTCTCCATCTCTCAAGCAGATCCTTTAGACACTGGAAGGGGCTCTAAGGTCTCCCCAAAGCCTTCTCTTCTCCACTCTGACCAACCCCAATGTTCTCAGCCTGCCTTCACAGAATAATCCCTCCAGCCCTCTAAGCATCATGTCCTTGCCCTTTTCTCAGTTTTGTTTTGTCCTCTCTCTTTAGTGCTGCAATGTCCTTCACCTCCAACTATTAACAAAGGAAACCACAACAGCCAGCACTTGGAAGTTTTTACTGCTGGGATGGTTGTAAACTACAGCTGTGACCCTGGGTACAGCCTCCTGGGAGAGGCATCCATCTACTGCACCAACGCTGGGAACTGGAGCCTCCCTCTTCCCCAGTGTGCAGGTACACTGTGGTTCCAATCTGGGAGTTATGGATAGTCTGGGAGTTTCTGAAAGCTTGTAGGATTTGTCCTTACCCTTGCCAAAATTTGGAATCCTTCAGTCTTTCCCCTTTGTTTTCTGCTTGTCTTGCAAACTTACCTGTGTATGCTCAATGTACATTTTAAAACAACTTTGTGTAGTTGATATCCCTATTTCTCCCTCTGTTTTCTCCTCTGATAGGTGGCTGTGGTGCACCTCCAAGCTTCTCCTTTGCTGAGCTAACTAAGGAATACAGAAATCAGAAGGAATTTGCTGCTGGGGACACCGTGCGCTACAGCTGCCAGCCAGGATACATGAGACGCCCTGGAGTGCCCCCAACTCTGACTTGCCTCAAAAACCACACGTGGTCTGAAGCGCTAGAGTTTTGTAAAAGTGAATAGCTCCATCAGCTTGGTGTTGTTGGAAATTGTCTGATTTGTTGGGTTTCTTATACATGGCTTCACTAGTCACAGAGTTTGGGCCATTGTTGGCAATTTAGAAATCAAAATTATTGGTGTCAGAATGTGGACAGAGCCTTAAGATACCTTCTTATAATGTGTTATACAAATGCAAAAGAGGAGTTTAAACACAGCCTTGTTCTTTCCCAGGGAAGCAATGTACATATCCAGAAACACCCAAGAATGGCAGAGTTATTGTTCTGACAGATCTCCTTTTGGGGTCCACTGTGAGCCACACGTGTGAAGAAGGGTAAGTCCCACACTGCCTTTGCTGACTCTCTGTCTCATCTTGGTGTTGGGCAACTTGTGGTAAAGCATCAGAGCCCAGTCCTCTGAGCAGCTATTCTCCCACAGCAAGCCAGAATTTGGATTTTGGTTCCAATTTTGCCTGCTTAGGAAAGGGAGAAATGTCTCATTTTTCCCTTCCTGTGCTCAGGAGATTTATTTGCACACTTCAGTTTCAGTTTGCCTCCTCAGACGGCCACCAAGCAGGAGCTGAGAGTGCAAGCAAGGAGGTTGCAGCCCTTTGGAAATCAGCTGGGTCCAGGTCCCAGTTTAACACCTGATCAACCTGACCTGGAGTCATTTGGGATCAGTGTTGTTCCTCCTGGATCTAGGAAGAAGCAACTTGGTGTCCTTCTCTCCCATGTGTCAGAGCAGCAGAAACACCTTGGTGACCTTGCCAGAATCAGGAGGCTGAAGAGGGAAACCTCTGGGGGTAGTGTCAGAGTGGGAGGGCAAAATCCAAGCTGATTTTTGTGTCTCTGTAACTCCAGGCACCGGCTGGTTGGACAGTCTCACAGGAGGTGTGTGATTTCTGGACGAGATGTCACATGGACTGGTCTTCCTCCTGTTTGTCAGAGTAAGTAGGTCACCACTAGATCGAGCCCAGAACTGGCAAGTTAAGTCCTTAAAATCAAAAAGTGGCATTTCCTTTAAATAAATAGAATTAGAGGGATATGACTTTTAAAGCATGATATTCCTCTAGGATAGGGTTGGGGTTTTTTTGGTGCTTGCATGTTTGGTTTCTTCTAAAAATCTTCCAGATGCAAGCTTTGGATCTGCCATAGAAATGTAGACTGAAGAGTTGTGAGATGCCTGCAGGGATTTGCACCTTTTGTTTCACAAATATAAATAATAAATTAAGGAAGAAATGTGTTTCGCAGTAGAAGAGTGGGACACTGAGTAAAACCAAAGTGGAATCTTCCAAATCCTGTGCTGTTATCCAAACCACAAGGATGTTTTGCAGGGGTTGATCATTGCAGTTACTTTTTGTTTCAGATGGAATTGCTTTGGAAGGTGAGTTTGGGATAGTAAAGCAGTCATGAGAATGGCTAACGGTGTTTACAGATTTCTACCCCGTTTAATACATTTATTAGAATGTATTTGCACTATTCTGTTCACAGGCACAAACTACATTTAGATATAAAATATAACCTTAGGGTATTTAAATTAACTAAAAAGCCCTCAGTTCTTGAAATTATTCTTCTCTGAGTCTCCAAGCTCTACCAGCGAAAATCCTCTGAGCACACTGAGGATGGACTTTATATACACATCAATTAAAGCATAAATATGGCTTCGTATTCATAAATATGAATTTATTTTTCAGAGGTGGTGTGTCCATTCCCACAGATCCGGAATGGGAGAGTAACTCTTCTTAAATATCGCTACACATACAAAGACACTGTTACTTTTAAGTGCCGTAAAGGTTTCACCTTGCGAGGCCATCACACGTCCCAGTGCCAAGCTGATAAATCCTGGGATCCTCCTCTCCCTGTCTGTGAACAGGGTAAGTCTCAGCACTTGGCCTCATCAGCATTGCAGATTCTTCCCTGATTTCTACCCACTCAACAAAGCCAAAGTTGCCTTTATTTTTCCTGTTTGCTCCAACCACTTGAGGGAGAAACCAGAACTTGTTCCTTTTATTTATGCCTCTCTTTTCGTGCAGGAGGTGAACCAGGGGTTGGGTAATGCTGTAAGTATTACCATGATTTGCACTTTCTCATGCTGCTCGTTGCAATCTATAACCCACATTCTCTTCATTTCCTGAATGTGAGAAATTTGGCAGCTTCAAGGCAGGACATTGACTATCAGAGAGGAGGGAAGTGCTGGAAAGGTGAAGGCAGGATGATGGAAAATGAAGGTAAATTTGTGCATTATGTTTGCTCACCCACATTTTTAAACTCTTAGTGCTGCATCCAGATGGAGTGGTAGAACATCATCATCATCCCAACACCACAACAAAGCCAGGTAGGTCTCTCCTAAGAAGAGGCAAGATTTACTAAATACTAATTCCTCCTCCCTGTCCTGCTTTTTTTGAGGGAAGAGGGATCACTGACCCTCTTGCAGAGGGTTGGCTCTTTGTGTTGGAGTCAGTGCTGTGGGAGTGAGTGTTCAGCTGCTCAAAAGTTTTCCCTCTTGCCTCTGTGAACCTTGTTTTGATCTGCACATCTCTGATTTTAGTGCTGCACTGCTCCAGGCCTGCAGATATCACCCATGGGTCTCTCAGCAACTCAGCAAAAGCAATTTTTACTCCTGGAACATCTGTAAGCTACATCTGTGATCCTGGCTTCTCCCTCCTTGGGACAGCATCCATTTATTGCACACCATCTGGAGCCTGGAGCCATCCTCCTCCTGTCTGTCAAGGTGTGTTTTTGTAGCAGAGAGCTAAGAACAAAGGACATTTAACAAGTCTTGCCTAAGGGAAAGGGTTGTAGAAGGACTAAATCTGAGCTCTTTACTACACAATGTGTGATAAGAACAAGATCGAGTTTATTGCCATTTCCAAATGGAGTTACAGGGGTACAGGTTATTGAGCCAAGGTAGAAATTCAAAGGGAACAATGAGGTCTGCAAAGGTACAATGCCTCAGCCACTCTCTGGCAGCCCTTCAGGACCCTCTTGTTTGTCTCTTCCCTCCCCAACTTTCCAGCTGTGAAGTGTCTCCATCCTCCAAACATCACCAATGGGAAGCCCAAAGGCAACATCTCCCACACTTTTCCCTATGGATCATCTGTATCCTACAGCTGCAGTCCTGGTTATTTGCTCGTTGGGAATGCTTTTATCAACTGCACAGTGTCAGGAACCTGGAGCCAGCCTCTTCCTCAGTGCAAAGGTGGGTTTGTGCTTCCTTTGCTCCTGTTGTTTGGAATTTGTGGTGGCAGCAGCAGACTGGGGTGAGGGAAGTGCAGCTACACTGACATACACGTCTTACTTTGGGGGGAAAATTAAATCTTCAGAGATTCACGGTAAAATGTTCTGCAGCTAACACTGAATTCCATCCCATTATTTGGCTTGGGAACTGCTTTTCTGTCACAGCTAGGAAGTGCTGATCTGTTAACTATGAATTTATCTGCTCTTTGTTACCCCTGGGGAGAGTATTGTTGTAAAGAGGCAGGATGGGAACCTCGAGCAAACAGTCAGAAGGATGTGAGTCCAACACAGGCACTTCTGAAAGGCAGTTTTAACTCTTGCACGTTTTCCCTCTCTGCCCCTGTTGCTACAAATGAGGTGTACACAAAATTCCTTCCACTGGCAGCTTCTTACTTTTAGTAGAAGAGTAGAAACACTTTTGTGTCCCTTCCCTTTTGTGTCTCACTCTCCAGTTACCAGTAACAGGAAGCAAAGGAAGTGATTGTATCAGAGACGTTGTCTCTAGTGAATGGTTTGTGTGTGACAACAACTATTCCCTTCTCTGTATCTCTGTGGATTGGCACTTCCAAGGGCAGTCATCAGGCAAATGTGGCTAAAGCCAACTGCATGAACGTCACAGAATTCCTGGTGTGGGTGTTCCTGCAGGAAAAAGTGGACATTCATCCAAATAAATTCATCATCCTCAGGAGGAGCTGCACCCACCTCAGTGACTCAAGAATTGAAAATCTCAGATAACAATGGGAGGAAATAATGTACCAAATGCTTATGTAAATAAATCAGAGGCTTCTTAAAGGAAGCAGTCTCAGAAAAGTTCTGCCAGCCATTCCATATTTTTGTGGGTTTGAAGTGCCTTTAGTACTAATACATGTGATAGTAAATATATACATATATATAAGACATAAAATAAAGGGTAAATATTGCATGCTGATGTTAACTTTTTGCTCACTGAGAACCTTGTGCAACAGAATCCTTTGGCTTGGACTGTTAAAGATGATGAGATGTTTGAATTGAAGCAACTGACTCACTTCACTGAAGTCAGCAGTATAAATAGCTTAGACGGGCGGACTAATTAATGAATTAATTATTGAGGATGACATCTTTGGAGGGCAAGAGACTTCTGCAGACTAGATGTGGTTTATATGCAGCTGGTTCTAAAACTGCCACAGAATTCTTCCCAGCTACACCTTTCCTCTCCCAGTGTTTTGGTAGCCCAATATCAGAAATGCCTCCTTCTCTGTCAAGCTTCTCCCAAGGTACCCCTTCCACACACAATTTTCCATCTGCCATATCAGTGTGGAGCAGCTGATCTGTACAAATGTTCATATGTGGGAGTGAGACCTTTACCCACTTCTGCAGCCACAAAGAAAGGAACTACCCTGTGGAATAAGAATCAATTCCTAGCTACATTCAAAAGGAATTCAAGAACCATGTTGTAAATAACCCATAGTTGTATTTCTCACGTTTTATGTTCCCTCTCATTAAATGCCCTTTTTTGATTACTTCCGGTTCCAGAGATCAGATGTGAATTCCCAGACGTTCAAGGTGTTAAGAAAGCCATTAAAGGGAACACTTATCGTTCTGGGACAAACATCACTCTTGAATGTGATGATGGATACATGTTGGAAGGCATCAGTCAGACTCAGTGCCAAGAGGATTTCAGCTGGGACCCTCCTGTGCCAGCCTGTAAACTGAGTGAGTGAAATGGGAATGAAGCAAAGCTCAGACAGAAACATGTAAATGTATTTTAAACGTGCAAGTAACTTCCTGTATTTAAGAAAAGAGTATATAGTGGTGTGGGGTTTAAGAAATTACCAGTGAGATGCTGGACCAGAGAAGCTGTGGCTGCCCCATCCTGGAAGTGTCCAAGGAGAGGTTGGATGGGGCTTGGAGCAACCTGAGACAGTGGAAGCTGCCCCTACCCATGGCAGGGGCTGGAACAGGGTGACCTTTAATATCCCTTCCAACACAAAGCATTCTATGATTCTAAAATGTTTATTGGTAAAGCGATTAAGGACAGTAGACAAACACTGGATTTTGTTAGAAGCGTTTGCTGATTTCTCTTTTTTTCTCTCCCCTCCAGCATCACACAAGTCTGGGTCACTAGGCCTCGGTAAGAAGCTTGCAAACATTCTTGCAGCCAGGTCTTTAGCTCAGTGGCACTCTTTCCTTCTGCTTACTTGGCAGACACACCTTGTTATGTCTTTTGTGTGCTTTCAAACGCACAGTGAAAATAATCCGGGCTCTTCTCTCTCAGGAGTCGCAGCCGCGGGAGTTCTGCTGCTCCTGGGGGCAGGCATTGTCTGGAAAATAGTTTCCAAGCAGAAGGAAGGGTAAGGTAGCCCTCTGCATGTTTGTTCCTGTCCTTTGTTGCCAATTGCCAAGGTTTATACACTTTATACACTTAAAAATATTTGCCTGAATGTGCCTGGGTCTCATAATTCTGGACGTTCAGCTCACACTTGCAAACTGTACAACCTGGAATAGATGCTGTGATTGTGTCATTTTATCTCTTCCTGAAAGGAGACCAACCTGAGTGTTCTCTTACAAAGCAGCACATTTCATTGTTTTCTTCTTTTTCACTTAGCTATTATCGTACATATGAAAATTATAATTACCAAACCCCTCTGAACCCGGTAACTGAACAGAAAAGCTCGTGTCTGCCATAGAAGGTATGGATTTATATTCCTCAACATAAAATATCAGTTATAGCTGCAATAATTATATGGTTATTTGTTTATATTGTTGTTTTCATTTTCTACTTGAATGACTGTTTTTCTAACAGAATCATTCAAGTAGAAATCTCTTTCTCCTTAATCTTCTGTTAAGATGTTCTCTTTGGCTGAATAAAAGAGACTGTTTTACATATCCTGGTTTTTTTAAACATCCTGTTTTTCTTTCTGACACCACCCTCAATGTGGGTCTTTCCTTTTCTATAATCTGAATAGATGGTGCTCACAGCTCAGACTTCCAGACTAGTCCTTGCTTCTGACATAAAGCTGCTTTGGATTTTTTATGGATTATGGGAGAGCTTGCTCTCCAAAAAACTACTTTAACAGCAGTAGTGTCAGAAAAGGACTCTGAACTGGACTTTTGGGTTTTTTTTCCTTGCTTTCACACTTACTACAATGATACTTTTACTGACAGGTGAATCTACTTTCTATGGTGAATCTGTTGGAGCCAAGAGCGAATTTTCACTGTTATCAGCACTCTGAGCATAATCAGCTTTGACTATAAAAAGGCTTGGGCTTGGGTTACTTCTTTGAAACAAAGCATTTCCCAAAAATTCTCTCCTCCCTCCCTGAGTGACAGTGTAGTCCCTAGACATCAATATGGAGGACACTTTACTGTAAATTTAACACGAGCATGTCATCTTTTTCCTAGGTTGGGCATCTGTGTAGCCGCTAACCAGGGACTTGGCTCGTTCTCCACAGCAAGGGCTGCATGGTAGTGCTGCTGAACTTGAGACTGAAATTCTGTGGCAAAAAAAAGGACACTTTACTGTAAATCTTTAATGCTCCTTCTGCTCCCATTAATTACTGGAAGGATCTAATGATGCTCAGACTGCACCCAGTGGGGATGCTGCCTCAGAGGGAATTCTTGTGCTGCTTCTGATCAAGAATACTTCATCTGCAAAGCCAAAAAATCTGGATAACCAAGTGTCACTCAAGCGTTCCTGCGCGGGGGTGGGAGTCACAGCATGTTAATTAATGCCTTAATATCAGCTGCATTCACATCTCTTGTATTTCCTCTCAGCAATGCTTATGCACAGTGTTCCTCTACAAATGCTTAACATAATAAAAGCTCAACCCTGGACAAGAATTTTGTGTCTTTTTTTTTTTTAGGTCTGTCTAGAATTTTAAGGGGGGTTTTGTTTGTATTTTTGTGTGGGTGGGTGGTTTGGCTTTTCATTTTATTTTATTATTGTTGTTTTATTTTAATGCTGCTCTGCAACACAGGTAATGTGCTGAGGGTGACGCAGAATTTGGAGCATGTCAAGATTACCTTAAGTCGGGATGTTCTTTTGATGTAAGATCTTTGTATCCTTTCAAGCCTCATCAGTACGAAAGGAGAACTAATAAGTGGAACAGGCAGAAGCTGCATCCCTTAGTCAAGGACATCCTGGAATTAACAAGCTTTAAGGATGTAGTAAATCGAGATGTTGATGTGTGTTATGTAGACATTGCTAACTTGGAAAAACACTCGAGGTCCATGAATATAGGTCTGTAATTCCAAGGAACTATGTTTAATACTAAGAATCACGCCCTTTAATACGAAAAATCAGGCCACAGGTCAAACAAACCCTTCACCTGAGCATGCGGAGAGGCTGGACGGCATTACGTAATTTATGTAGAAATTACTAAGTAATCACAACAGAGGGACTGCCCTCGGGAAGCAACTCTTGAATTTCTGCGTACAAATAACGGGGCGGAAAGCCCGGCGGAGCACGCCGGACTCGTGGAACACCACCCGTGACCGGGGCTGGGGTGAAATAAATAACCAGCGAGCAACCACCGCTCTGGTGCATGACAAACCCTCCTCTGAGGGCAGTAATGGCGGGCGCGGCCATGGCGCTGAGGGAGGGGCGGGCCCGCGCATGCGCTGCAGTCCCGCGCTGCGTCGAGGCCGCTGTGAGGGAGCGGAGCGGGCGCTGCTGCGGCCCCGCCGCGGTCATGGGGCCGCCGGTGCTGCTGCTGCCGCCGCTGCTGCCGGTCCTGGTGCTGTGGGGGGTCGGCGGAGCGCGGGCTGAGGGTGAGGAGCGGGTTGTCTCTGCCCCCGGCCCGCCCGGGTGCTCGGGGAAGGGGCGCGCTGAGGGGCTGGAGTGGCGTGGAGCCCCAGCCCTGGGCGGGGAAAGGAGGGAGAGGGGTGGCGGTGTCCTCCCGGCTCCGGTCCCGGCCGTGCTGCGGGGTGAGGGAGGCCCAGAGGCTTTGTCGGAGAGGGAGGAGGAAATGGCTTGTGGCGGGGGTGGAACCACGAGGGTTTGGGCGGTGTTGTGTGTGTGGGGGGGTGGTGTTGAATCGTGGAACGGTTTGGGTGGGAAGGGACCTTATAAAGATGATCCCGTTCCACATGGGCAGGGACACCTTCCATGAGCCCAGGTTGCTCCAAGCCCCGTCCAACCTGGCCTTGGACACTTCCAGGGATGGGGCAGCCACAGCTTCTCTGGGCAACCTGGGCCAGGGCCTCCCCACCCTCGCAGGGAAGGATTTGTCCCTAATATCCAATCTAAATCTGCTCTCTGTCAGTTTGAAGCCATTCCTTCACGTCCTGTCACTCCATGTCCCTGTAAACAGTGCCTCTCCAGCTCTCTTGGAGCCCCTTTCTGGTACTGAAAAGGGGAGGGAAAGGTGGTGCTGCAGAAGCGTTTGGTGCTAGTAGGACCCTGAGCTTAAGGTTTGGTAAATCTGTTTTCTGGTTTGGCCAATTTCTAAACAATAATAGGAATAGATTGGAAAAGGCTGATAGGTGTCAAAGAGGTGATGGCCTCTGTGTTTAAGTCTTGCAGATTTATGTAGTCTGGTGTTTCATATAGAGGGTCTTGAATGTGTTTCTTTGAGTCCTTTTGTGAGGAGGAGTTTTATTTCTTCAGCTTTAGGAGTTGGACTTCGATGATCCTCATAGGTCCCTTCCAACTCAGGATATTTTGTGATTCTAACCAGCCCCAGAATGTCCCTGGGTCCATAGGTCTCTGTTGGATTGTACAGCTGATTTTAAAACTGCTTTATACTCCTTAGACTTGCTTTCCTTTTTCCTTAGTGAAAACCTGTGGAAACTACTTGACATATTTTCATGACATATTTTCACTGTCAACTATGTGAGTGGGGCTGGCTGGTTTGTTTTCCTTGCAGCAAGCTAAATAAGCATTTCACTGCTGATGGGTTTACAGTGAGTTAAGTTGTGTATTTAACTTCAAAAAAAAAAAGGCAGACAAAAAATAAGATCTGGAAGGAAATGCTTTATCTGGGTAGAATGCTGAAGGACTTGGGAAAACAATTAAGTATTAGTACAGAGGTGAATATTTGAGTGGAATTAAAATTTGGAAACTAGTTGAATATACAAATATCTCTGTCTTGTAAGAATGTCACCTCTTGGATTTAGCAGTAAATCCTTAAAACCCCTGGAATTACCCTGGCTTCTGTGCTGTTAGGTCTCAGTGTGTTTCTCTTGTTGCTAAGGTTGTGTATTCCCTTTTCTTTCCTCTCACAGGCGTCTGTGGTCCTCCAGAGAGGCTGCAATATGCAGAGCTGGAGGAGAGTTTCAGAGGAAAAGAGAGTTTTCCCGTTGGAAGTCAAGTCTCCTTCATCTGCCGGCCGGGATATATGAGAAGCCCTGGAAAATCCTTAACTCTTACATGTGGTCCTGACTTACAGTGGTCACCCAGAGAGCCATTCTGTACAGGTAATTGTGTACTTTTGTTGAACCCTTTTGCTTTTTCCCTTTGATATTTAACCATTTTATTTGTTTTGCGAGTTAGAATTAGTATTTTGCAATATTATAAACAAAGCTTGGAAAATGCTGATGTTGGTAAGGGCAATATATGCCAAAGACTTTGTATATATAATTAGAGGTATACATTTTTCCTTTCTTCTTTTCTCCATTCCCCCAGTGAGAAGATGTAAGCACCCAGGAGAATTAGCACATGGTTTTGTTCATGTGACAGATCTTACATTTGGTTCAACTGCTAGTTTTTCTTGTCAAGAAGGGTAAGTATTTTGGTGAAGTTAATGAATCCTTTTTTTTTTTTTTTTTTTTGTGGTGTGTTTACACCAGATCCAAACCAAACCCAAATTTTCTGTGCAGGTTCCCTTCCAGTTCTGACTTGAAATCTGAATTCTTCCTGGAGCAAATGAACTTACAGCTAAATTTGATTTGATTCCCTGGTTTAAGTGCATCAGCCTTTAGCTTTTTAGCAAGATTCTGCAGGGTGAAAACTAGAATTGTACCTCTGATGACTTTGTTTTACTGCTCCTGTGGCAGAGGGAGTAAATGGAAGTCATCACTCTTCATTGTTGTATTGAACAATGGCTCATTTGTTTGTGTATAGCAGATTAAGTCAGGAGTACTAAACTCTCCAATGTTTTTTCCCTTTCCTTTAGCATTAGTAACTTTAGGGAATTAGTGTCACATCTTAAAATGTGACTTCCATCACTTTCTTTAGTGATGTCTCATTTGCTTCTGCTTTGTTTTCAAGGTGAGACTGTTAGCAAAATAAACAAAGATACTTTTCCCATTACACCAAAACCTTGGTGTGTTATGTCCCCGTAATCACAGAACAGAATTGTATAAACCAATTTTTTAGGTGCTTGTTGGAGAAATGAGAGATTTAAATTGAACCTCTTTCAAAATGTTTCCCTCTCTAGATACAGATTACTTGGGAGGAGGGAGGTTTCCTGTGTAATTAGGAACGAAGGTGTTGACTGGAGTGGTCAGATGCCTTTCTGTGAAGGTAAGTAAATCACTGCTGTGCTTAGTTTTCTATTCAGATAGTGGTAGTTCATTTAAAAATAGCTGTGCCATAAACCCTCTAATATAAGTAATGATGGTAAATAGGACTGGTTGGGGGTTTTTTTGTAACTATTTGGGATGTGCCTGAAGGATGAATACTGAAAAGTGCCAGTCATGGTGGTAATTCTACCAAATTCAACCTCGTGTTGAAATTGAGATTCTCAGCTATAACTGTAGCTTGACTTAGAGCAGCTCTGTCAGATTTTAATGAAATTCCTTGGAAATCAAGGCTTGCTCTTTCTGAGGTGAACAAGACACCAACATCCTTTCTGAGTGGGCTGTGTGATTGGTTTGCAGTGATTCCCTGTGATCCACCTCCCAGCATCGCCAACGGGCACCACACGGAAGCGGCCGACTACGTGTATCAGACTGTGGTGAGCTACTCCTGTGATGATGTTCCAGCAGGCACAGATCCCTTCTCCCTCATCGGCTCAGAGACTATTTTCTGCATGGCTGATGAACACTCAAATGGAGTTTGGAGCGGGCCACCTCCACAGTGTAGAGGTTGTTGGGATTTTTAATTTTTTAATATGTTTATTACGATCTCCGTCCCTTTTTTTGGAAGCAGGGTGGGGTGGGGAATGGACTTTCCCTATAGAAAAGAAGTAGCAAATCTTCTGGTACTAAGTTTTACACAGTTTCAGTGGAGATCAGGTCAGCATGGTGGATACTGATTGATCATGGCACAGAATGTGGCTAAAATTTAAGTTAAAACTTAAAAAATACGTGTATGAGTGTCGTGTTGGCAGAAGTGACAAGGCCAAAGTGGAGGAACTGAGAGACCATAAAGCCTGGGTGGCTGAAGAAAAACTGTAAAGAGCAAGGATGTGGAAGCTAAATTAGGAATAGTAGAAAGGTAAGGGAGCATCCTTTTCCTGAAAACACAGCTACTAGGGAAGTGCAGGAATAAATGCAAAGCCCAGCAAGCACAGAGTCAGATGTAGGAAGAAATTTCAGGTGCATGTTGTCATTTGAACCCTAATCAATATAATTTGTTTCCTGAAATCCTGCCACTGTACAGCTGGAACATTATTATGTCAATTATTACAATTTCTTCTTTGACTCTACTGTTACAGCTCAATAGCTCAAACCAAGGCTCCACCTTTAAGAAAATAACGTTTCTATAAAGCCCTTCCAAAACAACTTGACGACTGGGACATTTGCAAGTAGGGACAGGGTGTTGTGTTTGCTGCTACATTTGTGTTAACAAATGTTTCAGAGCTGTTTTTTCTTCTTTTCAGTGGTCAAATGTGAAAACCCGAGAGTTGAAAATGGAGAAAAAATATCTGGATTTGGGCATTCCTATAGATACAAGGACTCAGTCCAGTTTGTGTGTAATAAAGGCTATTCCATGGTCGGAGAAGAGGTAATTTTCTGTTCAGAAGATAACACCTGGTCTCCTCCAATACCAACTTGTAAGAAAAGTAAGTCTTTCCATCAGGTTCCAACTTGTCTTGGGTGTTGAGTGTTGTAAGTCTTGTCTTAGCTAAAATTTCAAATCATAACACTGTAGTTGTAAGTCAGGAGCTGAGGAAGTTGACTGTGGGTGACATTTTAGGTGTTTGAGGGGCTCTTAACTCCAAAGAGTTTTTGGCTGAGAGGGAAGTGAGTTACAGACGTGGTGGAACTTGTGACATGGACGTGGTGTGGTTGATTGTGGTGTTTGTTCTGGTGATTTTGTGAGTAAACAGAGGAGAAAATACGTGTTTCTGAATTCTGATAGAACTAGTGTGCACAACAAAGAAACCTGTAGGGTCCTGGAGTAATCCAAATCTTTGTGTTTGATGTAGCTCTTCCTCTCTTACTTTCCAGGCATTTTGTGGATGTTTAGCACATTGTTAGGTTTTTGACCAGGCAAATCACTAAGTCAGGCCTATTTTGCAGGGCTGGGGACATGGCAGAGGTGTTTCTGAACCTTTCTCCTCCCTCTTTGTGCTGAAGAGGGAGGGGGCATGGTTGTACAGTGCAGCTGGAGAATTTTTTACATGCATAGTGTAATAATTAGCTCACAAGAGTGAGAAGTACTTTGGAGAGTGTGTTTGAGTGTTCCATAATGAAGGAGTCTGATAAGGCACCTGGAAATGATTCTAGAGCTTACAAAAACAATCAACCAATATGGATTTGACAACATAAGATTGTGTTACCTAAATGAATACCTACAGTGATGTTCCTTTAAGTCTTCTAAAGGAAAAATTTATACTTAAAACTGCGGTCAAGTTAAAACTCCTCAGATATGCCGAGCTGTTTTTCTCAAGCAAAGACAATGTGTATTTGTGGAGTGAGTTAACGAGTTATGAAATATTTCAAGTTTATTATCACTAAGCTTGTTTGTAAATTCATGGATGAATTCCTGCAGGTGACTGTGATGCTCCAGAGGTCACAAATGGAGCCGTGGTTTCGGTGGAACCTGTCTATGCTCAAGGAGAGTCTGTTCAGATAAAGTGCAATGCTGGCTGCTCTTTTCCTGATGGCACTGAAGAGGTGACAGTGACCTGTCAGGGACAGAAGACATGGAGCTATTTTCCAGAGTGTACCTGTGAGTAAAACTCATACTTGGTAAAATCTGGGGCAGAGTGACAAGTTTCAAATATCTGCAGTATTAACGCGGCTTTCACTTTTTTTCCCCCTGTTTTCTTTCCAGGTGGGCCTCAAAGTCCTGGTTCCACTCCAGGTACAAGTCCTGGTTCCACTCCAGGCTTAAGTTCTGATTCCACTCCAGACATAAGTCCTGGTTCCACTCCAGTCATAAGTTATGGTAGAGTAGTTGTGGGACAAAAGCCTTCCTATGTTGTGGGGGATTGTATTACGATCGAATGCTACGCGGGGTACACGTTACATGGTGAAGCTGAAATTCGGTATATGGGAGGAAACCAATGGGCTCCTGCAGTGCCAACCTGCCAGCTGAGTAAGTATGAACTGCAGGGACTTCCACTAGAGTGAAAACACATCTGAGAGAAGCTTTGCTGCTTCTCTCCTTTAATATTCAGGAGAAGTAATTTAACGCAACCTCCTTCTTTATTTTGGTGTTAAAAGAGCTAAAATTGGCAGTATCAATTATAATTATTTTAAGTGAAGTAGATGTTATGATGTAAACTGACCTACTTCAAAAGTTGTGTTGACAGCATGCTTGATCTGCTCAGAGTGGCTTTGTGAATATTTTTATAATAATGTTTGAATAAGAAGCACAGGTGTTCCTCTTGTGATACTGATTCCCTTTGTTTTTAGGTGGATATGTCATAGCCTGCATCTGTGGTAAGTATTTTCTAAAACCTGAACAAGAGAAAATGTTGACTGTATTTTTTATGTGGAAGTTTTCTTTTTGATTCCAGTCACCTGTGACTGCAGTAGAATGATTTTGGAGTTTTGGTTAAAGCTGCATAAAGCTGCGAGAAAAGTTAAGATTGCTTAGCAATTATAGTTTAATTTAGTGCAAATGTGTATTTTTTCATGTTTGTGAGGTCAGATTTACTTAATCACTTTGATAAACTTCAGAGCTTGTGTTTACTGGAAGTGTTGAGTAAATTTGCCAGTGAGGAGAAGGGTTCAGTCCATCTTCTGTCATGGAGTTTGTTACCCAGTTTTATATGAACTTGTAAAAAGTTCTGTTAGGGGGTTGTCATTCCTGTTTTAATGTTACTGAACTGGTGGGGTTTTGTCATCTTGGTGGCCTTGTTCTTGAGCTGAATTAAGAGTCTTGAGCAAAGAAACAAAGACTCAATTTATGGGACTTATTTAATAAGTAAGTTGGATTGGGGGTTTATTTGAGGGGGTAGGGGTGGTGTAGACCTGTGGATGAAAACAATGCTATTTCTGCAAGACTTTCTGATGCTTTGGTGTGACCCAGAGATGATCTTTATTGCTCTAAAGCTTTGTTTTTAATTTTTTTTTTTTAATTCTTCCTGAAGTGCTTGTGGTAATTGTGGTGCTCCTGGCAGCCTTCTGGGCCTATAAGAAATTCTTTTCTCAGAATGGGTGAGTAAGCTTTCTTTTTTTATTACTGTTATTATTGCAAATTTCCAGATGACTGAGCAAAAGCTGTGCTGACATGTGTGAGTTTCCTGAGCTTTATCTGCCCTTTCTTGTTCAAATACCTGATTTGTGTGTGAGCTTCTCACAGCAGCTGATGGAACCTAAAGCCTAACAATATATTTGACTTTAGTTTTGTATCTGTTGTTCAGCTAAGCTACTAATTAACACTTGCACTGATTTCAGAGAAGGAAAAACCTTGTTCTTAAGCTTGTTTTGCATATTTACACTTGCCAAGGAAAGTACTTTTGTCCTCTGCTAAAAACATGTCAAGTTTACCTTTTAAAACCAGGGCTTAGTATTGGTTGTGTGGGCTTGTGCTACTGGAAGGTTTTCAGGTTTTTTCTTCTCCTGCAGCAGCAATGTTGGTGTCCCTGTGTTAAAGACTTGCAAAATCAACTGTAAATATTAGATTCATACATAAGTTATAGTGTTCTTCTGTTTTTAATGAGACATAAAGGGTGCTTTGAACTTTATCTTCAGAACAACTGGGTTTTATGTGTGCTTTTTCATGGAGGGGTGGCAGGAAATTTAAATGCCTCTGTGCATTGCTTCTTGCTGTGATGCCTGATTTTTATCTTCTTGAAAGAAGCCTGTTTTGTTGGGAAATAGTTTGTAACATGCAAAACACTGAAAATTCAGAGCAACTTAGGTGGCACACATGGATTGTTGGGATAAGCATGTCATAAAAACAGAGTAATCTTTGAACAAAATCTGTTGGAGTTTATCTGGAGCACATGAAACCAAGACAGGGATGCTTTAAATAAAGTAAACCAGAGGAAATATTCCTGTGGTTCGTATTTGTAGTGAAGCACACCCAGAGTGCTTGGGAGAACCCTGAAGGCAGTTTATGTGCAGTGAGGTTTTAGCCTTAGGACCTGCTACATGGGCAGCACAGGATCCTTACAGGGGCCAGGGTATCTGATTCTGTGGGACTGCTGAGGAATTTAGGGCTTTTGAGCCATTCCTTCTCATCCATGACTTGGATATCCTGCAGTCTGGGCCAGAGAAGAGTCCGTGGGAGCTCGGAGCATTAGGGCAGCACTTTGTCTTCATCTATGGAGAAACTTCTCAGGGTGTAGAAAGCAGCAGGAATCTACAACAACATCATAAAAAATTAAAGGATGTTGTATTTCTGAGCATTTTGCAATTTTAAAGCCTTTTTGTGCTTAGTGCTTTCCTTTATCTCTGTGAACATCTGACTGTTAAACCTCTTCCTTGTCTGGAAACCCTGATCTAATCTCCTTTCATTAAGGCCTCTATCTCCCTATTTAGTTTTCCGAGTTCCTGACATAGCTGAGCCTTTGTGAACTGTTGTGCTTCCACCCCCTACTTGCTGCTTTGTGGTCTTCAAATGGCAGCAGATCTTTCCTTGCCCTCCCTCATATGTGTTTAATCTGCCAGTTTTATGGGACATTCAATTAGACCTTTCTCCCCTTCTGCTGTTCAGCTCGTACACAGTTGATGAGAGTTGCAAGGAAACATGTATTTTAAAAGCTAAGGCCCCAGCTGAGATGGAAGACACTGAATACATGAATTAATTGAATCTTTAAAAGGTATACACTTTCCACTTCATTTGGACTTTTGCAGTGAAGCTTAAGTACCTTTTTATTGGGGTTTACTTGGAATTTAAGAAGTGTGGAATCTGGGAACCTTGGCTTCCTATAGGAAAGAATATCATAACCTTTTATTCATTTTTGGGAGAACAGGATATAATATATAAAGAATTGTCATTCAGTAGTGTAAATAACAGCTTCCAGTGATTGCACATCACATTTCTTGGTGTTGAGTTGTCTTTGAAGAATGAGTAACACATGTTACATACTTATAGTCAGTCGAATGTTTGCACCCATTTCAGTCATGTGAAGTGGATTCCAGTGCTGTGTTACTTTTCTTAGCTAATAGTATAATTCCCTGTGATTAAAAGACAGTTGAAGCTGGAAGCCACCTTTGGACACTGAAATTCTAAAGGTATTTGTGCATCCCTTTAGAGCAAACCAGATCCCATGTCTCTCAGAATTATTGAGTCACCTGTGTTTTCTCTTTCTTAAAAGTAAAATATAAATAAATGAAGGTTCCAACACAATCATCTTCTTAAACCTTCTCATAAAAAGGTGATTTCTTTCCCAGAGTTCTGTAACCCTAAAAAGGATCAAAATATAGTTGCTTGTTTGCAACTTTCTTCTCCTGTATTTTAAACTAGTGCCTGATCCAGCAGTGAGTGATGATGGTTGGAATTGCACTTGGGTGGGATCAAAATCTGATTCTTCAAACCTTGTCCCAGCAGAACAGATTTGAGACAGAACAGCTTAGTTTGACTAATATTTGTCAATATTTTGTCATTACAACTTCAGAGAGTTTGCACTACAAATACAATTTTAAACCATTATTTTCTTTCGTGTCCATTTTCTCCATTGCACAAGTTCTTAGAAGGTGGTTATGTCTCTGACTCAATGCCAAGGTCTGTTTTTTATTGCCTTGTAAAGAACAGGTGATTTTTCAGTATTTTTGATAAGTTTTGAGATGACATATGTAACGATTAAGCTTGGAGTTTCTTCCAAGACAATGTATGGATTAAGGAATATCATCTTTACCTCTGAGCAAAAATGTTTCTAATTAAGATAGGATTAGTTTTCTCAGTTAGTTGGGCTTATTTTTGGAGAGAAAAAAGGAATCAAGAGATAGATAAGAGTTCTTCATTCCAATCTTACCTGTACATGTGATAATAAGAGAAATTACTGGTCTGGTATGTGAAAACACTGTTAACTCCTGGGTTTTTCTTGTGTAGAACTCCTTAGAGGCTTGGAATAATAGTACAGAGGTTTGGTATGGGGTGGTTTGGTTTTTTCTTTTTGGTAAAGCTAAAGAGGAGTCACTCAATACCTGGGAACATCTGCAAGAATGTTATTTTGAATTTTAGTTCTTATATGTTTAAGTATTATAAATTTGCTGTTAGTGGACTGCAGAATCAAAATTCTCACAAACTAATAGTTTCTGCTTAGAAAATATGTACTAAACAACATATTGAATTAAAAGTGAATGACAAGGGGGGCACCTGATGTGGTCTCCAGATCAGTGAGGAATCCTCTGACTGTTCTGTGTTTAGTTTTTGATAATACTCAGGCCTGGGCTGTTCATCACTTGAAATGATCCATTTGGATCAAATGCTCTTCTACTCCTTGGGTCGTTCTCACTTTAGTAGAAAGTGAAGCAAAAATCTCCTCAGTCCAGCAGCTGCTTAGTAAGGAGAGGATAAATAATGACTTAGTTTCGTGACTTCACCTGTTGATTTAATGCCAAAGCTAAGGATGTGCTTTCAGTATAAATGTAAAACCTATTTAAATGTAAAATCTCTGATTTGACTTGTTTTTTTGTTTGTAGGAAACGCGACAGCACTCCATGTACTGCTGAATATAAGATCTGTAAAGCATGAATGACCTTTTTGGGGGGGGTGGGAGAGGATTTGGAATATCCCTATCAGATGGAAAACAGTTGCACTTACATTGAGTAGATGAATATCTTGTGCTGTGTCTTGTCCTGCCAGTTAAATGTAGGAGGAGATGATTAATGGGGTAAAAAGTGGGTATGCAGTTGTACAGACAGATATCTAGTTTTCCTCATAGCCCACTGTCTTTCCTCGTGGCTGCATTGTCCTCTTTGCTTACAGAAGACTGTCCAATACTCTGTTCTTTTATAGTGCTGCTCACCAAAACCATGTCCTCCTCCTCCTTTTTTTGTGGCTGTGGTCCCTTGTATTCTGAAATGTGCTGTTATTATTATTTTCCATGAGAGATCTGTGTCATTGAAGGCTGTATCTTTTTGAAACTATCACGGCCCAGATCTCCTGTACTCTACCTCTTTGTTTGCCAGTTGATTTCTGTGTATCTAATGAATTAAAGTGTGCCTTTAAATCAGAGTTTTATAGCTTTTCCTTTGCATTTAAGAAGGAAAAAAGCCATATATAATTCTGACTCTTTGATATAATCCTGCAAAGGCCACAGTGGATTTGTTATACTAGAAAACTGGAGGTTTCTGTAGCAAAGGCATCCCCTGCCTTTGAATTTGTTGGCCTGTTCTAGAAGTTACTTAATTAAAGGTACTGCTGAGAGATCAGTGGTACCATCTCCTGTCACGAGCACAGTGCAAGTCCCTTAGTGGGCTCAGTTTTTCCTGAGCCTTGGTATCAATTCTGGAGACACTTTGCTACTTTTCAGGATAGAAAGGGTACTGTGTGGATCCACCTTCCTTGCTTTTTTCCTTGAAATCATGTATTCCACATCTCAAATCTCTCTATACAGACAGTTATGTTAATCAAGCTCTGTATTGATGGATTTATCATCATATACCTGTGTAGAAAGAGAAGCCTTTCCCTGTCAGACTCACTTGTTAAAGGAAAACCAGAGCAGTTTAGTGCTGGGAGTGCAGGACTGGATGTGCTGGCAGTGGTGGTAGATGAGATCTCTTTAGCTCCTTAACACAACATTTTAGTCCAGACTGTGACTCCAGGAGTTGGCAACCACTCCAGTGTTTGCCATGAATCGAGCCTTGTTGCTGCTTCTAATTCCTTATCAAAACCAAAAGCCTAATTGGGAGCAGGTTTTAGCTTCATGAATCTCCCTGTCAACCTCCAGGCAGCTTCTGAAAACCAATTCTCCCAAAAAAACCAAATTGCCTGGCTTCAGGAGCCTGGGGCAGCATTGAAACTGTTCTGGCTTGTCTGTGGTGGCTTGGCACTGCTCCACTGTCATCAACTGATTGTTGGAGTAACAGAGAACTATTTGGGGCTTTATAGGGCTTTTTGGGACAATCCCAGCAGTTGCATTGTTAGAGCTCATAATAGTCTGTGGTTTCTACAAAGGGGTTTTGGCTCCCCAGGATGACTTGCTGTTCAGGGGCTGGTTGATATCTTAGTTTGAGAATTGTTTGTAAACACTGTATTGTGTGACTGGGGGTTTGAGTGTGGGGGTCACCAGCTCAGCTTGCTTTGTGTAGCATCTGCAATGTGCTAAAAACACGCTGAAAAGATGAGCTGAAATCACTGTAAAAATTGGCCTTATTTTTACACTTCTTTCCGGATGTAAAGACTAGTGATGCCTTGTAATATTGCAAATAAAAGTGTTAAATTATTTAGCAGTAAGTGTTTGTCTTTCATTCGTCATGTGCTGAGCAGCTCTTTTCCCATTATTATTAAGATGATTTTCCATGTATCAAACTTTAATTAGATGGGAACTGTTGAGAGTGAAATTTGCAGTTTGTGCACAGAATTACTCAATGGTAGTGTAGAGAATGTGATTTAATTTGCTGAGCAGCCTTTTGGGGTTTTTATTTTAGAATTGCAGAGAATTCCCTAGAAACTCCCAAACTTTACTGTGTTCACTCCTGAAAAACTTGGGAAAAGCTTGATGGAGAAGAGGCAGATAATCCTGTGGCTGTTCTGGTGGAACACTTGAGTCAGGAGCAAAACCCAGTCAGTGTTTTGGCACTTATGTCCAGCATGTGACAGATGCAATCCTAAGGGAATATAGATTAGGTGGTTTAAAGTGACATTTTAAGTAGAATGTGATTATTAATTGCATGAGTTTCACACTTAAAATGTACTTAATTTTCTTGGCAAAGCAATGTATGGAGTCAGCTGCCTTACAGAATGAAGCCTTTCAGAGGGTAGAATAGAAAAAATAACCAATATACCAAACCTTTTTTTCCAGTTTGTGGTTGTGATACTCAAAATGAGTTGGTGTGGGCTGCAAATGATGCCAGACTACAGAACTTTACATTATGAATTTTTGGGATCTCAGTGAGCACTGGTGGGATAAGCAGCTACTTGGCACTTTTTCCAGTGGAAGGTGTCTCTGCCCATGGCAGGAGGTGTAATGAGATGAGCTTTAAGTCCCTTCAAACCTAAAGCATTCTGTGATCCTGTGAGTTTGACTTAAACATTACAAATGAATTTGCCCTAATTGTCATGAATTCTGCACCATTTTTTTAAAACTCAGTCCCACGTGAATTATTTCCTTTTGGACTCTGGAACTGATAATCAGAGTCATGAACTCTGTGCCAAGGGAAGAGGCTGCATGGAATAAAAATGTGTTGTTGCCATCTACTGGTAACACAGTGGGAGTCACAAAGCAGGTACAGAGTTACCTGGTTTAGTGTTAAATCACGTGAAATGTCAGTGGTTGGTGGGTTAAAATCAGTGTGAATTAAACCCTGCCTGTGGCAGGAGGTTGGAACAAGGTGATTTTTAAGGTCCCTTCCAAGTCGAACCATTCTATGGATCTAAATACTCACTTCTCAGGGCGGTGAAAATGGAGCTGGGGACTGAAATGAAGAGACTTGGCAGCACTTGGGTATTATCCAGCAGGGAGACAGGTGATCTGTCTACCTCAGACAGAGCCCAGTAACATAAAGCACACAATTTTATTTAAGAGGAGAAAAAAATCAATCTGCGTAAAGAACAGGTTAAGGCAAACAAATCGCACGTGGAATAGAAGTGGTCGCAAGGTTGGGTGGCTGTGCTGTCACACCTGGGCCCTGGCTTGCTGGAAGTGAAGAATCTTAGTTACATGTTTGAAGAGATGCTTTGCTCTCTCTGGAAGCATCCCTCCTCACTTGCACGGGGTGCTGACTGTCCTCCTGTTGTGCAGGACGCTCGGCCTGTGGGTGTAACTTCAGAGAACAGCAAACCACAGGTGTTTGTGAGGCCAGGTCGTGCTTTGCATGGTGTTTGTTTGTGGCTTGGGGGGTGGGGGAATGAAGTTTTCCATTAGTGTTGCTTTTCCCCCTACATCATAACCGATTTCAAATGGTGCTAGACAAAAACTGAGACTCTGAACACCAAGAGAAATCGGTCAGCCTGTGTAAGAGACGTTTTTCCTGGCTCAGAGAAGGATCCTCTTGTAGATGGCAGCTATGGATTCTTTACAGATGGCTATTCAGAGCTCTGATCAAAGGCTTCATCCACACAGGGACCGTCTTTTCTGGGTGTAATGACATGTTGGACAACAGGGAGGTCGAGCAAAGATAGTTCAGCTTTGTTCTGGTGGTTGGGATGAAGGGGTGGAGAAGTGAAATGTTACTAGAAGTTACCAGTAACATATTTAAAAATAATTCTAGCAAAAGGAGTGGGTTCTGTGTGTGACATCACCAGGATGCCCATGGCAGGGGTTGGAACAAGATGATCTCTAAGGTCCCTTCCAACCCAAACCAGGCTGTGATTCTGTGGTTGCTGAAGGCACTTTTGTGTTTATATTATTGAAGGGAGTTTCTGTGTGTGCAGAGCAAGTCTCTGGGAGCTGTGGAATGAGAATTCTATGGAGGTAGAGTCCCCAAGCATAGAGTGGAAATCCATTTGCTCTGAGGTAGTAAATTAAATGTTAGTGCTAGAGATTGTCTAATAAATGTGCTCTGCCTGTCAAGATGCAAGAAGTACCACGTTGGTTTTCATGCAATTTCCAGATCACTCTACTCTGGACAACTTGAACTCATATCCATTGTTTATTAAGTAGAAGTACATTAGAAGGAGGCTGTTCTGTTGTGACCCTGGCTTGGGAGGGTGTACAGGGGTTGTAGAAGTGTCTAGAAATCAGATGATACATAGTGGATGGCTGGCAAGAAAATAACCTTTGGAGAGAGGGCTGGTTTAAGGAGCAGAGGCTGTTGGTGAAGTGAGCAGCTGCTTGATCTCTTCCCACGCTGTAATTCTTGCTCCTAGAACACTGATTTCAAATGGTGCTAGATACAAAGTGGGAAAATCTAAGCCACCATGTGAAACCAGCTTCCAGAGGAAGACACATCTCGTGCACGGCTGCAGGCTGAGGGAGAAAATCCTTCCTCTCCACCGTACCTAGAGAAAAATTCATTGATTTAATTTGATAAGACAGTAAGACAGTTAACTTTGGGTTCATTTCTTTGTGGAGACACATTTATTTGGTATCTTGTGAATGGCTGGTGTAGGAGAAGGTAAATGTGATGAAGAAACCCCCCAGCCTGGCAGTGACTGTTGTTTCCTTCCCTGGCCAGGTGGAATGCACTGAAATTCTTACCAGCAATAGTGACACAGGTTTCATTTCTTTGTAGTGATGGGTTTTGGGGGGAAGTTTGTGTTGTACAGAAACACTTTTGCCATGCCACTGCAGATGAAACCAGGCTATAAACCTCATGCTGTCCAAGTCAGAGTGTGGCTTCCTATCACTCACTGATCTCTGCATCATCAGAGAGGACAAGGGCACATCAGATGCTTTTTGTGACCAGGAAAGGAAATGGGACTGTCCTGATGGAACTTCCTCTGTCAGCTGTCTCACATGGCCTGTGAATTCTTTAAATAAGCAAGAGCTTGGCAGATTTTTGTGAGACAACTTTGAAATTCTGTGGGGACAGTGGAAGTAAAAGGGATTGAAACTGCTTTGAGTGTGGGTCAGAACAAAAAGGGAGCGTTCATAAATCAGACTGTAAATGGTTCAGTGAAATTTGTTGAGGAAGGGGGAGAGCCTGCAAATGAGTAACTAGCTGATGGTTCCTGGAGCTGGAATAGGTCTGAGCAGTGGTGTGCATGTCTCAGTGCAGAGGGAATGGATGGAGTGTCACAAAGCCTGTGACCCACACATGTACATAATTCAGGAGCTGCCAAACCCTGACCACCATGTGTGACCTGTGCTGGTGCAGAAGCTGATGTAAAATGGAACCAAGTGGGGCAGAACTGGAGTTGGGTGTTTCACTCAAGGGGTTTTGGCAACACCTTGTAATAATTTTGTAACCACATCCAAAAAATCTGCTCAGGTGCCTCCATCCTAATGCACACTCACAGGCAGCAGAGGAAAGGCTCAGAGAAAGGAGATGTCCTTCCAAGAAAGAGGGGTGGAGGAAGGGGAAAGAGCTGTACTAGATTACTGTGTCTGGATATTTACTGTAGTTTCTAAATCCATTATCTGGGGCAGCAGGGTGAAAGACAAGTGGAAAGCAGGTTCCCTCCCCAGTGTCTGTCGTGCTGGCACAGTTATTTATGAGGCACCCTCTATTATCAGGTGAGATTTACTCCTGAAAAGCTGGACCAAGAGTTGCTGCACTGATCACAGAATCACTGCAACATCTTTGAGAAACAGGTTCAAAGTGAGGATTGCTTTGGTTTTTATCCTGTCTCAGTAGTAAGCATTAAAAAGAAATCTTATCAGGGTTTTCAAAAGTAGTTGGAGGAAATGTCACTTAATTCTGTGCTGCTGAAAACAGGAGCTTCTGTCAAAGTATGAGACTTACAGGGACTGAACACCTAAGCCCACCTTCCCCTCTCCAAAGGAGACTAACGTTTCCAGAAATACCATGCAGCAGTTGATGACCAATAGTTCATTTATTATTTACAGTTTTGATAAAAACAGGTTTCACTTCAGCATAATTAAGATGCTGCTGGCCCTTCTCCAGGCTACCTGAAGTTTTTCCTGTTGCCTTAACGAGCTCCCCAGAAGGTGTCAGCCCATTTTGCCAAGGTGCAGGTACACATTTTGGAAGGGATACATCTGTGTATGTTCTCCTTCCAACACTGACAGCATGTTTGGGCAGGCAGCAGGCAAAGAGGAGGAGAAAAAGAGCAGTTCAGGATGCTGTGATACACAGCACCTGACTGGGAATATGTGCATGTGCAGGGAAACAGAATCACAGGATGTTTTGGTTGGAAGGGACTTTAAAGCTCATCTTGTTCCACCCCCTGCCACGGGCAGGGACACCTTCCACTATCCCAGGTTGCTCCAAGCCCCATCCAACCTGGCCTTGGACACTTCCAGGGATGGGGCAGCCACAGCTTCTCTGGGCAACCTGTGCCACGGTCTCCCCACCCTCACAGGGAAGAAAAGAAACCAGGACTTGTCTCAAACATTTTCTGGGTGTGTTGTAAACATGGACACACGTGTGGAGACAAGCAAATACTGTCAGTTGACTTAGTCAAAGTGGTCTGGAGTTTTCAGTAAATAATAGTAGGAAAAGTACAATATTATGATTCTGGGTTTTCCCTCCTTTTCAGATGTTTTGGTAGCAGGGCTGTTCTTTCAGAGGAGCATCTCAAAGCCTTTCATGGACTTCACACTGTTTTACACATCTATAGGACATAAAGGCAGAAAGGGAATCCCTGCCTTCCCCGTGAAAGGGAACTTCTTTTCTAGCCTAAGAAGACCTTTAGTCTGCAGGAACAAGGCAAGCCTGGATGTCACAGACTTGATTTTTCACAAACTGCACCTTTTAAATAAAAGCATTTCTGAGGCTTTTACAGTGAGCAAAACTGATCTCTCTGTGACCCTGTGTGCACCACAAATTTTTTCCTCCCTTTTCAAATCACGGGGTGAAACTTGTGGTTCATCTCCCCTGGAGAGAAATATTCCTGTTTTACATGCAGAGAGGCTGAGCTTGATGCATCATCCTCCCAGTGAAGGAATGAGTCAGCCCAAGGCCAGGTGCAGGACGGAGGGGTGTGACAGTACAAGTGGTGACCTGTAAGGGGAATTGAAATGAGTGAACTTCTAAGGTTTCAAAAAAGCTTCCTGAGCCCGGGAGAGCATGTAACTGCATCTGTTTGTTGTGCAGGTCTGGTGCTGTGTGGTGCTGCGTGGGTCAGGTATGGACAAATGTGCCTTAACTTGCAGTCTGAGCCAGGCCTAAGTCTGTAATGCTCTGTGGGTCAGCAGCACTGGCCTGGGCTGAGGAAAGGCAGAGGAGATGCTGCACTGCTTGGTGAAGTTGGTGCTTGTGACTAGAAATGGCTCTGGAGATGCTGCTGCTCTTATGGGCAACAAAAACATGCACTTCTCTCCTGAGTTTAAAGCATAATGGAGATTATTTGTCCTTGATTAGGGCTGCAATAAAAGCTCTGCATTACAGTCCTGAGTTGAACACAGCCTACTCCTTTAATTCTACTATTGCAGCCCTACAACTGGAGTATAAATAGATTTAAAAGCCAGACACTTTGGGTCTGCAACCCCGCCAAAACCCCCAGGCAGGCTGAACACTGGACTGGGACATGAGCCTTGTGTCCCATTTAACTCTGAGCAGTGGGACAGTCCAGCCTGCTTGACATTTGAGTCACTAATTTCAGTTGCTGTCGAGGGGAATCTGTCAGAGCACTCACCAGCAATTTGTGCTGAACTGTCAGAAAGCTGCCCAACCTTCTGAACCCATCTTTTAAAAACGGTTCAGGGGTTTGGGGGGAGGGTTTTTCTTTGCCTGTTGGCTTTTCCAGATAATTTCAGGCAGGTCAGGTGGTGGGGAATGTCTGTGATGGCTGAAATTTGGCTTGTGATGGGGTCTGAGAGGTGCATCTTAGCCCTGAAGGCCCACTGGTGTGGGGTTAACTCTTGCTGCTCTCACTGAGTTGACAGAGCTCGTTCCCAGCACAGGTTTGATGCCACCTGGGATTCTCCAGTGCTGAGCCACGTCTGGCAGTTGGCACTGACAGGCAGGAATTGGTGGGTTGGGTGCAGCAAACCTCATTTGGAGGGCAAGATAATTCAGCATTAACACTGATCCAGGCACTCTGGGTGATGTGGTGGACCACACCAGCCTTTGTTTTATGGTTCTGCCCTGCTGATCCACATTTTCTGTGGTGCTGGGGTCTAAAAAGGAGGCTAAAAAAGAGTGCAAGAGACCTTTAATTTGTAGATTACAGATCTTTTGGAGAAACTTGGGGATAGCTCATAGCAGAGCAACATCACTAGAATAATGAGGATTTATTCACAAGACCTATTGTGGTTTTAAATCCCAGACCTTTGGTTCAGACTCTTAACTCTATGTAACATTTATTTACTATTGCTTGTGCCAAAGCTGTTCTGAACTGAAGGGAGCAGTTTTAGCGTGGTGATCATTCTAGGTGTGCTTAGATATTAGTGCTACAGTTCCTAATCTTGTGATTCCCCTCTGCTCATCTGAAATTGCTGTGACTTGTCTGGAGTCATAGTTTTGCTCCACCTTTCCTAGGGAAACCCACAGCCTGTTTGGAGGGCACAGGAACTGCTGAACCTCTGGATCCTGGGTAGGATTTCAGATTTCACGAGGAACAATGAGGTGAAACTGGGCAAACTCACACAGGGGGAGAAAAGCATTGCACTTACATGGCTGAGGTCAGGGAAGAGCAGTAGGAAACTACAACCATGAAAACTCATCAAATTTAGCCCTACACAGCTTGACTGAGCAGCACATTGCAAAACTAACTACACTCAAAGAAATGATCCACCTAAAGAGCTGAAACCAGAAAAGCCATTTTCTATTCCTAACTTCTGTACCTAAGCATCACCCTAGAATATAAAGTATTGATTGCAGGGCTTGAGAGCAGTCACAGGGAGATGATTGCTGTGATTTGTATAGTCAGTTCAGGAACATGGTGTTCCCCTGGGGCCACCATTCCAGCTGCTTTAGGTAATGTCAAGAGAAGTCATATTTTTCTTTTGTGTCGTTCAAGAGACAAAAGAATGTCCTGTGCCAGTGAGGAGCATAAGGAAACAAATAGTGCCAGACATTCACTGAAGTATAACCTGCCTTTAAACCAGATATTTGAAAACAAGCCTTTAGTTTAGCACTGTCTGCAGTAGAAGGACCTGGCAAAACAGAGAAAAGCATTGACCAAGCCCCTGACTGACTCCCCTGAGCTGCTGGTTTGTGCCTGTTCCCAGGATTTCCAGCACTCTATCACTGAAAATTTCACTGTATGTTTGAGAATATTTAAGAAACCTCTAAGCTCTACAGCCAAACCCTGTGGCTGCTGCTGGACTTCTGTGCACCACCGTGAATGTTTGTGTGGGGAACTCAAGAGATGTGCTGGACTCAGAAATAGCTCTATTCCTTGGAAAGCTGGAGGGCTGAATCACACTGTGTTGGCTCAGTTTTTAGCAGACAAGCCATCACATATGCCTCGCTGTAGGCGAAGAGTCGTCACTGGCATCAGGATTAGCAGCCAGGTTTTTACCTTTGGAAACCAGGGAATAATGATACAGAAGGCTAAGGCTAATTGTAAGAAGGCTGCCCAGGGCTGGGGGCTTGGGGAGGTGGGTTGGCAACACTGGGAGCAGGAAGAGTCTGCTTGTGTCGCTGCTTGGCCTGCCCTGTTCCCTCTGTTCAAAAGGAGCCAGATAACATGCCCCCAAATTGAACTTTGGGGACTAAATAAGTTATTTTGCTCAGAGGCATTAACCACTCCACTGCTGCCTGTGAAGCTGAGACAACTCGAGCCAGCCCTAAGCATATCCATGGCCGATGTTGTCCTGAGTCCACTGGAAATAAGAGGGACATATAGGGGACAAATAGGAACAGTGGAGAGAAAGGTGGAAACCTGGGAGGGGACAAGACAGCTCCTGAGCTAGAGTACCTAAAACTGAAAGCACCAGAGAGACCACTGGCTTGGCAGACACTGGTGAACTCAGAGAGCCTGCAGAGTTCACCTGCTAACGAGCACAGAAATGCAAATATACACAGACACTTTTTTTCTTTTTTTTTTTTCCAGAACAGAGTGTGTCTCCTTAAACACATGCCACTGCTGATTCCCAGCAGTCCAGAGGAAGTCTTGGGGGAAAAGGGGATGAGGGAACTAGTGCAAAGTTTTTGAAGTCTTGGAGGAAAAGGGGGTGAGGGAACTAATGCAAAGTTTTTGCAGTTAGCACAAGAAGCAAATTATTGATATGGATTTTAAAATGCTTCAGAGACACGGGGTTTTTTGGAGCTACAGCTCTGGACTCAGTAGTCTACTACTGCAGTAATGCTAATTATCAAGTTCAGGATTCAAGCACTGCCACAGATGCAAGAAAAGTGGATTGAGAGTTCCTGAACCAACTGGTTGCTGACCATGAGTCAGGGGAATGACCTTGCAGCAGGCAGCTCGTGGTGCCGCTCTCGGAGCCGTGCCAGTATAAACGGCACTGGCATCTCTGAGTGCTGGTGGAACCATTTTGTGAGCTTGAGAGTCCAACTTGGCCTTTTCTACTGCTGCCTTTGCACTGAAATGTTTGGGTGGGTGAGAATGAGCCAGAGGAGTCCCTTCTCATTTTGTGGCGAGGGCATCTTTACAAACCTGGGCTTGGGACTGTTGATATCTATGTGCCGAGGTATGGAGGATATGGACAACTATCTCTTGCCTACGTACTTGTCCATTAACATCAGCATTACAGATATTTATCAAATTAAATCTTACCCTCCCCCCCCAGCCACACCCATATTAAACTGTAAGAAAACACCACGATTAAGTTTTAAAAGACATGCACGGCACCACTGAATTTTCTGGAAGTGATTTGTTACAGGAGTGAGGATAGAATACTTGGCATTTGGTCATTTTAATTAATCTTCCCAAATAAGAAAAACATTTGCTTGTAGACTTTAAGCTTCTCACAGCATCAGGAAAGCTCCTGACACCGAGCCCAACGCTGTATTTGTATAACATGGAAATGAACAGCAGCAGCAGCAGCAGAGCTGCAGGCTCCGAGTCTACTCTGCGAGCAACAAAATGGCCAGGGGTGCTGTTGTGTTCATCCAAATTCCTTCGCCATTTGGGGCTGTGAAATAGGTGGATCCAATACCCCTGACCCTTCAGGTGTGGTTTGAACTTGTAGCATCAATATTAAATTAATGTTTCTAACCGTATTAAAGCTTGTGCCCTCATCAGCCCGGCTCCCTGAAGCACAGACAGGAACCAACAGCAAAATTCGTCTGCGTCACAGATGTAACATGACCATCGGCAAAACAAGTGCAGGGGGAGATCATGGCTGTCTCGTCACTCACAGAGCCTTCCTCCACCAGCAAAGAATAGGATGGTAATGCTTTTAAAGTTCAGATTGTGGGCATTTGCAATCCTGAACTTCCTCGCCCAGATTTTGCGGCCCTTGAGTGGTCAGAACGCCCCAGAAAATCGCGTGTGTTTTGTCGGCGAGGGCCGGCGCGTTAACAAACGCTGCGTCAGTGCTGCACCGGGGCCGAGACACGGAGCAAACCCCACTGCCCAGAGCAAGGAAACCCCGACACGGAAAAATGAATCAGCTCACACAATGGCACACAGACAAGTGTCAGAGGGAGGAAGAAATCACAGCTTTCCCAAGTCCTTTTGTGGCAACACGCAGAAGATGATTACGGAACATTTAGCCACATACAGCTCACAGCGACAGTTCCACCCCTGTGCACACAATCACTGCTGTCCTACAGAAATATGCCATGTCCCCTTCTTAGCCTTGTTTCTTGCCAGTCCCACAGATTTACCTGCTGACAGTAACCTCAATTCCTGAGTAATGAGATTTACAGATGAAGTTTAACTTTGAAATAACTCCTCTTTTATCTGTGTCTCCTTACCCTCCCTGTGTTCAGTCGCAGTTAAATTAACTGTGGCAAAAAGATGGTGGCAAAGGGAATTAAATCAGATACGTCCCTGCACTGAACACTGAACCAGCTGCCAGTGGCACCTCCTCTAAAGCACTGAGAAATGTCATGAAGCAGCACTAGCTTTACAAATTACGGGGTCCTCCACCCCACAACTGTGACGAGAAAACCACAGAGAGTTGTCCATGCAGCCAACACTCTGGAAAAGAGACTCAGCCCACCCATCTTCCACGCAACCGAGCAATCATGGCTTAGTCCAGCTCCTGGCTGTACAGAATTCCCTCCACGGCTGCTTCGGACTGTTCCTGCATGTGTGTGTGTATTTATGCCTGTCTGTCTCGCTGCAGGGACCACCGTCGTCACTGCTATTCCTGTTGTTCCCCTGCTCTGCGGATCTGGCGCTGCAGGAGGCAAGGATGCTCCAAGGGAGCCAGCTACAGCCAGCGAAGGCTCAGTGAGTCAGGAGGGGTTGTGACGACTGCAGTAAGAGTCTGAAATTCCCTATGGAATCTGGCAGAAAAGGAGAGGAAGGAAGAAAGGTGGAGATGGGAAAGAGGGGAAGAAAAGTGGGGAGTGGCACGTAGCGCCTGTTTGGTTCTTCCCTCCCCGTTCCTACCACCGCAGTGCCGTTGGAAATGGCGTCCTCCCCTCCGCGGAACTGCGCAAAGGAGCGGAGTCGGCGAGAAAACCGCAGCGCCTGCGGCCTGTGCCACCAAAACCCCCAAATTCGGTCGGGGCAGGGGTATGGTGGAAGTACAGCCCTTCTCTCTTTCCCTCAGAGCACCATGCAGGGGACAGGCTACAGCTGAAGCGATGGAGACGGCGGACGCGCTGTGTCTGAGCCGGTTCCGAGCCCAGCGGTTGTTGCTAAACAACCAGCCCTGACGCTTGAGATGTCAACGAGTGAGTAATATAGATTAAACGCTTATGCTATCACATCCTTAAACTTGTTTAAGCCTCGGGATGATGAAAGGCTATGGAATAATGTTCCCTGCCATATGAGAAAGCAAAGTTACCACTCCACTGCATAATCGGGAGACTTCCTCGGCCAGAAGGACCAAGCTCAAGGCTGGTTGTGTCCTCAGCACTTCCAGGCAGAGCTGCCATCTTCATTGCTGGTCGCTTTAAGAAGAGAGGTGAAAAATAGTATTGTAAATGGTTAAGAGAGAAAAATGTTCTCCCCTTCATTTCCTCATCCTCTCTCTGGAGCTGCTCCCTCAGTCTCCCGTTCATCCTTACCCAGTCCTTCCCAATCCTTCGGTCTTTCATTTCTAACGCTGTTGTTTCCTTTGCAAACCTTTACAGACCCGTCACTGAGGGCAGTCCTGGGCTCTCCCTGATGTAACCGAGCCTGTGGCAAACTCACCCTTGTGCAAACAAAAGCCGTTTGGGCAAGAGTCGTTTTCACTTCTTTAACTGTTCCCACCACATAATTTCCAGGTGCAATCCCTGCTCCAAGCCATTACAGTCCTGCTAACACTCAACCACCGTATAAGGGAGAAGAAGACAAGGAGAAAAGCCCTGAACTGCAGCACTTTCCCCTCTGCCGTGGTTTGCAGCTCTGACACGTCATCGTCGCGACCGGACGGCAGAACGACACCTCAGGGAGCACCCCTGGATTTGAGGACTGGCACCCACCGCCCCGAGGAGTTACTGGCTCTGTCTGCCCGTGCCCGAGGGACACCTGGAATCCTGGGATACGAGGTAGGCAGGGAGTGGTGGGCAGTGGGCAGGGAGCAGGCAGCAGGCAGGGAGCAGCAGAGAGGGAGCAGGTAGTGAGCAGGGAATGGGTAATGTGCAGGGAGCAGCAGGCAGGAAGTGGGCAGCAAGCAGGGAGCAGGCAGCAGTGGGCAGAGGGCAGGGAGTAGGGGGTAGGCAGGCAGGGGAACAGGCAGAGTGGGCAGCGGGCAGGGGACAGGCAGTGGGCAGGGAGCAGGCAGGGCACGGGCAGCTGCCGGTACTTTGAAGCAAGTGAAACCAACGTCGGGGTTTGACACCCAGCCCTCGGCCAATCCGGGAGGGCTTTTCACCTGCCATCACCTCCTCTGCCAATGGCGCGGCGGCTCCGGGCCCAGAGCCCTCCCCGGCCAATGGGGAGCCGGCTCCGGCACTTAGTTAATGATGCAGCAGTACAGGGAAGACTATCACATGTGAGCTGGCCGCCTGCCAGCATGGAGACACCGAGAGAGCAAGGTAAACAACTTTCCAACGCCAAAATGATGACATTTAATCCCTAAATGCTCGCTTCCCGTCTCGACTCATCTTTAACCCCTTTCAGCTGGTGTGGAAGCGTCTGGAAGGCACCGTCTACCTGTCCCCCAGTGCTTTTAAAAACTGGACGACATGCCCTGCAATGATCACTGCGTCACTGTTTGCCACTTTCCGAACTACGCAGTGACAAACCTCCGAGCTGGGAATCGCAGGGCGCCTGTTAACCCCTCCACCAAACCCTCGCCAGCATGCCAGCCCTCAGGGAGACGGGGGAGAATAAAAAGCCCAAGCAAACCAGGCAAACAGCAGTCTTTGCAAAGTTGTCATCTCTCCCCCACGACTACTACCCTCCTCTGCAGTACAGCAATGCCGGCAGGAGTGACATTAGTACAACCTGTGCCATCGTTCCATTGAGAAAACAGCTCTGACGCAGAACAGAGCAACCATACCCAGCCAAAATAATAACACAGGCACTTCGGGATCCGAACTTAGGGGACGCCGGGGGTGAGGGACGCCCTGCAAACGATTAAAATCCGTGGCTGCAGCTCCAGCCCCATCCTGATCAAAGGGTACGTACGTGAGAAAGGCGAACCGGACCGAAGAGCTGTGCCCGTGCACCATCTGCGCAGTCCTCAGCCCTCCGCTCGCTGTGGAGCGCCGCAGAATAGAAGGTTCCAGAAATTTCCTTTCCGTTAACCCTTTCGGTGTCTGCCCACTCTCCCTCCCCGCGGGATTAAGCGCGCCGGGTCTCCAGCATCGTCAATGGGCGAAGCCTCCTACGCCAACCGAGCCCGAGTACGACGTCCAGATGACAGTGGATGGTGGCAGGAGCCCAGCCCGTGGTGTTGGTGGTACTTCTCTTTCTGGAGCCCTCTCTGCCTCTCTTGCTGCCTCTCTCCCCTCTTGCTGCAGCAGGGCTGTTGCTGGTAGACCTATCGACGGAGCTTGCTCTCTCACTCTCTCGCTGAGCTCTGTGACGCAGCTCTAAATTCTCCAGCCTGCTCCCTGTGTTATAAGAGCGGAACTGCAGCTTTCCAGGGAGCCCGTGCCAGCGGTGCCAGGGCCAGGCAGACCGGAGGGAGCGTCGCTCCTGGACTCTGCACCTTTTTTTGGCAATTATTCTGTCGCTCACCTCTTGTTTCTGTGCTGCCTCCACGGCTCTCAGCCTCGCATCTCCTTCTCTGCTTCTGAGTCATGCTTACCAGGTTAACTCTTTTAGGATTGGTAGTCAGCAATACAAATCTCGAGCGAGAGCAGCTGAAACCACAGCCAACTTTGTGGTGGTTTCTGCTTTAAAAAACCAAAGCAAATCTTCTTGGCTCTAAAAAAACAAAAACACACACACACATGCACGCACACACACGTTCCAGTAGAGAGTTAGTGCTTTTTGATTAACTGTTTCGGTGACAGGAGCCATTACTTGACTTCCTAAAATAAAATATTTTAGGCCTACGTCCTGCAAATCCTCAGCAGGCAGATACCCTGAAGCACAAGGCAGCTTAAAAGGAACTGCTGCTGTGAGTAAACACAGGTCTTCTGGGCAGGAGGCTACTGCTGGCCCCACAAGACCTTGCTCTGCTGGCCACAAGACATTGATCTGAACACGGTTCAGCTGCTGGGCAGATGCGTGGTGTGAGATAAGGTACTGAAAGTGCCATAACGCTATAGGATCTTCTTAATCTGAGCAGTATTAATAAGTGTTATCACACACACAGATTCAAAATGCTCAGCGTAGGCAGGGGAACTAATAACTGCGTTCCTGGAGTCACCAGAATCCAATAATCCCTGACAAAGACAGTCCACAAGCAGCTCTGTATTTCAGCACAGCAGGCGTCACCAGGCAAGAAACATCTTGCAGCTGAGCACTCTCTCCTTGCCTCTGCCCCCCAAATCCCTCACGTTAACTCTGGTGCTGCCAGTCAGGCTCAGCACCAGGCAGGGGGAGCGGAGCTCTCCCGCTTTGTAGCCTCAGAACTGGCAAAAGTGTGGAGGAGGATCCGTGGTAGGTGCAGCTCCTGGGAATCAAAGGAGCTAATGGAGAGGCAGCACCGTGTGAGGGAGTTCATGTGTCGGTCTGTGTACACAACAGAGCCAGGCAGCAAGTCCCTTGGAAAACACAGAATCCAGGGAGAGATCCCTGCTCCACACCTACATCTGCCATTTTAATTCCGACTCCAGAGCCGGCTGCGAGCGTTGGGTTTTTCACTACAACCAAAGCTGAAATAACCACTATTTTTTCCCTTCGCAGCGTCTGAAGAGCCTGAGCTATTTTGGGATTTGTCTGTACTACACTGAAAATGACACCTGTTACGCACAGACACAAATGAGAAGAATTACAAGCTCCTGGTTTCTCAGATATGATTCTGCAGAAAATGGAATGAGATCCTGCGAGCCAGGGACCTGGGAGAGCAGCACAGGCTCTGCTGTGGGGTGAAGGGGGTGACCCCGGTGAACTGAACAGCCAGACACCAGTACAAAAAATATAAAAAGTCTGTTGGAGCTGATGCAAGGGGAAATCAAGCCTCCATGTGACCAGAAGAAGTAGTGCATGATCAACTAAATGCCACAATACATGGTTTCTTATGCAATCAAGCCCATGGGAGTTCAAGCCTTGCACATAGACTTTGTGGCCAAAGCTGTGAGGATTAACTCCTTCAGTTAACGACGGTGAGAGCACCCAGCTCCTGAAATGAGTCACCCTCGCTGAAGTAGGCCAGTGTTTGCTGCCATGGGAAGCTGCCTGTGCTGGTTTCAGTTACCCCTGAGTTATCTCAGGAGCTCCAACGTGCAGAGTCAGGGTGGATTTTCCACGTTCCCCGTTTTCCCCCCTGCTCTGTGCAGGTAGACAGGGGCCACCTTGCTGGAGCCACGAGCCCCACAGAGCTCTGAACCTGACTGAGCAAGATAAAACACTTGGAGCCTCAGGAGGGGGACAGTTGGCTGCTGCTTTTAGCTCCCAGCAGTTTTATCAGTCGTGTGGTATATTAAGAAGGTAAAGTGAAGCTTTGATTTATTTCAGTGATCTCTTTTGGGTTGCTTTCAGGGGAAAGGTGGAATGCATTTTGTGGTTTGCTTTCATTTGAAAATCACCAACCCTGGAATGTTTCTACCTTTACCTGACTGTTAAGTACCTTTTGGTGGCACTCAGGCTCCCAGGATGACTCAAAGCCACTCTGCACTATGTGCAACTAAGTAAGTAACTAAGAAAACTTGGCACAATGGAAAACTTCAGCACTTGGAACTGAGAATGAGGCCCAAAAAAATGAAAGTCATGTTCTGATGCTGTTGGTGAGAATTTTGGCATTTTCTGTAAAGAAATAGAGGCCGTGATTCCATAGTAGAAATTTAGGCTGCTTTTCTAAGTGGAGCCCATGTACATGTTTTATACTGGTTTTGGGGGTCTTTTTACCTATTTTTTTTTTCCCCCCTCCAAAGTCTAAAAGCAGGAAACAGAGCTTTGGAACTGCTTATGAGGGTGCAAAGTCCTGGGCTAGAAAGCGAGCTTGGTAAATGGAAATATTCCACAGCTATGGTTGGAAGCAGGGGAGATCAGTATCACCATGTGAATGGCAGTGTAAGAATCCATTCCAAAACGAGGGCTCACAGCTGATCACAGCTGGGCCATGGGTTAAAAAAAATAAAAACTTTTTATAGTGTAGGCACTGTAACAAGATTTCACAACTTATAACTGGAGCGGTTCAGGCTCGATGTTGGGGGGAGCATTTTTTCTTGAGGAGAGTGGGAAGGATGGAACCCCCAGACACCAAAAACCTGCTGTCACTGACAGTTTTCCTCAGCACCATGAAAGGATCAGGGAGCAATTCCTCAGTGAGCACAGGAGGTGTGGGCTTGCCCTGCTGCTGTGCCAAACTGCACCTAAAGGTTCATCCTCAGTTCTCCGGCGTCTCCCGTGCGGTTCTCCGCTGTCACGGTGCAGTGACCTTAATAGCAATAACATATGGAGGCTGACATTCCAAACATCTCCCCCTTGTGCACATCACTGCTGCTCTTGTGGCTGATAAAATAACCTCAGCCATCCCATGAGGAAGGCCCTTGGTCTTTTTTAACGATGAAGGAAACCCTCGTGGTCCTGCCCCGCACTTGCAGCTTCCTGCTGGCGAAGCCTTGGCTCGGCTCTCGGTTTAAATGCCATCGGCCACACCTTCCTCCACTGCAGGAAACACATTGTTAAAATCAGGGCATGTTCCTGTTTAACTAAAAGGCTGAGATAAATAATCCAAAGGCCCCGATTATGCCAAACAAATTCCTGCCCGAGACGTAGCAAGTCTGGGCAGCTGTAAATCTGTGACCCCTCGACCTCGGCATCCACGTAAGTGATGTCCTGGCACATCAGCTGGGGAGAAAGGGAAGGAGCAAAGAATAGGGCAAAGGTGGACAGGGAAATGGAAAAGTTCCTTCCCTTTACCAACCCAGAGTCCCAAAAGTTGCTTTAAAATGCAAACAAGTCCGTTTTTCAAGTGTTGATGTGGAGGAGCTCTTTTTAAAGACCTTGAATTCCTCAGCCTTACAAACAACTCACCACCTCGGTGAAATGATTGTTTCCAACAAAAATCTCGGCAGAGAATTCCCAGCCAGCTCCATTCAGGGAATACCATCAGAAACAGGCACATGTAGCCCATCTGCCAGGACTGTTTCCCCTAAACCTCACCAATCAGAGGGTGGTTAATTTTTAAATGTTTCCTTTTGGCGGTTGTAATAAAAAATCGTCCTTAAAAAAAACCCAAAATTAACTCTTTGCTGCAGCAAAACAATGTCTTCACTGACCACAAATAAAGGAATTTTAGTTGTTGCTTAGGGAAACTGGCAAGTTTTTCATGTTTTCTTATCAAAATCAGTATAATTTTGCATATGGGAAGGCTGAGTAAAATAAAGGTTAAATAATTTGACCCACGTTGCATGTGGAATCAGGGTCAAAGCTGACAGGGAAATTCAGGCATTCCTCGCTCCCAGATTTTATTCAAGTTGTGCCTCTTAATTATAGTCCTTATTGTCCAGAAAGCCCCCAGTCAATTAGTGGGACATTACCATCATCTGAGACAGAAGCTGCTGGAACAGCCTGGCTTTGGGAGGAAATGGATAAGGAATTATTTCAGGGAGACACTTTCAGTTTTCAAAGCAAAGCAGGAATAAAACTTTGAAGCTTTCCTTCTATTTTCACGTGTACGTAGAGAACAACAGACAATTCATGGTCCTTTAGTGCCACCCTGACAGCCATGGGGACGTGCAGATTTCCAGGAAACTGGAGACTTGGAATTCCAAAATAGGAATATTTGCTAACACAGCAACCAGAGTCCGTGGAGGGATATTTTACAGTGTTTTTCCCACTGTGACAACAGGAGAAAAGTTACAGAGTCACAACAAACATTTAGTTTTTTTCCAAAAGGTTTATTGTTTTCCAAAGAAATTCAATTAGTGAATTCCAGAGGTGTGGCCAGTGAGTCCTTTTCTCTGCCAGCCCAGTGCATGCACATAAAATCACAGAATCCCAGAATGGTTTGGGGTAGAGGGGATCTTAAAACCCATCTCATTCCACCCCCTGCCAGGTCAGGGACACCTCCCACTATCCCAGGTTACTCCAAGCCCTGTCCAACCTGACCTTGGACACTTCCAGGGGTGGGGCAGCCACAGCTTCTCTGGGCAACCCGTTCTTAATACAGCACGCTGTTGCTCTCACTGGGGTCCCAACCAGCAGGAGGAAGAGCTGCAGGCAGATAAATAGCAATAAACCCCTTTCCAAACAGTTTTAAAGCCGATTCCGTGCGTCTGCCTGGGTGTGCAGAGCTGACATTGCACCGGGAGCAGGGTGGGGGGTTCATAGTCCTCTCTGGGGGGTGGTTCAAGGGAATTGGATGGAACAGCTGGTGCTGAGATCAAAAGCCTGTGAAGCCAGAGGTGTGGGTTTGTTTCCCAAGAGCTGTCGGGGATGTGCTGGCGTGGATGTATTGGCATTGGGGAGTCACATTTGCATAAAGCGTTTGCATTCTCAGTGCAAAGCCAGCCCACGCCATAAAGCAGGCTCTGAAATGGGAGCCTGCAGGTGAAAACCTGGCCCTCCCTTTGAAAACCTGGAATTTACCCTGTGAAGTCTAAGAAACTTCCAGCTGGAAAAGCCAGGATCCTTTTCAAAGAGATGGCACAGGAGCTGCTTCAAAGCAGAGCTGTGTCGAAGCCAGGTTCAAGTTATTTGGGATCCTTAGCCCACAGCTCTGCTCTGGTCGCTGTCTTCAGCATTCCCGGTGGGAACAGCAGCGCTCCCCGGACCCCCGGCCGCTCTTCCCAGCGCTGGGAGAGGCCGCGGGAGCAGTTCAGGCTCCCCCCAGCCGCAGGTTTTACTCGGTTCCAAATCTAAGGAGCCAAGAGCGCTGAGACAAAAGGAATTATTTCAGCTATTAGCTGCTAAGAATAGAGCCGGCGGGGGTGCTGAGGTGCCTGACAGCGCAGCCGGAGGAGCAGGGATTGCAGTGGGAGCACGGAAATAGCCCTTCTACACGCTCAGCACTGGGGAGCTTCGTGAATCACTCCAACACCCGGGCGGGGGGACAGGTGGGGTGCGGAGGAACCAACCCCCTGCCCGTGTGTGGAGCAGGACGTGCCCCTGGGCTGTGGTTTTGGGGGAGGCTGTTTTTCCCTAAAGGGAGCATCTTCCCAACCCCCAGGCCATGGAGCACCCATGGGAGAACACAGCTGGTGCAGGGAAAATCCCCACCACTGCCCTGTTCTCTGCTTAAGGGTCTCACTCCCCTTCCCGGGGGACGCGGGGATGTGTCACCCCAGGGCCGCTCCTGCCACTCTCACACGGGGCAGGAATATTTGCAGAAGCCAAACATTCCCGGGGTGGGGGCAGCGGGGCCGGAGGAGTTTATTGATGTCGATCCAACTGTGTTCCAGGGTGTTTCCCTAAGTGCTGATCACGAAATTCCCTTTGCAAATACATCATAAAAGGTTAAAGACCCGCGCGGCAGATATTTAAATGTGGGGTCAGTGACTGACGAGGTGCTCAGAGATGTCTTTAAAATCTTGTCCTGGTGCCATTTAGGAGAAATCCTATTGATATCACTGCGTGTTTTCATCCAATGTAGCTTGGAAGAGGCAATTTTCCTTCTGTGCTGTTTGTGCAGCCCAGGGTACAACACATTCCTGATCTATGACGAGGTTTCCAAACTCCATAGTAAAATGAATAATAATGATAGTAAACGTTGTATAACTTTTTTTTTTTTTTTTAATACAGCAATCTTTGTATTACTTCAGTGCTGGATTTTCCAGTTATTACACGTGGGCATAAAAGGGCTTTTTTTTTTAAACCACCATATCCACACAAAGCAAGCCAGAAAAAAAAAAAATAAAAAAAATTCAAGGATTAAAAGAATATTTTTGTATCAGTCCTGGGTGCCACTGCAGGAAAGAGTCGAGCTGGACAGAATTAAACATCTCAGCTGGAGCGTGGACAGGGCAGCAGACAGCCAGCTAAAAATAGATTAATCCTAATTACAGCCACACTTCTGCTTTTTCCAGGTTTCCCGTTTCACGTGGGGGGCACGGGAGGCTGTGAATGGAGAGGGGGATCGGTGCCCGCTGTGGCAGCAGCGGGGTCGGGGGGCACTCACTGCCCATTATTGCATAACCCGGGAACACGGAGTCCTGGGAGGGAGCGCCGGGAATGACGGCAGAGCCCCGGCCTTCGGCTCCAGCTGATCAGCACAGGCTTAACTCAGCGCCCAGCCTGCAAATCTGCTCCCCCCACTTAACTAAACCTCTGGAAAACTGGGCTTCAGGTGCCGTGGGCTTTGCTGTTTTAAAGGTTTAAACCTCCCCACCCTCCTGGCTCCCTGAGCCGTTGGGCAGCGTGTCCTGTGCCAGGGCTGCTGGCGTGGTTAAACCCCCCGGAGCGGGGCCGTGCCATAAATCCCTGCTGCTTTTATTTCCTCCTGGACAACATTCCCACTCGCTGCTCCTCACAGGCAGAGTTACAAAATGTTTCGGGTGAAATAAACATATTTAAGCCTCTGTTTTGCAAACTCTGGTGGTTTATTTCCTCCCATCCACTCCACGAAACTATGGCAAACAACTATTTTCCCACCCTAAAGGAAGCATGTTAATTACCAATTTAAATATTTAGCCATAAAAACGTATCGCTTCAGCTATAACAACTTGAGTTTTGTTTAATCAGAAGCCAGGAGTGAATGCTATGGGTTTTCTTTTCGTTCCTGTGGCAGTAACCAAACACTCCACCCGATACCTTGGGTTCACCTGAGGAACAACTCCCACAAGCACGGGGGGGAGCAGCATGAATTTCATTAAAAGTGTCCAACTGAGCCTGTTGGGTTGTTTTATTTAAAAATAAAACTCTTGATGAACGACAGGACACAGCCACGACAGAGGGGCAGGATCTGTTTGGGGACAGTTGTCGTCCCCAGGGCTGGCACCTGTCAGGTTGCTCTGAGTGGGGGTGACGCTTTGGAAGTGCTGGGGGGCGACAGTATTTTTGCTTGCAGCTCATCAGAAAGGATTTCAATTTACATTTTTAAGGCTCATTTGCCCTTACACTGAAACACAGATCCAGGATTTGGGTTTTTTATTTTTAATTAAATGAGGAAGATGCTCTGCAGAGCAGTTGGTACCTGTGGGCTGCCGGGCGCTCACCTGAGGTGACAGAAATCCACCTGCACATCCCTGTTTGATGTCTCCAGAACACAGTCCCACAGAGCCAGTCTCCTGTATCCCAGCTGATGCTGCAGCATATTTTTTGGCTGTCCCACAGTCCTGGCTGTCACTCCTGCTGTCACCTCCCAGCTCCCTGGAGTGCCACCCTGGGTCCATGAAAACCTCCCATTAAAAATTTCACCAACCTTGATGTAACAAAGCAATATTTTCCAGTTGGGAAATGAATAAACAGGGGAAAAAATTTGTTTAGACATTCCTAAGCAGCTTGTTTAGAGCACTGCTGTGCCGTGTCCAAGAGCATCCCTCCTCCCTGTGCCCACTCCTGCACCTACACGAGGTGATGCCGTGTGCGTGCAGAGCCTTGGACCTGACTTGGAAACCCTACGGATACAAGGGCACATCCCACTGAATGTGTGCGTGTCTGCCAGCCCCTGCCTGGAGTGAGTGCTTTTCTAAGCACAGCAGAGATTGGGAAATGTGCTGTGATTCATCTGAATCCCTGCAGTCCCCACTCCCACCCCAGCTCAGCACCCACGAGCTCCCGGGAGCTGCCAGACGCAGCACCACGCCTGCCTCCAGCTCCTCACCCGCTGCCAAAGGAACGCCCAGAACTTCAAGCTCAACGCCACAAATTATTTATTCTTATCTGGAGAAAAAAAAAAAATAAATTCCTGAAGTGCTTTTTATTACTGAAAATTATCATATTGGGGATTATCATATTCATCAGCTTGGGTTGAATCCGCCGGCGCCGGAGCTGACCGGGGCGTTTTGCTGTTCCTGCTGGGATTGGTGCTGGCAGCTCTGGCTGAGGTTTCTCTCTCCCTCTTGTCTCAGCCTGGAAACTGGGATTGTAAATTATTTTGGCCGGGGATAAACTGGCCTAAATAATTTGCTTGTACAGCGCTGAGCCACAGTGGCCTCTGGGTCTCAGCTGAGCCTTCTAGAGCCTTCTAAAAATAAGTAATTCTAAGCTGTTATCTTTTAAAAATACTTGTAAAAAAAAAAAAAGAAAAAAGAGGGAGCAGGAAGAGGATCGTTTCCCAGCTGTTTTGTCCTCAAACTGCCAAGATTTATTATTTTTAAACTGTATCTTCTTGATCAATCCTCTCCGCAGCTTTTCATAAAAGAGGGGTCCACAAATTTAAAAGTTGGGACGTAGCAAAAATCATTTGAAAATCATAAGTAAGTTCTAAAATCAAAGCTACCGGTAACAAAATAAAAATTAATCTCAAAACAATGGTTTTACGCACGAGTTGATTACTCTTCCCAGCCTGGAATTATTTTGCAAACAAATCTCAATTAGAGAGTGAACTTTTCTAATTTTTTTTTTCCTAAGAAGAAATAGATATGTCATTTTTCAAGATATTTTGGATTTTTTCTTGCTTGGCCAATTCTCATTAGTCACTTTAGTCCCACTATAGATATTTTTTCCCTTTCCAGAATGGGAGACCATTATTTTGAGTGATTCCTTTGTATAATTGGTAAAGTAGAAAACAAAAACATTACAAAACAAGACAGATGAAAATACTTTCAGCTTTGCTCATGTTCCTGCCAACTATTTTCCTCTTAAAAAGAAACCAACACATAAACCAGCTCCTTCTCAGCCTGTTTTACTCCTTTAAAGGGGAAAGGAGACCTGAGGATTCATGTTCATCCTGTGGGAAGGACACACAGGATCCCTAAGAAATGGCAAGGACTGGGTTTAGGCTTCTAAGCCAGCCTCTAATATTATTCCTCCCCCCAAACCCCCCAAGAAAATAAAAATATATTATTATAGAAAGGTTTGTGTTGGAAAGGACCTTAAAGCTCATTTCATTCCACTCCCCTGCCATGAACAGGGACACCTTCCACCACCCCAGGTTGCTCCAAGCCCAGTCCAACCTTGGACACTTCCAGGGATGGGGATATATTGTGATTAAGGTGCAGAATATTACAATATCACACGCTGTGATGAAGATACAAACTTTTAAGACTGCTTTAAATATCTGTTTTGCACAGCACACCAAAGCTCATCCACGTTATTAAGAGATTAATAGCGAGAACACAATTTATTTGTGGCTGCCCCGGAGAGCAACCTCTGCTCTTTCGATCCATTCCCACGCTGTCACACTTCATTCCTTAGGGCTGGACATGTGGGATGCAATACTTCCAAGAGTGATCCTGCCAGCAGGCCCTGTACCTCCTGTTCATGGAAACTGTGTGGTGTGTCTTTCTGGGAGCCAGGAACAGCATCACTGGCTGGTCCCTCAGAGCCTGTGCCGGTGCCCTCTGGCCCTCCACCTCCAAGAAGGAACAACAGTCTCCAGGTGAAGTGCTTCCCTGACTGAGAATTCCTCTTAAATATTCACAGCATGAAAGCTCAGGAAAATCAGAGCTTACATCAGGTGTTAAAATTTGGGGTGCACCCAGAAGGGATCACAGATCCCAAGGCTGGGACGGGCTCCTTCTACCCACAGGAGGCTGCTCCACCCCGACCTGATGCTATCCCTGAGGCTGCTGGACACAAGGAAGTTTTGGGAAGTTTTACCTCCACGCTCTGGGCTGGGTGGGGGCTCAGGAGTTCCTGGGGGGTTTGTGGGGGGTGCCAGCCCAGCTCACAGTGCCTCAGGTGTGCCAGGATGACACGGGATGTTTTGCTTTGTGCACCACTGGCCCGAGTTAACCCACAGCCCTATTTTCCACCTGTAACCATGGCAACCTGAGTTATCTCACAGAGGTGCCTGTCACCCCGTGGTAGTAACACCCTGCTCCTCACAGTCCCACCACTGGGATTATCCATGTGCACATCCCGACATGTGAGGTGGTGGTTGCAGCATTCCCGTTTCCAGTGCAACTGTGGGAGAGGCTGAGTGGGAGGTGAGGAGGAGGCAGAGGAAGAACAGGAATGCTGGAGCAGTCCAGGGCTCTCAGCAGCACAGTCAGCTCCTTGGCAACGGGAGGATGGAGTGCCAGGGTGGATGGACACAGCAGCAGCTCCAGGGGACAGGAGCATCACCAGGAACGTGGCTTGTCTGATTTTGCCATGGAGCACGTGAAAAGAGCAGGACTGTAGGATGTTTGGCTTTCAGAGAGGTACATCTATGGCAGGGTGAAAGGTATCCATTAGAATTCAGGAGCCTGTGAAATGGGAAATGTGCAGGAAAGTGCCTTCTGGCCTTTAGAGTACCCTATTTCCCCCATTGATGGGGTGAGGAGAGGGGCTCAAGGGGAATGCAGGGAAGCAGATGGGATATGAGAGGTGAAAATAAGGCCATCAGATGTGCACATCAATGAGCCAAGAATGCCTGAGACCTACATCCCAGGCTTCCCTCTGACACATGCTCTTTCATCAGGGATACCCCCTGGGAGCTCTGGCCTCCCAGGGGTTTGCTTTCCAGCCTGTCTTATTAGAATTCCCTTGGTGATGTGTAGCAGATGATTTCTGTAAGGTTGTTCTGGAGACCTGCAGCTCCTTTGCTGGGGATGGATCATTCCTTCACCTCTCTGCTGCAGCTGAAGTGTTCATGAGGCCCTGCAGGAGGGAGCACTGGCTTCTGCACAGCCTTGATGCCAAACCCACCACCCACAGGGATGAAACCTGGGTTACCTAAAGCCATTCCTGCCTCGGAATGGTGAGGTTAAAATGAGGTTGTCTGAGATGAGAGCTGCCTTAGGAGGACCACTCACCAAACTTTGAGTGCAGGTAAAAAACTGAAATGCTGGTGCCCAAATGTACCTAAAGACACAGGTCAAAATATTGGGAGTTTCTGGAAAATTGAGTAGTAGTGAGCTGGTAACATCTGGAGATGATACAAAATCACTGAGGCGCATCCATGGCAAAACAGTGAGAAGTGAAGGAAGGATCCCATGGTGTGCAGTGGCTGGGGGGAAAATTCTCTGATTAAATTCAGTATTTGTAGGTTCAAAGTGAGAGGTTTAAAGAAAAAAACAACAAACAAACCCAAACCACAACCCCTAAGTGAGTGATGGACACGGTGGAACTCGGCAGTACACGGAGAGCTGGCTGCAGGATGTGGGAAGGGCTGCAGCTCCCTGCCATGCCCGTGTGCTCCTCCCTGGGTGCTCCCTGTGGGTGAAAGGCAGGCCCCTGGCATGATGGATTTGTGCAGTCCCAGCACAGGGCAGGGCTAATTCTTCTATTTGCATCATTCCTTTCAGGTGACAAACTGTGCTGAGCAGGCAGCGTGACGGCCCACGGTCACAGAGCACTGGGAACCCGTGGGAGGCCAGGTAAACACACCACAGAGGAGTCCCATCCCGTGTCCAAACACAGTCCCTGCTCATTTCACAGCCCAGAATAGCCAGTGCTGAGAACTGCACCATTAAAACATATTTAAAGGGTGCAAAGTCTGCGTTATTCCCTCTCCCAGTGCTTTATGGAAACGGCCACCTGGCTGGGAATGCTGTGGGAGGGCCACAGCCCTGGGGAACCAGGTGAGAAAGTATTAGGACCATAAGGGAAATGCTACAGATATTTCTTTCCCAGAGCACTAATGCCATTCCTACAGCACACAGAACAAAAGCTTCCTTCTTTAAACCCCTGGAAGTGTCCAAGGCCAGGTTGGATGGGGCCCTGAGCAACCTGATCAAGTGGAAGGTGCCCCTGCCCATGGCAGGGGGTTGGAACAAGATGAGCTTTAAGTTCCCTTCCAAGCCAAGCCTTTCTATGATTCTAAATCCATTTCACAGACCACAAGGTGGGGAAATCTATCACACTCAGGTAAGTGCCATTGGAAGGGGCTGCCTGGAGTGGCTCAGGGTTACTGTATCTGCAGACTTCCAAGCTGGAGATGGAGTGTTCCATGACTGGAGAGAGTGGTAGGGAGGGAGACCCCTAAAGCCAACACACAGATGCCTTACAGCTTCAGAAAGAAAGAAAGACAGAAGTTGTGGTATTGAGACCACTTTGGGAAGGACCTACTGCCTCCTAATAACCTTAAATAAAACCACCCGACTTCCCATCTCCATGGTAACTCCTTCCTCCAAAGCACTTTCAATGCAATTTGTTTCCTGTTCCTCTTGACTCCTCTGATGGTTTTAGAACAGAACAGTCAAGGCTGAAGGGCTGGACCACAGATGAGAAACCACCTTTGCCTCTGAAAGCAAGGGTCAAGCAGAGCTTCTGTCCCCTCCCAGGAGGTACCTGTGTTACCTTCAGTACCCTGTGTGGGATGGTTAGTGACTGCAGAGAAAAGCCAAAGACAGCAAGAGAGGATCAACAGCCCTCCAGCCTCTCTCCTTGCAGGTGCTGGTGAAGTATAACTCACAAGTTGCTATGAGCCACTTTTGATAGAGGTCCCAGCTCAGGATGGATCCCTGTGTCTGCCTTCCAAAGGGCCTTGGCTTGTAGTGGTGCTATTGTTTTGGGCATCACCACACCCTCTGGTGCTCCTTGTCCTCCCTGTTCATGGTAGAGGAGAGCTCAGAAGGGCCACCCTTTCAAAACCCTGCTCCAGTCTGACACAGTCACACTAAGAACAGGAATTATCCCGAGAACAGATATTCCCTCCAGTGGATCACAACCCCAGTGCAGGACAATGATGTAGGTAAGAAGTGTTTTGTCACAGGGGCAGTGCCTGAGAACATGTCTGAGCACAAGAAACGTAAGCCCGTTAAATATTTAAGTTCCAAAATTAAACCCTTGTTTATGTAACGACGGGGTCACTGCTGCTGCTTTGTACCAAAAAAGGCCCTTTCCAGCAGGCACTGATCTCCCACAGCCTCCCCAGTGCCGTGGGGGCTTCCTGGTCTCTCCCAGGCCTCCCCCTGAGTTGTGTCCCACCACATCCACCTGCTCTGTGCAGGTTGGGGGGCACCAGGATCCCCCTGGATGGAGATGCTCGTGGGCAGCTGGTGCCATTCACCTCTGCAGGGAGCAGGACCTGATCCCTGAAATCCCAGGGCTGCTTTGGGACTTAACCCTGACACTCAGCTCCTCATTCTGCTGCTCAGTAACACCTCACAGGGCTGGAAAAGCAGGAGGGTTGTTGCTGGCTCAGTGCATTAAGTGAAGTCCCTCCTTTGTGCCTTTCCCAAACCTGCCCTTCCCACTGTCCTCTTACACCAAACATGGTCCATCTGCAGGCCACAAGCTGGACTTGGTGGCTTTAACCCACGATGAAAACTGTATTTGGGGCTGTCCTGTGCAGAGCCAGGAGTTGGGCTCGATCCAACTCAGGATAATCTATGATTTTTTTCTTCTCAGCGTAAAGAATGAAACTGGTGGCAGAGACAAGTCTGCAGTCACTCCAGAAAACACTCCAATGTCCTTGCTGCTTCAGCTTGGCTAATTACAAATATAACAGCTCAGCCAACTACAAGAAAATTTAAATGCAAAATACCGAAAAGAACTTCATGGAGCTTCCCTCCTGCAGAGTGTCTTTAAAAAGCCTTCTAAAAAGCCTTTAACCACATTGCTAAACACACCTTTATTTATTATTTTTTAAGAAAAGGGCATAAAAGAACTTAATCCAAACTAAATATTTAAGCAAACAGCAATTAACTAACAATGATGAATGGTAAACAGTCCCAGTCCCACGCTAAACGGGGACTTCACAGCCAGTTTATCTAAGCTAAAGCTGCTCAAGGGGAAAGGCAAGTTTATTGAGTAAACTTTGCCTCAGCCACCTCTCTAATAAAACAGTCCACAAACAGAAACTGCATCATATATTCTGAGAGCAAAAATAAGGAGCAAGAACGTAACAACGTCGCATGGAAGTTACGATGCTACACGGAGCAATCATCCCTAAACAGAAAAGCAGAGAAAACATGAAGCTGTGAAGCAGCTACTTCCAACCCCCCCCTGACCTTGTGTTAAAACAGAAGTGAGAGACCCCTTAAATTCCACCTGATGTTCCCATTTGGCCTAGGACTGTCATTCCTGCTTATCCACTAGGAAGGAGGGAGCCTGGGCAGAGTTGGCTGAAATTTTACCCAATTTCCTTTTATTGAAATGTAACAGAACAAGATTATTATTATTACTATCATCATCATCATTATTACTATGATTTTAATCATTATGCCATTATTATTATTTTGCCATTATTATGCTATTATTATTTTGCTCATTTCTATTTCTATTATTTATCGCTATTATTGTTATTACTATTGCTATTTATTATCATTGCTATTTATTATTATTGCTATTTATTATTATTATTATTGCTATAGATATTATGATAAGACTCGCTATTATTATCAACATTACGATGATTTTAAATCACCCCCCTAAGTCTGGCGACTCAGAGCAGCCCAGGGACGGGGGGGCCGTGCCCAATCCTTCATCCCTCCCCGCTCCGGTCCCTCCTCCATCCGCGGCCGCTGCCGGACGCGCCCTCCCCGTGGCCTCGGGCCCGAACCGCGGCTGCCGAGGGGGGTCCCGGGGGGCGGCAGAGCCCCAGGACGAGGAAGAGGGGGCGAAACCGGGGGGACCCGCGTGGGGTGGTGCGGGGGAGGCGCAGGAGGGGGTGCCTGGGGAAAACAAGGGGTGTGAGTGCGGGGTGCGCTGGAGGAAGAGGAGGTGCAGGGGGGATGCAGGGGATGAGCAGGGGATGTTCACTGGGGGGGTCCGTGGGGTGGTGGCGGTGATGTGCACGGGGGGGTGCAGGGGATGAGCAAGGGATGAGCACGGGAAGCGAGTGGGAGGCTGGCGCGGGATGCAGGCGGGACGTGCGCGGGGTGCGCTCGGGATGTGCCCGGCCCCTGCGGCCCCGCTCCCGCCGCTCCCCGCCCGCGGG
>VYXB01006334.1:60813-266907 GCA_013397135.1 Pachyramphus minor
AAAAAAAAAAAAAAAAAAGGCAGTGGGAGGAGAAATTAATGTCTAAAGGTTGGGTTTAAAATGCTGCCTGTTCCTTCCAGGTCTGCAGCCACTGCATGTGTCACTGCACATCTCCAGGACCACCTTCCAGGACCTCCACAGTCATTAGTGGGTATTATTCTCACTCCCTCTTAGGAAGTGGTGGGATAATCATTCCCCATTTAACGGCTGGGAAACTTGGCACAGCACAGATTAAGTGATTTGCTGACAGGCACATAAGAAAATTGCGCTAGTCAAGCGTTCTCCCAATTATGCCATCCTTGGAACTGCATAATTTCCCTGCGTGATTCCAAACACGGCTCATACTCCCTGGGCAGGGCTTCGTCTCTGCAAAGCGTGTGGCTAAAATCAGCCAGCACCCACGGGCAGGATGGAGCTCACAAGTCTGTGTCCTCGGCAGGGGGATCCACGGGGCACAAAACCACAGCTCTGGTCCCCCAGTCACCCAGGATGGTGCCTGGGAGGTGCTGGGGGGACACGAGAGGCCTGGGGAGGTGGAGGGATCCTCAGCTGCCCGGGGGGTGCTGCACAGACCCTCTCCAGTGCTCCCCAAATCCTGCTTCACCTTCACAACCTGCGCAGAGCCGGGAGGATTCCGCAGCCCAGTGGAAATTCCCTGGCGGTGCCAGCACCGGGGGCCTCCAGAGATCAGCAAAACCTCCCTGGGCCCGGCCAGGAGTTGGGGCACTGCCATCTCAGTGCAGCATTCCGGCCACAGGGAGCCTGCAGGGAAGGATCATCGGGAGCAGGGAGGCTGGTTGGGAGCAGGGATGGGGCTGCACCTGCCCCTCGCTTATTCCCTGCCCTCGCCTCGCCACCCGCCGCAGCTCCACGCGCTTTTCCAGGCTCCCCTGCCCTCATTCCGATGGGCCCTGCCTGCCCAGCCTCCTAATCTGCACTAAGTGGGACTGCCGATGAACGCTGTGATAAATTTAGAAAGAAATCTTTGTGTGGGTCAGAGGAAAAACACGGCGGCCCGGGGAATCCGAGCTGCAGCGACGCGCTCTGATTTCCCTCTGCTCCCAGCAGGATTTGACACTGGAGTTTCTCACTGGTGGAAGCAGGAGGGATCCACAGGGTTTAGAGGTGGGCCGTACTCTGCTGGAGTTTATAAGCCAAGGATGCCTTGAGTTCAAATCATGATTTTTTAACTAATATTTAGTGAAAAAGGAGCGGGAGGGAGGCTGAGCTGCCCCAGTTCCGACCGTGACCTGACATTTCAGCCCGAGCCTCTTAAAGAGCAAGTTTACCTTCCTCAGGACTTGTTTATATGCACAAGGAAGGATTTAATTCCTCACTCAGGCTCCTGCCTTCACAGCACAGCCACGCTGCTCCTTCCCAATCGCTTTTGTTAATCTCTTAAATTGTTTTAAAACAACAACAACAAAATAATAGTATTAGTGGTGCAAAATCCCCCGTGAAATCACCAATCCAGCCCCACTTTCCTCGCTGAAAGTCTGAGCAGTTTCAAACTGTTTTATCATTTGCTGGTAAATTATATTGTAACAACGCATGGAGAGGAAAAGAATTCTCTGAATGTATTTCCTTTAATAAGCTATTAAGACCTTGTACTGCTAATTAAACTATTAATTAGACGTCTTATCGTTCCTAAACACGTTAGCATGTTGCCAAAGCAGCAATAAGCCTCTGGGGCAGGAAGGAGATAAGGAAAGAAGGAAGATGCAAACAAGAAGATTAAAAAAAATATGAAGGAAAAAAAAAAATCACAAGAACCCAAAATAGCAAATAAATAACTAAGGGTCAGTAGAGTTATGGATTGCTTAATTTATAGGAATAAAAAAGTATGTAACTTGAAAATAAATTTCTTTCGTGTAAAGGCCCTTGGGACATCTGTGTCTAATGCAGGGAAAAAAGTGATAGGACTTTTTAGACCTTTTTTTTCTGCAATCAGAGTAGTGGAACTAAGACTGAAACTCCTTTTCTCCCAGCACCATAAGCTGCCATTAGAAAACTAACAGAAAACCTGCTAAAAACTGTGAGTTTTTATCTCAACCAGAAAAACACAAAGAAATTTCAATAGGAAAATCGCAACCCAAAGCAATTCCTGCATCTGACTCCGCACCAGCCCCTCCACACCGACCCACAAAGAGCAGCCCAGGCTCACCCATCCTTCCCTCACCTATTTTTTTTAAGTTAAAAAAGAAGATTGTGCAGCCTCACAGCACTTACGACATTCTTTGCACTCTGTGAAGGTGTTTCCTCCTGCCCTTGTGGGTCCTTAAGGAATGAGGAGGAGGAGGAGGAGAGCCTGGGAACATGGGGAGAGCTCTGCATCATCCCAAGGTCCTGCTCACACCGTGTGGTCTTTGTGACCTTAGTCCTGGCTCACACTGATCTCTGCTCATCTCTGGCTCCACCTCAGGGTTTGCAACATGAGCACATTAAAATGTTTTTAGAGCCCAATTCCTCAGCATTTGCCTTTGACAGTTTATCTCAAGGGATGGATAATCTCATTTATGTCTGTTAGTGCAAATCAAAACGCCAGCAAATTAAATAGATCTGAAGGCTGAGATTAAAGACTCAGAATTAAAACACATGTGAAGTGCCTGTAATGCAAATAATTGTAAATACAATTTTTTCTGGGTGATGGAAAAGCCCTACACAGGTGCTGTTCCATTTACCTTGAAAGCAAAGATGGAATCAGAGAATCATGGAAGCATTAAGGTTGGATAAGCCCTCTAAGATCATCAAGTCCAACCACTGCCAGGTCCACCACTCAAATATCCAACTGATGCAGACATGGATTTCACATGGTGCTGGTTTCCTTCCTATGGTTAGAAAAGGAAAGAAAAGGAAATGAGCTGGAGCATCACCTGTTACCAAAGCCAAGAGATGCTTTAATGTCCATCTGATGATGACTGAACTTGTGGCTGGTGTTCAGTGGGCCTGACTGGAGGGAGCCGAGGGCACTGCTGCTTCCCTCCAGCCACAGGGATGTGCCCTGGCTCCACTGGTGCTGCTTTACCAGCTGCTTCTCCATCAGCTGCCTGAGCTGTAACACAGGATGTCACCAAAGCCACCTGGTCTGGGACCAGAACTCCTCCAGGTCCTGGCAGCAGATGGTGCAGCGACTGCTGGAGAACTCCCACGCGAGTTTTGCAGGATCCAGCACGGAACAAGCACAGATGGGAAACGAATTGACGTGAAACCCATGTTAGAAATTCCATTGTAGATGTTCCCCATTCCTAGAATATGCACTTTAAAGCCCACTGTCTTTTCTAATTCCATGATAGTGGTGTCACTGTGGCTTGGGGCTGGATTGCTGGCACCCCGGGGTGCAGCAGGGCACTGTGCTGGGGCAGCACCCCTTTTTTTGGGAGCTGCTTCTGCCTGGGCACCCTTCCCCGAGTACCAGCTGCCCTCTAGAGCCAAGTATTGAGTGTTCTAGCAGAGCGCAGCCAGCAGATAGCAGCATTGGTATACAAAATGTACCCGCAGCTATTCCTGCTGCCGTTTCAGAGCCTTGGGGTGTTTAAGTCTGGGGCTGTGACCTCCCTCCACTTCAATGAAAAGGAAATGAATACCCAGCAAACAGAGGGTGGAGCTGCTTTTCCCTGTCCCAAGACATGCTGGTTTTGCTGTGAAGGGTTTGTGATACAGCAGGGCAGGTGTTTTCTCACCTGGGAGGGTTGTGCTGCTTTTATTATGGAAGGGAAGGAACATCCACTGAGGGACATTGGTAATAAGGCTTAGTTAACACTTATTTGCTCTGGTAAATTTGATTGATTCCAGCAATGCACAGAGCAAGCCACCTTCAACTCACAGCAGTTCAGATAGGAAGATATTTCTTCATTTCTGGAAAAATCTTTGCTTTCAACCTGCAGAAGGATTTGGGCACTGCCTGGGTTGGTGTCAGGGCTCCTGCTTCTGTTCCAGGGTGGGACATGAGCATGGACATGTCATTTAAAGGATGTGTTGCACTTGTCTGTATAATCTATCTATTTATATCTATATTTATATATCTATGTAATAAATATTAATATTTACACTTATTTATATTAAACACCTTGTGTTTACCACCATTCTTCCCCAGAGGGTGTTTCCATGCAGATTATTTTCATATATAGGGTCGCCCTTTATTATTTAATTTATATAACTAATATATTATTTTCAATATAAGGGTCCCCACCAGCTAAAAACACTGTGTGGGAGCAAGATGTGAGATCATGAGCAGGATAAGAGCACTTGCATCAACCTCAAACCCCATTTGTGGGAAAGCAGGTTGCTCTGAAAGCCAAGACAGATTTAGCCCCCCAAAAGCCCCCCAAAGTGGCCCAAAAGCAGCTCTGACCCCGCAGGGGATGGAGGAGGCTGCATGGCAAGGAAGGAATGCAAGGGGTTTGATAAAGAGGGAATAATAATAATAATAATAATATCCTTTTCTGCTGGGGCCGAGCTGAGCCTGCCTGTATTTACACACAGGCAAAAAGCTTCCTGAGCTGGAAGTGCAGCTTTTTCCGCTGGCTCAGCACCGTCGCTGCTCTGCCACCAGCTCCCGGCGTTTCCCTCAATCCCGAGGCTTTAGTGAAACCTTTTGTTTCGCCAAAGCACTTGACTGTAACTGTATTGTCTCTGCTTGGCTGGAGGACGTACCCTGAGCTGTGAAAAACGCACCTGACGTTTGATTAGATCTCCAGCTTTTGATACAGTGCTGATTAGATAAACAATTGGCAAAAGAAAAAAAAAAAATCCCGGCCCCGGCTCCCTGTCCCACCTCCCAGAGCTAATCAAGCCTTCGGGAGAGCTTTCCCTGGAAAAGTAATTTCGTTTTCCTGCATCTGTTCCTCAGCCTGCCAGAGGTCACATCGCCCCAAACTACAACAAAACAGGTGCTGGTGCTGTTTTCCAGCAGTATTTAGTATCCCCTGAGGAGGTCCTGATGTGCCTCTGCCAGGGAATAAGCACTAGGAAGGGTCGAGCACCCCCAAAAGGAGGGGCCCAGGTCAGCAAACCTCCTGCCTTCAGTGGAGCTCGAGCACCTCCACAAGAAAAGACACTACAGGGCTGCCACACATCTCCCTGCAAATTCTTTGCTGCAGAAACCTCTGCTGGTTATTGCAGAGACCATCTGGTCCACCCTGTGCCCCATCCCCACCTTTCTCCCAGCCCAGAGCACTGAGGGCCACATCCAGTCCTTCCTTGGACACCTCCAGGAGTGGGGACTCCACCACCTCCCTGGGCAGCCCCTGCCAAGGCCTGACCATCCCTTCCAGGGAGAAATTCCTGCTGATGTCCAACCTGCCCCTCCCCTGGCACAGCCTGAGGCCGTTCCCTCTCCTCCTGTCCCTTGTTCCCTGGGAGCAGAGCCCGACCCCCCCCAGCTCCCCCCTCCTGTCAGGGAGTTGCAGAGCCAGAAGGTCCCCCCTGAGCCACCTTTTCTTCAGGCTGAGCCCCACCAGCTCCCTCAGCCTCTCCTGGTTCTCCAGCCCCTTCCCAGCTCCATTCCCTTCCCTGGACACTCTCCAGCCCCTCAATGTCCTTCCTGAATTGCAGGGCCTGGGACTGGACACAGCACTCGAGGTATGTCCAGCTCAGGGGGACAATCCCAGCCCTGGTCCTGCTGGCCACACTATTCCTGATACAAACCAAGGTGTCACTGGCCATCTTGCCCACCTGAGCACAGCTGGGCCCATGTTCAGGTGCTGTCAACCAGCACTCCCTGGTCCTTTTGCCCTGGGCAGCTTTCCAGCCACTCTTCTGCCACTGCAGGGGATTATTGTGACCAACAACAACCATCTCCATCTTCATCCACACCCCCACTCACTCCCCACCCTGTGTCAGGTCAGTCCCTGGCCCTTCACATCACTCTGGAGTCTCATTTGTTTTTCCAGGAATTAACTGGGTGTCTCAAACATCAAAAGAAAGAAAAAAAAAAAAATCAAACCAGCGAGGTGTAACAGTTTGCTGTACATCACTTGTCCTGCAACTGTGTTTGTTGAAAGAGGGAAAATGTGCTCAGAACAAGCCACAGCCTTTAGTCATGGGATTTCTGCTGGGAAACAACCTCTCTGTGAGGCGTTGTCCTCTCATCCTGCTGGCACACAGAGCCACACAGCCCGGTGGGATAAACACGCTGCTGTTCCCAGGACACAACAGAGAAGCTGATTTATAATACTTAATTTTTTTAATTTTCTATTTTTTTTAAAACCGGGACTATTCACAATGAGATTTGGGAGAAGCGATTCACACCAAAACAAACACCCTGAAGTATTTCAATTGTGTTTAAACGACTCTTGCACCCATGAAAACAGCCCCAGGTGATGATGGACTGTTGCTGTCATTGCTCTAAGCGCTGTACCAAGAAAAAAAGCCTTCCCCTCAGGTGTTCAGCACTGGGAAAAGGTTGTGATGAATTCACTAGTGAGAGGGCAGATCAGCTTCAAGGGCTGCTTTTGTCCTTATTTGGGATGTGGATGTTGCTGCTGGTGCCAGCAGAGGTTGTGGGTTGAGCAACACCTGAACCACCACCTCTTGTGGTCCTGCACCAGCAGCACTGGACTGGCACAACCAGGGCTTTGGCTCCCTAAAAATGAGCTGCACATGCTTGGGATGAGCAACAAACCTGCTCTTGGTCCCTGGCACCCACTGACCTCAGCAGTGCGACCCAAAGCACCTCTTGCCTTGGGAGCAGGATCAGTGCAGAGCCAGGTGGGACCTGCTCCTGCTGCTGGGACCTGGGGACTTACCAAGGTGAAAATCCTGCTCATTGTTTATGTACCTACTGCTGGTGCAGAGGGAGAAACACAGAGCCAAGTTTCTGTCTCACACTCATCCCTCTGGGAGCCCTTTGGCTTCTCCTATTCCCAAATTCCTGCACTGGGCACTAATCCCCACATGTCAGCAGGGGGAGTGGTGGACTCCAGGCACCCACAGAGCCCTACAGCCCTTTCCAGTGATCTGCATCTCACTCAAGGGATAAAATGCTGGCTCTGCCTCGCCACACATCCCCAGTCCCTGGCACAAAGAGACTCAGGAAGATTTTTGCTCTGAAACAACTACCTGTGTACTGGTAGGAGTCAAAAAGAAACAAGTTTGAGGTCTATTGACATTTCAGCCTTCAATTCCATGTGGAAAGTTTTACACAGAGCTCCAGCAAACTCTGCTGGGGTAGGAAATAGTAGAGGGGACCTAGAACACAAGAAGGGGGTTAAATGCCTGATGGTCTTAAAAAAAGGAAGAAATCCTGCACTTAAACATAAAGATGAGATTATAAACAACTCTGTTAACCCAAACTATCTGAAACCTGAGAGGTTTTTGTCACTGAAATCTCAATTTAACTACTTTCATCAGCCTAACACATTGCTACCAGAAATTTGGGCTGTTTGGACACAGTCTGCCTCTGCTTAAAAGCTGTGGAGGGCTAAGGGCACTTGTACTTCTCATGATGTTCTTCTAACAACACAAAAGCAGAGAACAGCTGCAAAAAAGCCCAAAAAGTCTCTTGTGTGGTCAAAGGGAGGAGGAGGAGGCGGCAGAGAAGCAGGTCTTTGGCAGCTCTGGCTCTCAGTGTGCTCTGGGCTGATTTTTGAAGCCCTCCACAGAAACAATAACAACAATACAAAACGTCTGCAATTCCCCGATTGCCCAGGGCAAACTCCTGCCCTCCCTCTCCTCTCTGCTGCCCTCGCAGTTCACTCAGGGCCGTGTTGGCCCGGGTCACATCTCGGTGTCAGCAGGGCTGTGCTGCCGGGCTGAGTGCCCGTTTTTGGAGGATGCCTGGCCGGTCCCGTTCTCCTGGGTCCCACCGTTGAGGTTTGGCTTCTCCTGCGGCTCCGGCTGCTCCTGGGACGGCGTCATCATCATCGTGTTGCCCTGGCTACCGTTCTCCGTGTAATACGGGTCTTCAGCCTAGACAGGTACAGAAACAACAGAGGCAGGGTCAGGGGAGGGGCAGGGCTGGTGGCAGCCGGCTGGGGCTGCAGGCAAGGGCTTGGCTGCGATCCCTGGGCAGGAGGAGCAAACAACCGCAGGCAAGGGCACTGCTCTCGCTGACAAGAAGGGGGACAGAGGGCTTGAACCATGCCACGGCAAGATGAAGCAAGAAAACCAGCCAGGAAGCACAATTCTTTTTTTTTCCCTCCCCCTGGACCTGAAAAGAGAAGGTGTCAGGTTTTCTTGTTTTCTCGTAACAGGTTTTAGAGCTGCCACTGCTTTGGTTTGTGGAGCCACCCCGTGACAGACAACCTCTGCTGTCCAGTTGGGCCAAGAAAGAAGCACCAGGGAATGTAAAGGATGGAAATTGTCCCAATATCTTCCCCCACCCTTCCTCTCATCCTATAAATAGGGGCACAGCTGGCAGTGAGGTGCCAGCAGAGGTGCAGGGCTGGTCATTGGTATCACTGTGAGGAGGATCCAGCACAATCCAGAGGTGCCTCTATCCCCTCACAATAACTCCCTGTGTGTCAGACTGTGACATTTCTGGGAGCCATGGAATGGACACTGGTGATCCAAGTGGCAATTCCCAGCTGGGATCTGCTCCTTGTTTCCTCAGCAGCATCCAGTGCGTGGAGGGCTGCTGGGCTTCCTGCCCACCTCAGTGTTTCACTCAGCCCCTTTTCCATGTCCATGGGTGGGATGGACACACCTCACCTAGAACCTGGATTGACACTGCCTTGGGCAGCTCCCAGGCACACATTTCCATTGCTGGAAGCATCCAGGGATCCAGAGCCAGCAGGCTGGAGACCCTGAGCTGTGATGTCCCTGCCTCTGACACATGCACTTGACTTCCCAGCTGTGTGTTTTGGGAGCATCCTTTCTGGCAAGGAAATAACTTAAGGGCTTCCCAGGACACAACAGCTCACATTGTTCAGGGGTGGGGGAAAAGCATGGCTAGGCCTAATTTTACATTCCCAAAACTCACTAGTAAGGAAGAGTCCTCAGTGGTCAGCCTTCCTGGAAAGGGGAAAATGGAAATAGGAGATTTCTGTCTCTTTCTTCATGTGTTTTATTACCATTGCTTGTTAAGTGAGGGGAGAAATAGCCTTTATTACAGCAGGGGTACAGGACAGATGTGGAACTCAAACACAGAGAATGGAAATTAAAGTGTGTCACTTTTAATGACAAATTCATAAGCTTTCAGTGTCTCTGGAGGGGTCTTGCTGGCTGGGTTCTTACTGTTGAGCAAAAATAAGTGTTAGACCTGGAAGTACGTGCAAGAAAGGGGCAGTTCTCCCACAGGAGCAATCAGCTAGGAGTTAGTTTTGGAAGGCAAGAGAGGTTTCCCTTCACCCTGTACAGCCTGGCCTCCCTGCTCCTGCCCTTTGCCTTGCCCAGGCTGTCCCAGGCTCAGCCACAACACAGGGCTGAGCTGCCCCATGACCTGGGGACACACATGGGTGGAGGGTCCTGAGGCACAGGGTGTTGGGCACCCCTCTTTCCTCCCCTGCAGGTGCCCCCCTCGCTGCCAGGCTCCTCTCTACCTGCGGCTCTGCCACCTGTAAGCACTGACCAGCCTCTCTCCCGCGGGGCTCCAGCTCCTCCGCCTCATCAGGAAATATCCAGCCAGGCCCAGGAACGCCAGCAGGAGCCCAGATGTGACCAAGGCAATCAGGGTCTTCTGAGAAAAGTCCTGGTGGTTCCTCACGCTGTCCCGCTTCAGGGATTTTATTCCAAACTGGGGGGAAAACACCAAAGAGAGCCGGGAGTCTGACAAACAGGAAACATGTGCATCTGCTGAACAGGCACCGACTTCAAACAATGCTGCTCTTCACCTCCTTGTGGAACTGCACGTAAACAAAGCTGGGCTCTGCTACCCCAGCTCCTGAGCTCTGCCCTGGCCCTAGGAGCTCTCACGTCCTCACTGTCTCATTTCCAACCTGGAGTCTCCTGTGGCACAGGGAATTTTCCTCCCTTGGACCAGATCGTGCAGACCCCGAGGTTTAGAGCACACATCTGCAGGGCTGAGACCTCTCTGTGTGCTGCTCTTGCAGCTCTGCCATTTATGTATCTACAGACACCTGGAGCTCAGCTCCACGAGCCAATGGCAGCCTCGGGGGAGCGCTGGGAGGAGGAATTAATGGATGTCAGCACAGGGACTTTGAGGAAGCCAAATGCATCCTAAGAGTTATTGTTGGGATCTAAACATTTTTTAAGGAAAAACTATAGAATTTTACAGAACCATTTCAAGCAGTTCTGCCTCCATGGCTTGTATTAATCCTCCTGTGGTGCATCTCTGCCTCGCTGTTGGCTCCAACCATGGAATCCCAGACTGGTTTGTGTTGGAAAGGACCTTGAAGCTCATCCTGTTCCAACCCCCTGCCATGAGCAGGGACACTTTCCACTAGACCAGGTTGCTCCAAGCCCTGTCCAACCTGGCCCTGAACACTTACAGGGGTCTCCTGTGCCAACACTCATCAGGCATCTCCAAACTGGAGGCAGGTTCAAGTCTCACCCTCTCCCCACTCTCAGCTGACCACCTAAAAATCTCACCTCTCCAGCCACTCAGACCACCCATTTTTCCCAGCTGAATTTGCTTAAGGAATTTACCTTTTCCCAGTGAGACTCCTGGAGCATGTGTGGAGCAGGATCTGCAAGGTTTAGAAGAGGAGAGGCACATTACACACAGGGTGCTGCTGCAGGAAGTGTCAGCATTGAAGGGCCTGGCTGAGCACAGGGGGGCTGTGAGCTCCTCTGCTGCCCTGGAGGCAATGTAGTGGCTCCAGGAAGGTACAAGACCCCCAGAAGAGTGGACAGTAGTTGCAGAGAAAGGTCTGCTCCCAGGATCTGTGTCCCACAGCCCTTCCCCACAAACATTCCCTCTCCCATTGCCCACATCGAGGTCATTATCCTGCGACACTGGTGGCAGCCAAAGGAATCAACATGATCTTTAATGTCCCTTCCAAGCCAAACTACTCTGTGATTCTGTGATCTTCTTCACTGACCTTTCTCTCCATTGAGGATGAGGAGCATACAGTGGTGGTCCACCTCAGACTTGGCAAGTTTGATCTGGCAGGGGGAGGGAATGGGGTGGGCGTTCTCTTGACATACTGCTCTCCATAGATCCGATCCCTTCCTCTCTAAAAAGTGTTTCTGCAAAATTTTCAGAAAGAACAGCCATTAAACCAGCCAGACTGATTAATTCTCTGCCTCAGCCATGCTGATGGTGGTGTTGTGTGTTCACATTTGGGTTTGGTGGCTTATCTGTGCCCTGCAAAGCTGATCCAGGTGTGAGCTCCCCACTTCACCACTGCCCAGACCCCCAACACCAACACCTTGGAAATGGAGATGCTTGTTTCTTGTCTCTTAACTTAATGAGAATAAATTAAATGAAGATATTATTAGCAACTCTTGAAAATGGCATTTAAACAAAGCTAAATTTAGGACCTGAATTTGCACGGCAGGTCTCTCCAGTTTTTGGACTGGAGCAGCTGCCTGAAGAGACCTATTGTTTCAGAGTCCCAGGCAGGGGCTGAGAAAGGAGGGAAATAACAAAGAAGCATTGAGCCTTCCTGTTTAGGAAATGTCTTCAATGTTTTTGCTAGGTTGCTGATCAAAGGCTAGGTAAAAAACCACAAATTTCTCACATTTTAGAGCTGAACTGGCTCTTGGGTGGAAGAGGAAGAGGAGTGAGGAGCTGCAGCCTTTCCCTTCTGTGGGCCAATTTCTGTATCAGACAGGATAGGCTTTCTCCTTGGGTCTATTTTCAGCCACAGCCAGGCTTGGAGACAGAGCCCACAGTTGCTAAAAGACCTTATCATCTTCCCTAACATCCTCCCAGCTGGGGACATCCTCTGAGCCGTGGCTGTGCCCACCCCCTTGAGAGAGAGACCAGCTCCAGCTGAACCCCCTGTCCTGCCCCTGCCCTCCCTTCACTCCCCACGGGGGACCCACCAACGTGGGGCTGTGAAAGAGGAGAAAACCCTCTTGTCTTGCAGTGAGGTGCAGGGCCAGGAGGCTCAGTGCCTTCCTCTCTCTGCCCCGGAGTTGCCTCAGCATTGTGCTCCGATCACTGCATCCTCTTAGCCTACAAAAATGCAGAAACTCATCCACGGGAGAACAACAAACAAATCATTTTCAGCTGTTTCTATAGAGCTTTGGCATGGGGTGAGAAAGGCCAAGATGGAACAAGAGACCCAAGTGTGTATTTTCCTTTCTCTGCTGTGGAAAGAACTCATCGGAGTGTCAGAATTTCCCTTTGCAATTAGCGGTGCCGGGTGCCAGCTGATTGCTCATTTGCTTTGGGAAAGGCCAGCAGGAAAGTGAGACACACGGTCCCTCCTATCTGCTCCCCTCACAGACACTCTTATCTGCTTCCCAGGTCCAGCCTGAGCCAGCTGTTCCTGCTCCAGGATTGCTGAGGTGGAGGCAGGAGAGAGATCTGCTGTGGGGTGGGAGCCACCAGAGAAACACATTGGGAAGTTGGGCTGTTTGAATCCTTTGGAGGATTAAGAGGGAGGGTTAAGAGCAGGTGAGATATGACTCTGTAGGATATTCTATCTGTTCTACATGCAATCCCTTTATACATGTGATGCATAAACCCTGTGCCCAGGAAGGATCAGAGCCCACTAGATGGCATCTGTGATCGGAATCATTCTCCCCCAGAGGAGTTTCCCTCCCCAGGTTCTTGCTGAAGTACCATCCCTGTAAACAGGAGCAAGTCTAAATACCATTCAGCCACTAATTTGCAACGAAAAGCCAAGTAAGAATTCACTCATCCCAAGTGGCAGCAGGATGACTGAATGGCAGAAGTAAAATGATGTATTTTATATATATTTTATACCCAGTCTGCCATTCCCCAACAGCACCACCCACCCTCTGTGGCAGGTTGTACCTCTAGTGTGAAAGGATTCTTCCTCCCACCCACAATAGACCCTCCTCTGATCTTATAAACCTTCATTTTTGGTGCACAAGGCCAAGGGCAGCTACAGAGAGCCTGGGATTCCCTTAGGAGTTGATGGAGACACTGATCAGCTCCTTCAAATGCCCTGTTTTCTCTCCTAGGCCAGTTGGCAAGACAAAAAAAGGCACTTGTGTTCTCAACAGGGAAGAGGAAGAAGAAGAACAAAGGCAACTTCCTGCTAAGCATGGTGGGAGATACTTCAGAAGCTGAACTGACCTCAGAGCTTAACCATGAAAAAAAAGAGAGGTTTTGTGCAGCGAGGAGGTTGCGTTTTCCCCGGGTTGATCATCCCTTTGGGATCCTCCTGGGACTGCAAGGACCCTCCCCTCCTCCATCAGTCTGGCACAGCTCAGATGCTCTGGCCCTGAGCTCCCCACCCCAAACTGACCCCCCCCAGCTATGGTGGGTGACCCCATTGCTGCAAGACTCAAAGCAAGAACCCATCCAGAGCTGCTTCCTTGCAGCCCTCCTCCTCCTGCATGTCCCCCCTCCTCCACCTTGGAGACACAGGGTGGGACACACTCACACAAGTGGTGGACTCGTTGAGCTGCAGGCAGATGGCTCCAGTGTCACTCACTTCCTTGACATTGTGGCATGTGATGGGAAGAGGGGAGGGCTGGAAGGGAAAACACACCGGGGGTGGTATCAGTGACCTGTCAGGGGGGTTGTGAGGCAAATCCAGGCTCCTGGTGGCCCCCAATCCTCACCTTTGGGCTGTCCCTGGCTGTGTGTGGTGGCATCGTGGCAGCTGAGACAGGAGGATGCTCTGTGGTGGCAGGAGAGCTCTTTGTATCCACTGTGGACCCTGAGGCCTCTGCTGCCTCACTGGGCTGTGTCTCTGGGCTCTTGGTCGTGGGGACCCTTTGGCTCACGCTCTGTGTCTCCAAGGAGGTGCCCAGTGCTACTGTGGGGGCTTGGCTGGTCTGGGGGCTCATCTGCTCCCTGCTGGATCCCGTGGAGCTGGGGGTGCCCGTCAGGGACCCGGCTGCAGCTTCAGGTTTGAAGAAATGCAATGAAAAGGAGACATGAGAAAGCTCAAGTCCTGTAAAGTCAGTGCGTGGCATTGCAGTGGCTGAAGTACAACCCTGATTTGTCATAGCCAGCACCAGAACAAGTCCTTGGCTCTCTAAGAAATGCTCATTAGCCTTGGCTCAGCTGCCTAATTGCTACATGTGCTTCATGATCTGGTGACAATGGGCTCCCTCCCTGGGCACACATGGCACCACGACAAAGGTGCCACCCCCTCCTTCCCTCCCTGGCATCACCCTCCACTCCTCCCCAGCCCAGGGTCTTCAAAGAGATGCACAGATTCCAAACAGCACGAGAGAAAGGCACCTACATGTGTGCCAGAGCCCTTCAGAGCCTGAGCTTGGCCCCTTACCATGGAATCATGGAAGGGACCTTAAAGCTCATCCCATCCCACTCCCTGCCATGAGCAGGGACACCTTCCACCAGCCCAGGTTGCTCCAAGCCCCATCCCAAATGGCCTTGGACACTTCCAGGGATGGGGCAGCCACAGCTTCTCTGTGCCAGGGCCTCCCCACCCTCACAAGGAAGGATTTCTTCCTGATATCCAACCAAAACCTCCTCTCCTTCAGCTTAAAACCATTTCCCCACGTCCACTTCTTGCAAAAGGCTTCCAGACCTCTTACAGGTGCCATTTCTAACACCTATGTTGAGACAAAGATTAATGAGCGTTGTGTCCCACCATCTACTGGCTGTTTTGAGCAGGATGGATCTAAGCCACCTGTCCTCAAGACAGCAGGGCTGGGTGTCCCCAGGTGGGATTTTTTTGGACAGAATTAAAGATTTTGGCTGTACCATTTGCCTCTTGTTTTTTGAGAGCACAAACCATACCTTAACACTGCAAGCCTGTGCACTTAATAAATCAAATTATTAGTACAAATGCTGCCAGGAATCACAGGGGGAACAAAGGAAGCAATTACCAGATGTGTCTGGTGTGGGCTTGGCACCGCTGGTGGTTCCAGTGGCCCCGGTGGCTCCGATGGTTCCAGTGGTTGCCCCACTGCTGTTGCCTTCCTCTCCCATGTCCGTGGCTGTGGGTGGTGGAGGTTTCTCTGTTGGGCTCCCAGAAGTGTTTCCTGGGGGCAGAGGAAGGTGTTAGGGGCTGCTGAACCCCCAGCCCAGCCCTGAACCCCCTGGGGGGAAGGCAGGGAAGAGTCTGTGGTCTCACAAATTCACTTTTTAATGCCCCCAGAATGGCAGGGGTGCCTCAGAGCACATCTGGGAGAAGCTCAGAGATGAAATGTTTCAGCTGGATAAGCACTAGACTTCGGTGCAGCCCTTGCAGGGGCTCCAGAGCTCTCAGGAGGAGGAGGACAGGCTCGTTTCTACCCTTATCCCACCCCATCCTCAGCTCACTGGTGGATGCACAAAGCCCTGCACAAAGCTGGATTTCATAGTAGTTTGGGTTTATAATCCTTGGAGGAAAGACTCAAGCCTTGGAAGAGATCACTTGTGTGCCTCAGGATAGATAAGTTGGATTTACAGTTGCAGGCACAATCTCAAAGTAAATAGAAACATTCCCACTGGCTTGGGATCAGCCCTGACTCATGAGTGAAAACATCTTTGGAGGTAAAGCAGAATGTTTGGAGAGTGGTTTGCTGTTCTAACTTAAAGTTTATATATTGCTTCCTGCTGTGTTACAGAGATGACACTTCCAGCTTTTCCTTCTGAAATGAACTACATGAGTCAGTGAAAATGCATTTCTCCCCATTCCTCAACCTTCTCAACTCTTAAGATCTATTCCCACTTTTAACAAACAGCTCCACTCTCTACCCGAGGGCTCTGGGTGTTTAAGATTCTTATCCAGGCATCAAAAACAAAAACGTGCAAAATGTGTTATTTCATTTGTATTTCTGCCCAGGGGAGCCCGAGCTCCAAGAAAAGTTACTTCATCCCTCCCCAACCACCCTCCACGTGGGATGGAGCAGCACTGGCAGGTCCTGATCAGCTGCCAGTGCTGGTATCGGGGCAGCTCCTGGTGCCAGGTAAACAGCCCTGGAATTTTTCTACGTCAGGATTTTGCTGGATCAGGCCCAGAGAGCCTGGATGGTTTGTGAGAAGAAAAGGCTGAGATCACTGAGGCTCATTTTGGCAGCGGGGGGCAGCGGGTAGAGCTGTTCCTGCACTGGGAGGTTTGTACCAGAGGGTGCTGATCCCACCCCATCCTCCCCAGTCTGGCCCCATGGGGCTGCCCATACTGGTGTATCCCCTCCCATGCCATGCCATCCTATCCCTTCCACTCCCTTACATCCTATCCCATCCCATCCCTCCATCTCATCTTATCATACCCATCCCATCCCATCCATCCCATCCCACCCCATCCTGGGCTGCAGCTGCTCTGGGGGAGGCAGGGGCCCTGTCGAGGTGCAGGTGTCTGGAGCTGGAATTCAGGTTCTGGCCCAGCTTTTGTTTCAGGGAGAAGTCTCTTCTCTCCAAGACAATTCGGTTCCAGCTGGTTAAATCACCAAGTTTTCCTGATGACTTCTAGCAAATCAAAAGCAGGAGGCAGGACTGCGTGCCCAGAATAACGAGGAGCACAAAGTTAAGTCCAGGCTTTACGCACAACTCCGTGTTTTCATGGACACGAGCAGGAAACTTTACATCACCAGAACAATGCAGCGCCTGGACTTGACCTCCCCAAGTGCCACAGCCACCCAAGCACCTTTGAACTGTTCCAGATGTTTGCAAAGCACCAGAGGTATTTCTAATCAAAGCCTTTTCACCACTGAATATTGGAATTGCAGCCTGGCTGTTGCTCGGTGTAATGTGGGAGAGGAGCTGTCACATAGTATTTCTTTTTCTTGCCTTTGTTGTAGCATGTGCAGGTCCTTTTACAGAAAACATGGCTGGGGTTTTTTTTGAAATCTGAGGACTCATGAGATAAATAATGATCCAGATGTGGGCTGGATAAGCCACATGGTGCTCAGTTTAAGTGGGTCATTTATTGCACCATACATTTTTAATGGTTTTACTAAACTTTGTCAATTTGTGAGTATTAAGGGTTTGGGATTTTAAGCCAAGCTATTTATTAACCTGGGAGAAATCTTCACCTGGCAGTGCAAGCAAGTGCAGGAGCAAAAACATGCAGATATTGGAAAGCAAATTTCTCTTCAGGGTATCTATTTTATTTACCTACTTAGATTTCAAAAGTAAATGCCTCAGATTTTTAAAGATACTTTAATAATAGGGCTGACAAAGATCTCAGATCAAATTGAATAAAGAAAGCAACAATATAAATGTTAAAGGAGTTGACTTGGTCCAACACTCATCCCTGAGCACTAAACCAAGGCCACAAAACAAACCCAAAAACCCTCTGCAGTGGCAAAGGCTCAGGAAACAGGAGAGAAGTTTCCATCATTTGAGCCCAATCCTGCACCTACAGCAAAGCAAACCCAGGGCATCCCTGGGCAGAACCTGCACCTCCTGGGCTGCCACTGCTGATTTCTCTTGGTGAACCTGTTGGTAACTGGGCACCTCCTTTGTGGCTCTGCCACACAAACCTGGAGCTTCTCCAGCTCCGTGTTGAACAAAGTCTTTTTCCAAGTTCCAGGAGCTCCAAGGGCTGCCCCTGGCACGGCACCGTGGTGCTGCTGGTCCCAGAGGCTGCACAGGAGGATAAGGAACCACAGGATATAGAAAAGGAGGGTATGGAAAGGTGGGATAGAGGAAGGTATGGAACTCTGGGATATGGAAGAGAAGGGTATGGAAATGTGGGATAGAGGGGGGTATGGAAACATGAGATATAGAAGAGGAGTGTATGGAAACACGAGGCATAATAGAGGAGGGTATGGGATAGTGGAATAGAGAAGGGTATGGAAACATGGGATAGAGAAGAGGAGGGTATGGAAACATGGGATAGAGAAGAGGAGGGTATGGGATAGTGGGACACAGAAGAGGAGGGTATGGAACCGTGGGACACGGAGCCCTGGAGCTGGAGCCAGCCCAGCCTTCCCGCAGCAGCTCCTCCAAGGACTCCAGCCGGCATTACTCATGCCTTTCCAGTTTTACAGCTCTCAGCCATGTGGCAGGAATTCAAGCGGGTGGAGCCCTCTTCCCTTTGGAAATATCTGATAAAAATCCCTTCCCTCCCCCTTTTCCTTCCCCCAGACAGGATATGGGTGTGGGGCCGCCGTGGTGGCGCGGGGGGCTGTGGGAGCCCCTCGAGCTGCCACACCAAACCCCAGCTGCTGGACCAGGGCTTGCCTTGGGCTTGGGGCCTCTCCAGCAGTTTGGGAGCCCAGCACCTTCCCAGGGACTGAGATTTCTCCTGGCTGGAGCAGTTATGATGTGCAGCCTCTGAAGGATGTTAAGCAGCTGGAAGTTTTAAAGCTCCTTTTTCCTTTCCTGATATTTAGAACTTCTTTGCAAGAGGAACGAAGGAAAGAAGGAATGCTTAAAAATAGCAAGAAAAGAGGGTCTTCTAAAGATCAGGTTTGGCAGAGGTGAATAAAAAAGGCATAAAAAAAAGAAAGATAAAGAAATAAAGTGATTTCATTTGGTACAAATATAATCTGTACTCTCTTTTCCATGTTCATTCCGGGATATGCACAGGACATGCTCTGAGTGGTTTATCAAAACCCAGTTTTCCAACACAAACTCCTCACACCATCCTGCCAGGAGCTCGGGAGGGTTCCCAAGCAGTCCTACTGCCCACTCTGTGGACCAGGGATCTGTGGAAACCTCTCCCACACTCACTGAAACTCTGTGGATCCCCAAAGAACCAGGCAGAGGTCAGAACTGAGCCTTTCACAGGTGATTTGTTCCCTGTGGGGCTGGACGAGGCTGCCCCTGGCTCTGGGATCCTGGTACCCGACCTCCACCCTCCCCACATGGTATTTGTCAGATTCCTGCCCCTGGCCCAGTGTGGCACAAGGGATTTTTCCCTGTGAAACACGTGGCTTTAGCTGGAGGTGTCCTGGGAGCAGGAGGAGGTTGGTTGTCCCACCCTCGGCAGCGCTACCAGGAGCAACTTGAGCCCAAACTTGGGATTTCCATTGGGAGTTGCACAACTGGAAGCTTTGATGGATTCTCTGAGAATCCCCACGGAGGTGAGGAGCATGCAGTGCCCCAAGGGCGAGCTCCTTAATTTCTCTCAGCACCTACACTGAGCAAAAATAAACCTCCTCCACCTCCCAGCGAGAAATATCCTTCAGAAATTATGAGCATGGGTTGTGCAACGACATCTTGCAACATTAAAGACCCTGCCACCCTTTGCCTCTCCCAAATCCCAGCTTTTTATCACTTTTGTATCACTTTTGCTTTGTATTATGAGGAACTTGGGGTTTTACATGTCGGGTAAACCCCTTTGTCCTACACCTACTTGCTACTCAGTTCAGCCCAACCAGACAGTCCTAAATGTCATTTCTCCTAAATAAAATTGGGTTTTTTCCCTGCCTGTAAAATTTACACAGACTGGAGGGTCAGGCACAGCAGCTCAGGTGAGCAATATACCTGGGCAGCAAGGGGAATATTACAGGAGCACCGTGAAACAGAGGAACAAAATACAGCGAATTCTTGCAATAGATCTCGTTTCTCACGTTCGTGTGAATAAGGAAAAATTACATTTGAGGAGACACCCGCAGGTTCCTGGCTCCTGTCCCAGCACACCAGGCAGCACACAGAGTGTTGCTTCACTTTTTTAGCCCTTTTTATATTACTTCATGGTTGTTGGGTTTGGGACAAAAATGATAATATTTCACTAAAATATAACCCTTTAAAAAGTAGTACCTAGAGAAAAATCTCTGTGCTGTTACTCACTGCTTCATGTGATGAATATTTGAAGAGCTGGAATAGGAGATTTTAATATTTATGGAGATTCATTTGATTTTCAGCAAATGTGTAGTTCCAACCACAAAACAAAAGTGAGGCTCATTTACACCAAGGCAGGCAGAGGGACGACTGGCTGTGGCTGTGCTCCCTGTGCCTGCTGCATTCCCATCCCCTCGTGTTGTCCACGATATTGGAGGGAGCTTAGACCCTGATTCCTCTCCTTTTCAAAGCAGCAGCACTTTGCTCCAGCACATGGCTGTGAGTGTGTTGGCCAGGGTGCCTGGCTCAGGGCTGCTCTGCAAAACGTCACCGCGGGGTTTGGATGCAAAATTGCGATTTTAAACTCGTTAAAACTCATCCTCCCCCCAGGCTGCCGCTCCCCAGTTGCCCAGGAGTTGCCCCATGCTCTGGTCTCTTGTGCAACCCTGGTATATTCTGCATTTCAATACTCACCAGCCAACTCCACCACACAGAGGGCGATCCAGAAGAGCTGCCTCCACTTCATCACTGTGAAACTTCCCAAGAACAGCATTCCTGCTCCCAGCTCCCACTTACAACTGGATCTGGCCGTGACAGCTCCGGGGTTCTCAGTCCTGCAGCAGCTCTGAGCTCATGCAGCTTGGTTTGAGTTCAAGCCTTTGAGATCACTCAGTTTGTGGGGTGGGTTTCTCTTCAGGGGTTGTGCTTTGTGGTTCAAGACTGTGAGGTGGAGTTTCTCCGCTTTGATTTCCCAGTTTTATATAGTTCATGGCAACCTCACTATCACTTAGGTAATTTTCTCCTCCCCACTTTCCTGCCAGCGCTTCAAAACAAACAAAAGATCAGCCCTCTCCCCAGCAAAGGATCCCAAAGCCTCGCTGGGATTAACTCTTTCCTGAGAGCTGCTGCTTTCCCGTTAAAGCAAAGGCAGGGGCAGAGCCTGGATGGAAGGATTACAGCAGAGCCTGCAGCTAAAGTTCCCTCAGAGCAAAGTAAACACAGTCTGGTGAGAGCAGAGATGTGGAGAAGCCCCAGGTCCAGCCCAGCGAGCCCTGTGCTCGGTCCCAGAGCTGTGGAAAAGGGGGGAATGCTGAAAATGAACTTCAGAATCAGAAAATTTCTCAGCAAATTAAGCAGGGAACTCAAGGATGTGAAATCATCACTGACCTGAAGAGAAGTAACTCCATTTGCTTCACTAAATTGACTTTGGTCAAACAGGGAGCACGAACGAGATGTGTTAGAGAAGGGCTGGGGGAGAGAAAAACCCACAGGCAGAAACTTTGGCATCAAACCTGGAGCAGAAGAGGGACGTGAGACTAATAACTTCCCAGAGATCATTTCCATTAGGAACACATTATAGAAACACTAAAAACAGCAGAGAAATACTGACTTCAGTTTTATTACCAGGCTGAGCTTTACCAAGTGGAAAACTTGGCTGAGGGTCTCTGGTTCTCCAGTGGCTGCGCTGCAGAAACACGTGGGAGCAGCTCTGGAAGTGGTGGGATGAGGGATGTTCTGCAGCAACTCAGGGGCTCAGTCAGTGTGTCCTAATGTGGGGATGTCCCATCCCTGGAAGTGTTTAAAGCCAGGTTGGATGGAGCTCTGAGCAACCTGGTCTGGTGGGAGGTGTCCCTGCCCTTGGCAGGGGGTGGAATGAGATGAGCTTTAAGGTCCCTTCCAACCCAAACCATTCTGTGACTCTAACTTTGCCCTTTGGGTACATATATATATATAAAAAAAATTAAAATATGATGACCTGGGAAACTAAACTCTAGTTAAATTTTAATTCTTCCTTTTCTTTAATTGCTGGATGACGTGGTCACTAAATGTGTCACTGCAAACAGGAAATCAAAAATGAGGTGGCCAGGAAAAGAGCTATGGAAGGAAGGACAAGGAAGCACTTACTCGATGTGTCATCTTTTTATGGATGCTCCTGTAACTTTTATACAGTCACAGAGTCCTAGAATTCCAGAATGGTTTGGGTTGGGAGGGACCTTATAGATCATCTCATTCCACCCCCTGCCAAGGGCAGGGAGACTTTCCTCTAGGCCAGGTTTCTCAGAGCTCCATCCAACCTGGCTTTAAACACTTCCAGGGGTGGGACATCCCCATGTTAGGGGGATACAGCCAGAAAAGGATTAAAAGACAGGGGGGAAAAAAAAGGATATGATAATATTATGTGAAAAGAGAACCCCAGATAACATTTCCAGTTTACACATTTATTGGTAGCACAAAATTCCAGTGGCTTTTGCTTTTAGCATAGAACAGAGGTTGGATGACATGATGTTTTAAAGGTCCCTTCCAGCTCAAACCATTCTGTCATTCTATGGCAGGAAACTATCTCTTGGAAGGAAACATCTGCAGCTAAGAAAAGTGCTCCAACATCTATATAAAGATTTCTATTATGTTCAGTAATCTGTTACTGAATGACAGAGCGACACAGCTCTATTAGAGACCAAAATATCCTGGTTAAATATGGTCTAAAACCTGAGTGTGGGCACAACCTGGCTGATTCCAACAGCTCCCACCAAAAATCTTCCCTTTTTTCCCTCTCCCAAACACACACACATAGGGAAATGCATGACTCAGTGTGTAACCAAGCTTTACATTGCATATCAGCTTAGAAAATAAATTCAGAGATGAAAAGTGAAAGGTAGAGTGAGAAGACAAAAGTCTTATTTAAATAACAGATATGTTTTTGTCTTCAAAGTGAGAATTTTGGGTTGAACTAAGAATCAGAATGATAGAATCATAGAATGGTTTGGGTTGGAAGGCATCTTAAAGATCACCTAGTTCCAAACCTCTTCCTATGGGCAGGGACACCTTCCACTATCCCAGGCTGTTCCAAGCCCTGTCCAACCCGGCCTTGGACACTTCCAGGGATGGGGCAGCCACAGCTTCTCTGAAATAAAAAGTCACTAGGAAGACATAAGACCATGTGGTGAGGACCAACAGCCCATGACCCTGGAGAGCATCAAGAAAAGCTGTTGAGGTCCCTCTGAGAAGGACAGAGATCAGGGCCACCCTGTCCAGTGAAGGCAAAAATTTTAGAAGTGCTTAGAAATTTGAATTTGGTACTATAAATAAGGAAGAATATATATAGATATAGCTATAAAGTATGTATATATATATGTGTATAGAGAATAAAAGAGAATGAAATAAAATACAGGGCGTGAAAGACAATAAAGCAGATGAGCTTATGCCAAGCCTCATGTTTGCCTGGCAGGTGCAGAGAGCTCTGGCCCTTGAGCTGGTGCAGCCCATGGGGGGCTGGTCCCCTGGTACCCCCTGTCCCCTCTGCCCCCACATCCTCCTCCAGTGCTGCTCTGGGCCCCTGAAGGACAGAAACCAAGGGAACCATCCGGCTTTGGCTGCTGAGTTTATCTCACCTTTCAAAAACAAGCTGAAAATAGAGAGCTGAGCTAAAAATAGGCACTGCCCGGGTCTGGCAGACACAGCGCACGGGAAGCTCACGGGTTTGGTTTCCAGGGGAAGTTGGGCTGGGTTTAAATGACATTCCCTGTGTAAAAGACCTGGGGTTTCATTGTCACTTATGCCCACTGAGGGCACTGGCCATGCCAAACCATGCCTCAGAACTCAGTGAAGCACGGCACTACAGGGAAATGGGACATGTCCTCAAAGGAAGGACCAAACATCCACTATTTATTAAGATTATTCTACAGTTTAAAGCACTGTCTTCAGAGGATTTTTGGAGGTGGACCTCAAGATGCTTCCATCCATCCAACCACTCAGTTTTTTGAGCCTCAGTCGTTCCTGTGGTGCAAGAATCACCGTGGTGCCCATCGGGGGACACACAGCAGAGGGTGGGTGCAGTGGGACCCTCCTTCCTCCCACAGCCCTGAGCAGCTTTCACAAGGCTGTCCCAGCCTAACCAAGAGCAGGTCAGGCTTTGTTGTTGGATGTTCACATGTACACAACTCCAAGCATATTCTAAATATTCCAAATATCCAGCTGTAACCAGGCTCTTCGGGGCTTCCCATCTCTTTACTCCATAGCACCTTTCCTCAACGCTTCTGGAACCTGTTTAAAGTGACTTGAGCATGTCACAAACAAACACTTCAGAATTGTTTCCTCCTTTCAGACCCCTAACACATTTTTATAGTCAAATATTGAAAGACCAAAGCAAGGACCACGCACTTGAATTATCTCACAGCAGTAGGTGTCAGCTGTATCAGGTTAGCAAAGCCTGAGCCAATTTCAACCAAACATTTACAGGATCAAGTGTCCAAATTTCATACAGCACAGTGATGAAGGCTTGTTCACATGGACTGGGAATTTGTCCAAGTATTTAAGGGTGATTTAATTTAATTGTGAATGATGCAATAGACATATGGCTAGGAAGCTATATGCCAGGAAACATGTTTTCTATAAGTATTTTAGCAGGCAGATGGCATACAATAGTTTTGGTGTAGTCACTTCCTCACCTCTTAAAAGTTTCTATTTTGGACAGATGAAATAATTAGATTCCCACCATCCCACCAGGACACCAGCATTGTTGACCCAAAGCATGTGCAATGCTAGAGGGCCATTGCTGTGCAAAATCCCATCAAAGAAATCAACCTTGCACTCACCTGTCCATTGCCATTCCCAAGTTTCAAAGCATTTTAATAACTTTCCCACTTAAATTGAAAGTGAGGGAGCAATAACACTTTACAGCACTTCCAGAACAGAGGCACGTGGAAGCACTTGGAGCAAAGCCACGCCACCAGGAAACCCCAAAAGACACAAGATTTGCATCTCAACCCTCAGCCTTAGCAACCAAACTGCGCCACTTCCCAGACAGACAAACTCTTTCTGGAAATTACAGCCCCTCTCCTACACCCACCACGCTCAGCCCTCCAAAAAACTGCTGCGGGAGGAGATGGAGGAGGAGATGCTGTGGGAGAAGATCCAGCTTTTGGGAGTGGTACTGTCCAGGGTGGGACAGCCAGAGCAGAGTATGAAGCTGCAAATAAAATCTTTTTTAGTGAAGTTTGGGTTGTTTCTCCTACTAAAGTTTCCAAGATGCTGCTGGGTTCACACCTCCTTTGTGTTAGCAGGAGGCACAGCACAAAATCCTGAGCAGGGCTGAGCAAGGGGAACTCCAGTCCCCTCCTAACACAGGACACAAGCTCTGTGCTATGAGTATGCAATTCCTGAGGGATGAACTGGTGGGGATTCATCTAAGAAAGGGCAAAGAGCTCAAAAGCTTTGCTGATATTATCATCCTTATCATGATTTCCTTAAGAACTTGTCATCTATTTGTCTTATTGTGCTGGGATTTGCACGTTATTATAATTATCCTGAAACTCTTGGGGCAGGAAATACTTCCTTTATTACTGTTTCAGAAACTACCTCCTGAGCCTTCTGCCATTCTGGAGAGATTCTTGCCTCATTTTCTGCACCAGAGTGTCTTCAGAGCCTTCTGCTTCCCCCAGCCCTGAAGAGCCACTCCCTGTGTGTGCTCAGGGCACGGTGCCCTCCAGCACAGGAAGGTGCTGGGCAACACTGGAAGTGCTACAGGGTCCCCCTGAATCCTTCTCTTCCCCAGGCTCCAGGCATTCAGTGAGAGCCAGTCCCCCCACACTGACAAAATCATCATTTGAAGGAGTTTTTAGCTGAGTTTCATGGTTGTTGTTGGGTTTTCTGTGCTGCCACTGGCCCTTTTCCCATGCTGTGCTGGTGCTGCAGGGCTCCGACATCGCCACGGGTGAGATACCATCTCCATGGATCTTCTCCTTCCTGTCACAAATCCAGGAGGGATTCCTTTCAAAGGCAACAAAGGGTTTTATTTAGCCCTCTTGCTTGGGGCAGCCAGAGTGGTTTCCTGCCTGTGGTGCTCCATGTGCCACAAAGTGTTTCCAGGTCACGGCAGCAGCTCCGGCCGAGCATCCCCTGGCTCTGTGCCCATCCTGTGCCAGAGTTCCTTTCTTCTCCCTTAAACCCCCATCCCTGCAATGTGGAAAAGCATCTGCTTTTTGTAGGCTTCTGGTTTGGTCCATTCTCGCCTTGTTTTTCGAGGCAACTCCTTCTGACTCGTTCAACCTCCGGTATTGCTGCGGAAAATGCGCCTCTGGGGAACAGTTTCATGGAAAAATACTTAAGTGACTTGATTTACATTGTAGCTTGCCCCCTTAAAACAGGATTAAAGACCTGGTAATATCCTCCAAAAATGCTGAACAGACAGAAGGTAGTAAATGAACATAGCCTTGATTAGATTTGAACCAACAGTCTTGAAGTAAAAGTTTCAGGCATAAAACTCTTCAGCAATCTCTCCACCAGATGGTTTGCTGGAATGGAGTCATGTGTGCACTTCATATTTGCTTTATTATTTGAAGATATTGATTTTAGCAGAATGATCATACCAAGCAATTTGTTTTAATATATTGCTTTTATTAACAGCATGTTAGAGTCACAGCAGTCATGCATCATCTTTTTTTTTTTTTTTTTTAAGATTTCCAAAAGCTTTTTGAAATAAAATATATGATCTACAGAGCACAAGTCTGATATTCTGGGGTTTTTTTTATCTGTTTCTCTCTGAGGAATGACTCTGCTGTGCGTAAATGACTAAGCAGTAGCTGTGCAAGAGGGTAATAAATAGCAAAGCACAGTTAAATGCAGTTGCAAAGGATTAGGAAGAGGCAAGACTTTGCTCAAGTTAAAAAACCATTTATGTATTTGCTCTTTTTTCCTGAGAACAGCATTTTAATTGCTACCCCATCCCTGGAAGTTCAAGGCCAGGCTTGGCAGGGCTTGGAGCAACTTGGGATAGTGGAAGGTGTCACTGTCCATGGAACTGGATGAGCTTTAAGGTCCCTTCCAACACAAACCACTCTGGGATTCTGTGATAATCCCTTGGGAAGAAATAAATAAACGAGTTACCACCTCTGCAGGATGCAGCTGTATCCCTGGGTACCATCAAACACACAAAGTGGGATCGTGGGCAGCTACTGTTGGTGTGTTGAGCTGCTGAGATACCTCAAGATCTGTTTTTTTTATTTCCTGGAAATATGCACATTTGTTTGAACATACCAAAAATGACCAGGAGGTGCAGCAATATAAGAAAGCAAAGAGGAGAGGACAGAGATGGACTGGTCATAATCCTGTTCCCATCCATCACTGCTTTGGGACAGTGTCAGAGTCTCATTAACCTGGGTGATTTCATTGACTGCTTCTCATTGCTGCACCCTCCAAAGTGCTTAACTGTAATAAACAGCAGTGCTGCACAACACCAATAAAAATCATTAAAGCATAAGTCTTGTAATTTAGTACAAAGATGAGCTCCTCCATCCAGATCTGCAGCCTGTTAATTGCAATTCATTTCTCCCATTTATGGATGTCATATGAACATGCAAACTGGATTCATTGCTTGGGCTTTCCATCCATCCCCTGGACTGCAGCAAGTCCATCTTGTTGATACACCAGGAGAACAGGACCCGAGATCCATGAGATGCTTAATTTAAAATTTAATTCCAAATAAATGCTATTTGTGATACCATTCATTTTAGATGCCATGTAATTATAGAATGGTGGAGTGGTTTCTGTTGGAAAAGAGCTTTAAGATATCGATTCCAACCATTCCCCCAGCACTGCCAATCTCACCACTAAACCATGTCCCCAAGTGTTTTTTAAATCCCCCCAGGGATGGTGGCTCCACTGCTGCCCTGGGCAGCCTGATCCAATGCCTGCCAAACCTTTTGGTGCAGAGATGTCTCCTACTGGCTGCTTTTATATGCTGAATTTATTGCATTTACAAATATACTTTAAATAGGTTGCTTTATTGGTTCCAAGTTTGCACACAGTGTGCTGAGCAGGATGATTGCCAGAAGCCTGGCTGGCTCCTGCAGAGCATCTCCTCTGCCCAGGGAATCAGGGGAAAAAAACCCACCCCAGTCTACCCTGCCTTTGTTTCCAGGGAGATCCCCCCCATCCCAGCTGTAATTTATGCAAAGTAAGTACAGCCTAAAAAAAAAAACTTTGGTGAGAACTCTCAGAGAGAAACCAAAACTGTAATTAGGAAATAAAGGAATGGCTTTTAGTCTGAGTAAATATCAGGTTAGTGCCAGGTGTTACTGAAGCATCAGATGAGATGTAAAACTCATCAGTGGCAGCGATGAAAAGGCGGCTTTAGCAGCACCAGGGGAACGGGGCTGCAAAGGGCTCTCATCTCCACCCTGGCAATTGCTGATAATAAAGTGCTGCTGTTTTCTACCTGGGAAATGAGGTCCCAGAGGTACAAGGCTTCCCATTTTTCAAAGGAGGATTTGTTCAAACACAGAGACGGGAACATCCTCGGTCATTACCAGCTCCTGCTGCTGCTGACCCACTGCACTGGAAACCGCCGGGGCCTGCCTTCAAAACCTCCTCCTGTTTTGATTTTAAAGTCGTGTCCTTGGTCTTAAAGTGATAAATAATAAAAAAAAAAAAATCAGAAATCTAAAAGACACTTCTTTGGTTGTCTCCTGAAGAGAAGGATGCAACAGCAAAAACTATTTTAACCGCAGTGCAAGATGACCTGAAAAAAAAAATGACAGGGCTCTGCTAACAGTTATAAGCACAGAGCTAAATTCAGACACCACTTATTTATTGATGTGTTTGTACAATAGGAGTGGCTGGGAAGGCTGCAGACTCCCAGGTACCTTCTGATGGCACATAATAAGCTCAGACAACACAGACCGACAGTGAATAATAGAACAAAAAGCTTCCAGTATCACTGAAAATCAAAGTGCATATGCAAGCAGATGCTATCCAGTTAAACCTCCTGGGAAGGGGAGTGAGGGGCATCTGAGGAGCCTGGCTCCTGCCACGGAGGAAGTGGGAGTTACAGGACAGTCACATTAAATAGAAACATCCAACAGCACCAGCATTTAAAATTGCAGTGTTGTTCTACCACACAAATTACAGTGTATCTGATATAATGGTATTGATGGGGTCCAACTGCAGGAGCACTGAAAGAGGGCAGGGTTAGATGGGAAGAAATTCCTGGCTGGGAGGGTGGGGAGGCCCTGGCACAGGTTGCCCAGAGAAGCTGTGGCTGCCCCATCCCTGGAAGTGTCCAAGGCCAGGTTGGAGCAACCTGGGCTGGTGGAAGGTGTCCCTGCCCATGGCAGGGGGTGACACTGGCTGAGCTTTCATGTCCCTTCCCACCCAGACCATTCTGTGGCTCTGTGGTTCTATAAAAAGGCACCATCCCAAACCTGTCTTCTCAGCACTATGATGATCTAGAAGAAAAAAAAAAAAATCTTAGCTCCATCCAATGCATTTTCCCTCACAGTGGAATTACTGCTGTTGGAGATCCTGAAATGATGAAGAGCAGCCTTTTCAGCTGTTTTGTGAAGAGCAGAACTCTCCAAGACGGGAATGTTCCTGTTTTGTGCTTTTAGAGAATCTTTTCTGGAAGGATCTCCAGCAATTATGAAGATCAAGGAGCACTGCAGAGCCCTGGCATCCATTCAGGGGATGCTGTGGAACCAGGGGAGGTGCTGTGATGGGGGTTGAGGGGAGCAGGACAGTACAGGCACATCTTTGGGTGCACAAGAGCAAACAGCAACTTCATGAGGTGACCAGGAGTGCACAGCCCCTGCTCTAACAGGAACTGTGTTTTCCCATGAGATCCCACATGGAAAACCTGCAACAGGTCTGGTGCTGCTCCACATATCTCATACATCCCAAAGGATGTAGGGAATTTGCACTGTGAGTTTGGGATGAGGAACACTACAAACTGACTGGTTTTTCCACCTAAAAGAGAACCTTTCCTCTGATCTTGTGGAACCAGCACCACCCCCCTCAGCACCATTTGTAGTCGCAGGGAGAGCTCAGTGATGGGAAGTGACGCCGCATTATTTAGTTAAAGCATTGGGGTGACACAGGGCACACGATCAATACAGGGAGGCTGAGGCTCCATTACTTATCAAAAGTGCCTCAGAGAGCGCTTTGGAAATGCAAACCCTGTTCTGGGACCTCTCCTGGACGGTTTCAGATTAATGGTTACAGGTTTGTTGGTTTGTTTTTACGGAAGAAAGAAGATTTGTTTGCTTTTTCTCCCCCTGGAGTTTTACCATCATCTTTTCTCATTAGGGTGGTGGCAGGAGGTCAATAGAGTCTCCTGTCTGAGCAAGATTCCTCCATAATTTGGAAGGGAAATTTCCAGAGCTGCAGTGCCCAGGGTACCTTCCCCAGTGTGTTTCAGAGCAAACTGTGGCCCAAACAACCACCTCCCCACAACCAGCTTCTTCATTAAGCACAAAAGCTTTATAATTACTACCAAGCTCTAAGAGGTAATTGTAGCTTTTCTGTTCTCCAGGATCAGCCTTGCTGGTTTTGTGCTCTTCCAACCACTGCTGGTGGCATTTCACCACCAAGCACAGGAACAAAGAACAAAAAGACCTCCACAACCAGGGCTCTTCCACTGGGGTTTGTCAGTCTGTCCTACCCAGAGGACAGGTCGAGAGCTGCCTCCCCTCCCTCTGCCTCCTCTTTGCCATCATTCTTTCTGGGGTTTGATTTTCTTAATTATTTTGGAATCCAGAGAATAATCCGCCATCAAATCCTGCAGAACAAATTGAACGTCAGGTTTCCCAAACCCTCCTAATAAAGCAGATGGTATCACGAGCCCGTAAATCTCCTCCCAGCTTCGGTGCATCTGAACGCTGACAGATTATCCATTAATGGGCAGATTAATCCTGAGCAGCAAAAACAGTGGGAAGGAAAATACACACTTTTGTCTCCGTAACAGGGAAAATGAACATGCTAATATGTACAATCACAGGAGAGGGTGCAGTCACATCCACTCCAAGCACACAGAGCCACTGGCAGAGCCCGGAGGTGTGGGATGGTGGCACAGCTCATGGGCACAAAGCAGCCACCCAGAGCCTTGCTGGGACCAGCAAAAGCAAAATAACTTTCTGCTGGAAGGGGCAGGGATGATTTTTAGTGGTTCTTGTTATCTCCCTTCCCTTTCCAGCCAGGCTGTGGTGGGACCCAACCTTCCCCAGACCCACTCCCTGTTCTTTGATGGCCATTTTAGCCAAGTCTCTTCATCAGCCTCAACAGTAGCAAGTGCTACTTCCCCAGCCACTGTACAGCCAAGTGAAGGATTTTTGGCCTCCTGTGTTGCAGGCAGGGCCCCCCCCAAGTGCAACATCCCCTTCTCAATGCCATCCCCTCCTCTCCTTGCCGCTGATTTGCTTGGCAGGTGTGAAATATTAATTGCCTCACATGGGAGCTTGGCTCACTGTCTGTCGCGTTTGACTGAAATATCATTCTCTGCTGCAAATATAATTACTGGGGGTCTGGATTTTAAAAATAGCCTCTCGCCTGTCTGTTAATTAGGAGCCACGCTTTGCTACACAACGAGATATTTTGGTTAATTATAAAAGAGAAAAGGACAAATTTGTCACGTCTTTTGTTTTCGTTCCGCGGTGTCTCCCGGTGACAGCAGTGCCGGGCTGTGATGGACTGCTCAGCCGACAGCACCAGATGCTCCCTCCCAAAACGGGGAGGGGGTCAGGGCTGGTGGGGTCTCACTGCTGAGGGGGTGCTGCTGCCTCCCCTCGTCGCAGAGGAGTTTGAACAAAGGGAAGAAAAATTCAGGTAAAATCGAGAGCTTCAGTCAAATCCTCCCCAGTCGGATGTTTAAGGAGCCTCAGTCAAATGATTGATAGATTATTGAATCAGAAGTGCTGACCTGAGGCATCCAGAGCTGCAGTTCCAACATCCAGCAGACCCTCTCCTGCCCATCCTCTGCTTAGGCTGGCAGTGGTCACGAGTCCATCCTTCTCCCACCATCCCCAAATTAAGAAGTTCTGTCTCCTCCAGCTTGCTGAGTGCTCACACCAACATTCACACCCACTCCTGGGTTCTTTCTTAAAAGGAAGGAAAAAGCCCTTTTCCAGTGCAAACAGAGGTGATGAGTTTGGAAATGGCAAGGTGAAAGTGCTAACAAACCTCCCCTTGGCCTCGTGTGCTAATTAATAATGTGTTAATAAACCTCCAGAAGAATAAAGATCAATAGAGCTGTTGCATTCCTGCCAGGGAGCAGCAGTGGATGCAGCCCAGGAGAGGGAAGGGCCAAGAGTGGCTTTGTTGGTGGTGGAATCCCATGGGATCTCTGACTCCTGGCACAGGCCAGATCCAAGAGAGCTTTGTGGTTAAGTGAACTCATTTTAACACAAAATCTGGAAATAACCAGATGATCCCCTGACTTTAGGGATTTGCTGTGCCATGAGGAGGAGCTGATGTGCAGCAGGAATATGTGGAAAACCACCTATTCAGCACAGTGCCATGGATTCCCTCTTCTTCTCACAAGTGCAGTTTTAGTTCTGGGTATAAAAGATCAGCAGCACTACTTTGCACTAAAATGCACTGATAGACTGTTTCATAATTATTTATGTAATTATCCAGCATTTCAAAGAATCCATGATAACAGCTTAAATTGATGTATTAAATGAGCATAATAATTATTCCAACAATATTGAATGCTGTTCTGTCAAATAATCACTTCATATAGATGAAGAAAGCTTTCAGAAATGGCACCATAATTCATGATGCTACCAGATTAATGTCACAAAAGTTCCATATCCCTTCCTTGAAGACAGACAGAACTTTGTATATGGAAAATTAAATATGTATGTACAGAGCATATATGAAAGTATCATACATCAAACCCAGTAAGAAAAAATAGAAAGAGAGGGAATAAAATGGCACTTCTTTAGCCTGGAATGATTGTGCAAGGATGTCACTGCTTCAGAAACTTCTCCAGGTATCAAAGTAATCAGGAATAGAAAGTGTTGTCTCTAAAACAACTCCCTGCCTTAATCTTCCACTGGGTAGTAGCCACTGGGAATAACAACAACCATAATAATAATAATAATAATAATAATAATAATAATGAAGAAGAAAGAAGAAAACAAGAAGTTGTTCCAAAAGAGCACAGGAAAACCCCACCAAATGAACTGCAGCAAATCTGCTGCTGCCTTCTCCTTCTGCTGACACTTCAGCAACACTTAGAAGAGAGGCAAAAATTTTATAACCTTGTGATGAAGATTAAAAAATAAAGCCCATTAAAAAAATCCCTGTGAATTATTGAAAGTGTAGCTCATTATAATGGGAGAAGTGAACCTTTATTTTCAGTAAGTGACACAGGAGCAGAAAAATGTCGGAATAATGATGCTCAGGCAGAACAATTATTTCTTTGTGATAGAGAAGCATAAAGTTTATCACTTTGATTACTACTCTGATATTTTTTTTGTGTGTGTGCCCAGCTTAGAGATCAATAAATCAGGAAGGTTTCTGATGCTCCATCTTGGAGCTGGAGCTTCTCCCTGCTCAGACACAGAGGGGAGCTGCTGGGGTGGGTGCCTGGTGCATCCTCAGCTCTGCATCCTGTGCCCTTCCCTAAAACACTGAATTTCTCACAACCCCTGTTCCTCATTTCACAACACAGGCCTTTGACATAAACATTTTGAGTTTGGACAAAAGGCAAGCCCTGGATTTACCAGAGTCCCACCCTTGGACTTGTCCAAGCTGAGGGTGTGATGCTGTTGATAATGATCAAAACCAGCTGGGCTGCAGCAGAGAGGGGAACTTGGGGTTTCCTGCTTGGAGGAAAATGGACAAAAAAACCCTGCACAGGCACAATCCTTGTGCCCAGAGCTGTGCTGAGCACACCTTTCAGGAGGAACCCACCAAGGAGCACTTGAGGATTCCGCTGGGGAGAGCTGTAACTCAGAGCAGGGAGCTGTGACCACCCTCTGCTCCTGCTGTTTCCACTGGCACTTGTGCTCTCCTTTGGGTCTGTTTGCGTGACACCTCACCCATAAACCATGTCAGCATGAGACTGACGTGACATAACTTTTATCAGGGGGAAATTCAAGGCTTAAGTGCCTTTAAAATGCTGGCATCAGTCACCGTATGCGCTCGCTCGCTCTGAATATTACACCCATTATATGTAATTCTTTTTCCTCTTGGAGAAATATTAGCATGTACTTTTCTCCTCGTCAATCACTTCTTTTGACCTTTGCATCATCAGCTGTCTTGAAGAGGGTCACATTTATTCTGATGCCTGTGCCTTGCAGAGCCTCTGCGAGCACCAGCACGAAGTAGGATTTTTGTGCTTTAATCTGAAACGTTTCCCACAGGGAATTGAAGGGGTTTCATACTCAAGACAGAGGCTCCCATCACTCACTCAAGAAGAGCAGCCCATGAAGAACCTCTTGCTGAAACACACTTTACCCCAACTCATTTCAGAAGTTTCTTTCTGCTGCAGCAGCTGTTGGTCCTTGCGGAGTCGTGGCTGTATTCCCATGCTCCAAGGGGCTCCCATCCCTGCTGGAATGGGCTCTTAGCTCCAATATTCAGCCCAGGGCTGCCCCTTGCAGGCTCATATTGCAGCCCCTGCAGTTCAGAGCATCGGGGTGACTCAAAGGGCTGACCCAAATCCTCCAGAGCATTTTGGGGTAAGAACCACACCCCAGGCACTGAGTTTGTAAGTTCTCCCTTCATTCTGCCCTTCTTTTCCAAGAGAGACAAGACCCTTAAAGCCCAGAAGCAGAAAAACACAGGGCCATGTCCCAGCCCCACTGTGGCATCACCAGCAGGACAAGCTTTCAGATAGTTTAAAGCCAGTCCACGTACTCAGTCCACTGCCTCTACACATGATCAGGACTTTTATGTTTTGTTTACCATTCTCCCCTGCCACAAATCAAGATGTGAGATCCCAGCTGGGTTGCAAAGACAGGACATCACAGATCATTAGTCCAAACCCTTTGTCCTTGAGTTCATCCCCGGCATCTTCTGAGCTGGGGAGACAGAACTGACGTCACTGTCTGAGTGCCCGGGGTCAGGAACACATTCAGGGCATAAACAGTGAAAAGCTGAACCAAATGAGATCAGAAAAGTGCTTTAATAAAGCAACCTGATATAAATCCGAAATCAAGGTCCGATGTCATTCCCCACCCAGTGCAAAATCTGGGCGACCTGCTGCTGCCTTCTGTCCCTCTGATCCTTCCAGAGCGTGGCCAGCACTTCACCCCTACCCCAGCTCACAGCGCCTGTGGGAGCTGCTCCAGGAGCTGCGTATCCAGGGGGAAAAACCCTCAACCTTGGAAGCCACTAGATGGCAGCCGGAGCTCCGGGAGCTGGAGCATCCCGCACCCTCGCACCTCCGCATCCCCTGCACCCTTCTCCTCGCACCACCAGTGTCCTGCTGGCAGTGCCACTGGTACCCCCCGCCTTCCTCCTGCTCACACCGGGCACCGCGGGGGGATGGATCCCTCGGCCAGGGGCACGGAGCTGTGCCCTGGGAGCCCGGGACAGGCAACCAGCGAGCTCCACTGTCATCAACTGCGTGAATAAATTATCCCAGTAATTACAGCATATGCACAAATTGCACCATATTAATCACTATAGGATACTAATTACGCTACCCGCTGCCCCGGCCCAGGGGGGAGCCCCCCTGCCAAGCCCCCCCGTGCCCCAGGTTTGGCTGCTGATTTGGGCAGAGCTGTTCCTTCCCCGTGTTTGCCGGGGGTGTGTGGGGGGTTCTGGGGTGCTGTGAGGGGTTCTGGGGCCGTGTGGGGTGTTCTGCCGCGGGCAGCACTCGCCAAACATCACTAATTAACCCAACTGTGGGGTGTTGCTCGCTGAGAAATCCCCGGCACCCCCTGAGTGAGAGGCGTCGGATGGAGACGTTTGTTTTAATAAGAGTCTTTTGTGGTGGCTGCTCTCCTGCTTCTGGGGCTGTAATTGCCGTAACAGATGCTGGAGGAGAGAAGTTCCAGTCCGGGAGCTCTTGTCCTGCTCATTACTGCCTCTCTGAGCGGCCACTTGCACCCCAAAGCTGCTGTTTAATGAGCCTCACTCAGCAGCAAGAATCAATTAATACTCAAGCACCTTGGCTCGGGCTTGATAAATGTAAAGCCAGTGAGTTAAAGCAAAAATAAGTGAAGAGCAAAGCCTCACAAAATCCTCCACCACAGGGCAACCACAACAAACCCATGGCTCTGCCATTATTAGGTGAAGTGTGTGTTATCCGTGCATCCCACACCCTGCTCCCCCCGTCCCAGCCATCTGCAGCATTTCAGATGGTTTATCCCTGAAACACACGGTGAGGAGGAAATGAAAAGCCCTCCTGTATGTAAATGGGAACCTGTGCAAATGTGCTCGGGAGCTCTGAGCACGGAGCAGCTGTGATCTGCCAAACCAACCAGAAAATTAAAAAGATTGTTTTACAAACACGCAGAGGGCACGTGGGGCTGTGCACACACGTGGGCAGGGGTGGCCCCAGCCCTGGGCAGAGCCGTGGGTCCCCTGCACCCCCTGGCAGGGCTGGAGCAGTGCTGGGAGGAGAGGATTTGCAGTGTCTCAGTTCTCAAATCCCCTCTGCCAAAGCTCACTTTCATCCCGAGAGCGATGAAAGGCAATGGGGGGGACAAGATCTGTCACTTTGAGCTGTAAGGGAGGTAATAAGGCACTTGAAAGTCTCCTTACCTTCTAGGTCAGTGCTTTGCAGACAGGTCAGTGATCCACCTGTACATTTAACCCCCTTTTGAAGTGAGAACCCCTCAGTTTCAGAGCTCAGCAGAGGTGGGAAAGTTCAATCCACTTCAGAGCATCACAAGAACCCCACACCCAAGGTTCACAGTGGATGCACTTACTCAAGACTCGTCCTGCAGCTGAACTGAGCTCAGAGAAGGTAACACAGCTGCAGAGAGGTGACTTGTGCCAGTGTGGCACAGTCAGGGGCCATGCCAGAGGGGCAGCAGCTTCAAACACAGGGGGAAGGTGGTGGCAGCAAAATACCTGCAGGCAGTACCCGGGTGCAGAGTTACCTGCCAGGCTGGGCTGGTAGCTGTAAGACATTCTCAGAGGTGCTGCAGGGATCTTATTGCATTTTTCACCCACCAGGCCTGAATATATTTCCTGCTGTGAGTTATAAGAATTCACTCTTACACTCTAATTTAATGAGGTGTCTTAAATGTGGGTTTAATCACAGCATTAAGGTAACGGTCACTGCGTTCAGACTGGAGGGTGCAAACATCTTCCCTGAGCAGACAGCTCTGCTGCATCCTTATTAATCCAAAAATCATATCCATATTAATCACTCCACAGATTATTACTCTACCCATATCCATTACCAACCTGCTAATCCTCCAGCCTGTGCACTGGGGCATTGGCTTCCCACCAGCAGCTCCTCTGCAGATGGAGGGAGGGAATTCTGCCTTGTTCCAGAGGTGCATCCTTGGGAGCTCCCCACTTCACAGCTCCCAATCAAAAGGCAGCCAATTCATTAGTGTGTGTGTGTGAATGAGAGGTTTGTTTGAGATCTGCAATTAGTAGAGTGCTGAGACCACTGTGAACACCTTTCCTACCCCCTCACATGGCAGTACACACCAAGACCAGGCAGTGCCCTCCTGCTCCTACAGGGATACAGGGAATTATAGCATCTCCAGAGAGTGATTTAGCTCAACTGGGGTGATTTGTCTTCCAGAACCACTGATCTCCTTTATATATCTGTGAGGTGAATCCCACCCATCAGCATGATAAGAGCTGCTGGCCAGGGTCACCATTTTGCTGCAGCCATCCTCACTGACAATCCTTCTGGAAGCACTGGGCATTTCTCCTGCTTCTACCTGCACAGGCAAAGAGGCCAGGCCACGAACAGAGCAATCCTTTGAATTCCCTCCCAAAGTGGATTTGAGCACTTTTGGTGCTTGATCTAATTGTTTGGTGCATTTGTTCTGTGTGACTCGCCTTGAGCCAACTTCCCTCCCAGGCAGGGGGCTGGCACTCTGACCCTGGCTTGTCAAAGGCTAAAATGTTATTTGAGCACATATAAAATATGCATGAGGTCTGTGACCTAGTCTATAAACCCCTGTACAGCCCGAGGCAGTGCCTTTGTGGAGGAGCTCAGAGACATGGCAGGTTCCCGCTGCAAAAATCAAATGAACGTCAAACGAATGCTCAAAAACCGTGTGAGAGCGACTCTCCCCCCTGAGATCCCCCCGCCACTTCCCTTTGTGACAGCTGAACATGGCAAAAAAAAAAAAAGAGGAACTTTTAAGCATTTCTATCTTCTCCTCAAAGCTCAGCCTAATTGAGTGCTAACAGAAGAGAAAATGCTTTCTCCTCTCCGGGCAGGCAGCAGCGGCTGGAGCAGAATGACAATTCCAGCCGTGCTGAGACATCCAGTTCTGGCAGACCTGCAGTCCTCTGGCCACCCACTGCCACCTTAGCAGGGGTCTGTGTGTCCAGAGCCAGCTCTGGCAGCTCAATCCTGCATCCCAGTGGCTCCTGGCCACCTCCCACCACTTTAACACGAGGGGTCTGTGTGTCCAGCGCCAGCCCCGGCACCCAGCAGGGACTTGGGGTGTGTTTGTCCCCCCTGTGCTTCTGCAGTGCCTTCCATCTGAGACTCCCAAAGTATAATTACATCTCCCAACACCTGCACTGGGGATGGGAATTAACTCTGTATTACCATTTAGAAGGGGAAAGAGGTGGAAGGCAGGATGATTTGTGGCAAGAGAGCAGCAAAGCTGGGAGTGATCCACAGCGGGGGATGATTCTTCCCACTGCAGGAGTAAATGGAGGACAGGACAAGGGAGAAGGATTTAAACTGATAGAGAGTGGCTTTAGATCAGACATTAGGAAGAAATTCTTCCCTGTGAGGGTGGGGAGGCCCTGGCACAGGTTACCCAGAGAAGCTGTGGCTGCCCCATCCCTGGAAGTGTCCAAGGCCAGGTTGGACAGGGCTTGGAGCAACCTGGGCTGGTGGAAGGTGTCCCTGCCCATGGCAAGGGGTGGAATCAGATGTTCTTTATCGTCTCTTCCAACCCAAACCATTCTCTGACTCTGTAACATTATTCCTGGTGCTCAGCCCACAGCCCAGCCTATTCCCAGGAGCAATAAAGGCGAGAAGACAGTCATAAAACTGCAGTAATCAAATGTGAAAAGAACAGCCCAATTCATTAATACCCAGACAAGCTGATAGAGACATTCTTAATTATCAAATATTACCATGGAGTTCATTCTTACCTGAGTTGTTTAAGCCTGACCATCCTCCTTCCCTTAGACACGTTGCCCTGGGGCAGCATTGAACATTTGTAATTAGATTCCTTCAATGGAGTTAATTATGAAGTGACAATAAAGCCTGAATGGTTCCCATTTTCATAAGTATTATTTGGAAGTAAAATCAAATCCTTTGTTTTGGTATCAATATTTGTAATTTTAAGTCTAACAGGAACCTCAGGGTGTGCTCTTGATACAAACTGATACAGACACATTCATGTTGTATTATGCTGTAGATCTATTTTATATTGTATTAGAATACTTTCACATTCTTTTATATACACTTGCCTGCACAAACCTATCTATATAGTGGAGCAGAGACAAGATTTCTCTCTGGGATGATCTCTAAATTAATTAATGAGTTTTCATCAAGTTGGTATCAGATTGTAGCAATATCAATATTTTGCAGGTTCCAGATTGACCTGGCACCTGGGGTAATTTGTTTTATATTTTATTATTATTACTACTATTAAAATTTAATTACATTTTAAATCTTATAACCCCAGCAGGTCCAGAGTGTCCCATGGAACAAGTCTGGATTCAGGAGGAGGGGATTTAATGTGATTATTGGTGATGTGCTCCATTTCAAACAATGAAGTGTCCATCAACATGAAGTTACATTTCCATTACAAATGAGTTAGCCACTTAAATATAACAAGACCCTGCATAAATAAAGAGCATGAGATTTTTGTGGCCATTATTGCCAGTTTAAGATCACTGTCTGATTTCATACAATTATTTGTCACCCTCTAGCTAAGCAATAACAGAAGGGAAAAGATGCTGAAATTTAAACAGGTCAAAATTAATGCCACGATTGTATTTGATAATTGAAAGTGTCACCTCCATTAGCTCAGCCTAATAACCAGGCTGGAAAAGCCAGCACCAGGAATGTCCAAAATCTCCACAATTTCCAGAGCTGACAGTGCTTAAGCAACAGGGCAATCCCAGATGGTGAAATAATTCCCAATTCAGAAGGTGAAACAAGAGCTGGTCAAGGGGATGCTGAGGGTGCAAAATGGGGGCATGAGGGGAAAATCAAGACTATTTTGCTGCTGTTTCAGAGGGAAAATCTGCCCCAGGCAGCCCACAGAGCAGAGACAGAACATCAGGGATGTTTGCTGGGACCCACAAACTCCCCCATGGAAGATCCAAACCTGCTGTTCCCCCGAAGCCTTCCAGGCTGTGGCTCCTCACTCATGAGGACGTGGGAAATGAGAGAGGGATCTAAGCCATCTGCATTTTATCTAACCTTTATTAAGCATCACTTGACCTTGTCAGTACTGATAAAGCCCTGTGAAGTGCATGCCAGATAAAATGTAATTTTTAATTGAGTATCCTTATTACATCTATTAACAAGGTGCAGATGAATACAAATGACCCCACGGTCGATGCTGTCGATTCACGTTGAGATTTCTTTTGCCTTTGCTGAGCTGAAGGAGTCAATAACCTCTCAAAGGTTGCACAAGGAGGGGGGATGTTTCCTGGCAGCAGCTGTCCTGCCTCCAGTGTCTGTCCAGTGGCCATGAGTAAACCAGCACAGGGATCAACATCTCCAGGGATCTCCTGTAAAACTCCACACCCATTTCTCCAGCCTTTAAGAAAGCCCTGGGAACCTCAGACCAGTTCCTGTTTTATTCTTGGTATGAATTTATACTAACCCAAGGCACAGGTGAGAAACAGTAGCCTCCTCTTTTATTCCCTGACTCACAAATCATGTGAAAATCCACTTCATATTGAGTGGTCACAGGCAGCTCCAGCACTGGAATGTTTACAGGACTTCCAGCCCATGGGATTGATCTGCAGAGGTTAAAATCCACAGGTTTCAAATGGAAGATGGCAGGATGTGGCCAAACTGCCCCCCCTAAAGGTTCATGTCAAGCTTTGCTCTCAATTTGAGGAAAATAAGACCAAATGACCTGCCTGAGGAGCAAACTGCTGCACTGACATGATATATTTGCATTAGCTTCAAATGGGAGCAGCTTCCCATCAACCCATTAGCTCCACACTAAAACAAGTGGATTCAGTGTCAAATATCTATAAAAACTACATCTTGGGGCTGCACTGAACTCCCTGCTGTGATCCACAGTGTGCCAGGCCTTCCCCTTCTGGGTTAGATTTATCCATTTTAGTACCTAATTTAGAACGGAAAAGAAAAAAAAAAAACCACAAAAAACCAACCCCTAAGTTCCTTCAGAAAAAGCAGTAAGACTTCTTGTTCCATATCCACATGTTTCTCCTTTAATGCTTCCTTAAGGGTCTCCATTTTTCTGTCACTTATCATCATCCAGAGTAATTTTGGGCTGTTAGAGAAAGTTCATTGCTGTAATTGCAACCATATTGGTCATTAAAGTTGACAGACAGCTGCTGGAGAAGTCACTTGCGGATTCCTGATACTCAGCAGATGCCTCTCAGCGTTTGCTAAAATGTTGGCTTGGATTTATGAACTGGAAGCAAATGCCTTTCACCTTAAGGACTGGTAATTTCAAAGAGAGGAAAACATAAAGAACTCATCCAGGTCTTTGGTTTATAAACAGGGTTTGTCTGCTCCTGCTCTAACTGGAGTGGAAGTATCCAGTGTTTCCTGCAGTCCCTAAGACTGCTGATGTGCCCATTCCTGCCTGCAAGGACTGGGGGCCCCCATCCAGCCCAGCTGTACCCCAGTTTCACTAGATAGGGATTATTTCCAGATGCTCCATTCCTGGAAGTGTCCAAGGCTGGGTTGGATGGGGCTTGGAGCAACCTGTTCTAGTTGAAGGTGTCCCTGCTCATCACAGGAGGTCCAACCCAAACCATTCTGTGATTTCCACTTGCCCGTTTCTTGCTGGTGGCATTCAGCAACCAAATATTCCTCACTTTACACACCACATGTTAGAGAACAAGGACCCACTCAGCAGGGCTTTTTTAACCAGTAAACTTTATTTATATATAACAACAGTACAAAGTGAGTCCTTGGCTTGCAAAATAGGAGTGTTTCATATTTACAATAGGTACACAATAATATATTAGAATAATAACAAAACCCCCTTTTTTTTTTCCTTGGAACATTTTTAAATACTTAAACTTTCTTACATTTTTTTTTCCACAACACTTGTAAAAACAACAAAAAACAGACAATCATCTTAAAAAAAAATATAATACAGAACTCCAGTGTGTCAAGTATAATGGGGAGGGGAGGAGCCAGAGAACGATACGGTGGAATGGGTACGGATACAAACCAATTCCTTACTCCTGCCAATACACAAATCCCCTAAAACTGTGGTAGTTTTAAAGAGGAGAGGGGGCAGAAGAAATCAGAATCTGTTCCATGGCTGATACCTCTACATTCTGTGATGTTTTTTTGGGGACTCCAGAAGCTTAGTACCTGTACATTCCCTTCCCCTTGCTGCTTCCCACTGTAACAGCCCCCAAGGTGCCATTAACACCAAAACACTCATCAATAAGAGAAGGACATTTTACTGCATCATCTTCTGAAGCCATGAAATAATGTGGCAAAATCAGCTCGTTTACCTTCCAACATCTCCTGTTGCAGCTGCACCTTTGTGCTGCCCAGTCCATGGGATGGAAACACCCGATGGAGAAGCTGTTGCATAAAACTTCCAAGCTTATTCGAAATAGAGGTATTAAAAAAAAAAAATCTCAAAGGAAAGGCCATACAGGAGATTTCATGTTTGATTTGGCAGCCTCAGGAAGCCCAGAGAGTTTGGGATATTGTCCGTGCAGTTGGATGGACCCTGCAGGTCTTTTCGAGCGCGTTCTTCGGCGCTACGGGAACGTCTATTCTTTTTTCAGGATTATATTCCATTTTTACAAAGAAAGGAGAGGAGTGGGCAACACAGGGGCAAAGGGGGATCTGAAAGAACAAGCACATGGACACCACTGTGCTCACAGCACGGCCACAACACCTTCAGTGGAGCTGCTCCCGGTGCCACCACAGCAACGTGGGCACGGACACCCAGGAGTGGCTGTTCCAGCAAAGGAGCAGCTGGGCTCTGCCATCCCACACTGCCCTCTCCTCCATCTCCCCGTCTCCCACCCTGGCATGGCCTCAGCATCCAAAGCACCCTGGGGTGCAGGACATGCACCACAGACCCCCAGTTTTCTTCTAGGAGCCAGGAAGGCACCAGGTGCCACCCCCAGCTGGGACTCCGGCCTCTGTGCCATGCCCGGAACTGGAGCACTGCCTGAAGTTGGAGGTTTTCATGGAGAACAGAGGCTTTGCACAAAGCCTTCCAGGCAGCCAAGATCAGTTTGAAGGCTCCCATCCTCTCTCCCTGCAAAACTAATCTGACCAACCTCCCCTGAAACCGCACTTGGAGGGTTGCTCAGCTCAGCAGATCCCGAATGGCACCTCCGCAGTGCACACGGGTGTTTTTCATTCCAGATATTTCCCCACTGAATGTTTAATGAATAAAAACAAACCCTCCTGCCCACGCAGGTGCTGGGTGGCCTCAGAGCTGTCAGCAGTGCCCTGCCTGCAGGCTCTGCCCCGCTGGTCTCAGTGGTGCTGGGTGAAGGGCTGGGCTGGAGTGGGTGTTTTCACCAAAGACACATTCAGGACAGATGGGACTGTGCTCTGAGCTCCACCTCACACACAGCTATGTACAATGTCACAGCTCCCTGCACCACTGGCTTACGATTTATGGTACAAATGTGACTCTGAAATACAATGGTTGTAGCTCTGTGGCATTTTAATGCATCTTTGATGCCAGTTATTTACCCTTCTCTGAACATTTTTTCTTCTCTCCAGGGTACAGTCACACGTGAGCTCTCCCCGATGGCGCAGCTTTTTCAAGTCAGTCTATTTTAGTTCCATTTAGTTGGGCCAGCTGAGTCCCCATGACAGGTGAGCTCTGACAGCACAGGAAACTGGATGGAGAAGAGCCAGTGACAGGTGAGAACGTGGCTGGGCTGCTGCCAGGGAATGGGCTCGAGGTACAGGAGCATCACAGGGAGCTGCTCTGCCCTTTGTCAACCTGGGTGAGGGCAGCAGGCAGGCCAGTGCTCCTCATACCCACTGGCTGCTTGGGACTCCTGGAAATAAGACCTTTTGCCCACTGGAGGAGGGGAGAGCTCCCACCCTTTCCACATAGGCTCAAGCAGCTCGCACTGAGGGGCTCAGAGTCAGCATCGTTCAGAAATGCAGCCCCAGAGCTTTAAGCCCTCTTCCTGTTGTCCTCCAGGTGCCCACCCGTACTGTTTCCTATGTTATGACATTTTTGGTGAAGTCCAGTTGAAGGCAGGAGAGAGAAGTTACGTGGGGATGGGCCATCAGGATTTTAAGACAGTGTGTTGAAGGCACTGCTGTGATGAAGGTCTCTGTTGCCACCACGTCAGGTGGCTGCACTCACCATCCTCAAAGTGTCACAGCACCGAGACATGCAGGAAGGCATCGTGTCCAGCACTGCCACATCCAGCCTCCTTCAGGGATAAACACATGGAATGCTGCTGGGATTCTCCCCACCAGCAGCGAGGCCGTGGCAGCAGTTTTGTTTCTCAGCCCTGGTCCCTGTGGTGGGTCTTCACGTAGCTGCAGATTGGTCCATGCTGGATCTCACGGGGTTTCCAGCGCTCTGGTCGTGCTGATCTCTCCTGCCTCCCTTTACACATAAATTCATCCTTTATGGCAAAGCTTGGACCACTTGATGTCCACATCCTCCACACTCTGCAGCGCTCAGCAGCGGGGCTCACGCCAAGACAAGCGTTTGCCTATAAGTTCCACTCCTGTATATGGGATTTTTAATAAAGGCTTTCAAGGTGGAGAAGCGTTTGATTAGCACCTCGCTCCCCCTCGGAGTGGGTGCTTTGATAGCTCATGAGCAGAAGATTAAACGGAATTATTTAAGCAGTGACACCAGGCAGAGAGATTCCGGAAAAGTGACGTCTCCCACTTTGATGTCGGAATACCTGAAACGAAGTGAACTGGAGACTCTGAACACCAACCGACCTTGCAGGAGGAAAGGGGCAATGAGAGGGATGTGAAATTGTTTCATCTAAGGCAACTGCCCCCTCCTGACCAAAGCTTGAGTCCGGTTTGCTGCAAGTGCAAACAAAATGCTATTTTGAGATCTGAAGCTTCCTCTTCCCAAAGGAGTAATGGAAATGACGGATGCAAACAGGGCAATAGATTACAAGTGCTTTGCCCCAAGGGGATATGTTGCTTCATTCCATGTAATTGCCTGTAAAGATCCATAATTAATGTCAACCACCACGAGTAGATACTTGGCAGGTTATTTCTAGGCCACCCTTCCAGCCAGCACCGTGCTGTTCCCTGCACTGTCCTCCTGATGCTTTTCCAGATGATGGAAGTGGAGATGTTTTTTTCTGCTTCCCTCAGAAGTCAGTCAAAAGCACAAGAACTTATTGGTTTGCAAAGTGCTCCTGCTGCTTTCTCTTTTCTCCTCTGTTCAAATTTTCCCACAGCAAGGAAGAACAACTCAGTTGTCCCCTCCTCTCCTTAGTGAATCCAGGGGATGTTTGGGGACCTCCACCTCTGCTGAGAAAATACAGGGGAGTAGGGAATGATAAAACCTTGGCTTATGGGTGCTCCTGGGCAGAGGGGAGAGAGCAGGAGGAGGAAAGCAAGCTTCCAATGGCTATGCAAAAGCGTCTCAAAGAGATGGAGAGAAGAGGACCACGAAGGCTGCTTTGGCTGTTGGGCAGGCACCAGACTCAGGTGATGCAAAGCCAGGCCTATGTTTTGGGTTCCTTTGAAGGAGCCAGGCCCTCCTTTTCATATTTTGTGAATCCTGCAGAGATAACTCTTCAGACTGTTTTTGGAAACTGTTTGGGAACTATCTGGAGTGCTCTCTTTGGGTTTCAGAGTACCATGAGAATTTGGTGAATGATCTGAGTACAAATACCCAAAACAACAACCACAGCTAGAACACAGATCTGGAAATCCCTCAGTTAAGATGTGTGATGGATCACTGTGAGCAGCAGTAACAGAACCAGCAAAAAATCCCCAGGATTTCAAAGCCTGACCCTCTTCAATGTCCTGTGAGACCCACAGCAAAGAGCAGGCCAGGCTGGTGGCTGCTCCAATGACGTCCCCGGCGCTGGCTCTGTGATGCCCAACTTTAACAGGACAACCCAGACATTTGCACGTTTTCTGCCTTTGAAATTAGATTCACTGTGCAGGAGCAGGATCCCTGGGAAGGAAACTCCCCAGTAATGGGCAGTACAAACCCTGCTCTGCCTGTCAGTCTCTGTTTCTGATGCTCTCTCCGTGTCTCAGTAAATCCAGTGCTCAGGCCGTTGTAAATGTCAAGAACTTATTGCACAAGGTTGATCACTGTCATCAGTATTTTCTTCCAGAATATCAACAGGGCCCAGAGAAACTCACAGAAGTGGATTGCCAAAAGAAAGAGGACTTGGCATGGCTTTTACTGAATGGTGATTAAACCAACAGGTTTCCTGAGTATTTCTCTCCGTGTTTTTCTCCCCTCTCCCGTTGCTGGGACTGTGAGAGACCAAAAGCCAGAAGCTCTCTGGCGTCCAGGGAGCCCATGGTGGCCCTGCTGGGCTCCTCTAGGCAGGAACAGTGGAGGAGGGGGATGGATATGAAAATGGATTTTCCTTCGACACACGCTGGCTGCAAACTAAGGTCCCAGTCTGGGGTGGCCCTGCCCAGGCAGGCTGAGCAGATGCCAGGAGCTATTTTGGTGCCACTGTCAAGCTCATGCAGTCAATACTTGTATTTCCACTAGATCTCATCACCCTGCCCTCCCCGCTGCAGCCTGCACACATATCAGTATTTACTACAGAGAGAAATATTTACAGCGTTTCTTCCCCTCCTGGCACTCTACAAAGGGACACACATAAGCTTTGGTGTCTTTGAAAGTAATAACACTCACAAACATTTGCCTGTCACTGGCCACAAGAACACGTGCTGGGGGGACCAGCAAGGGACTGAAGAGAACAACAAGACGCCGAGACAGAGACATGACAGCAGTGCTGGCTGGCCTGTGGGTGCTGGTTAAGGTTTGCCCTTGCCTAGAGCAGAGATTTCTTTCCCCTTTCCAGTGGAAATACAAGTCCTGACCCTGGGCAGCGTGGCAGAGGAACCCAAAGGGAGCCTGTGCCGACCCACTCCGCACATCAAACAGAAAAGCAATAAATGTGTCCTCTCGTGACATCCAGGCTTTTCAAGTATCACCCACTGTAAACATCAGGGCCTTGCTGGGTTTTACTGCAAGAAATGGGAGGTGGCTGCAAGAAACCCCCCAAAATCAACCCTAGAGGCGTCACCCCAGCTCTGCCCGGAGGGGTGAGGGCAGGCTGGGCTCACGTGGTACCAGCAATGGGATATGGGATGGGTCACTGCTGGATCACTGTGGCCATGCCAGGCACTGAGTGGATCACTGCTGGATCATCCCAACCATGCTGGGCACTGCCAGATCACTGCTGGATCATCCCAACCATGCTGGGCACTGCCAGATCACTGCTGGATCACCACACCCATGCCAGGCACTGAGTCCATCACTGCCAGATCACTGCGAGGTGGAATAGAGGTGGAAGTGGGAAAAAGCATTTAAATTCCAATCTTTCATCATTTGACAGCAAATGGGATTTAAAAAAAATATATATATATTGACACTATATAAATACATCGATAAAGCTGGATTTCAGGACAGGTTGGATGATCTGATGGTTTTGCAATTCAGGTAAAGTTCCTTCTAATGCCTATAAGTTACTCAGCCACTGAACTATTTTAGAGCTAAATTGCTATTTCACTCTGTGTAAAAAGGTGTGGTGCAAACTTGTGCTCATGTTGTTTTCTAAGATCCCAAAAAGAAGACGATTTCGGTTTTCCAGATGTTCCAATTGGCGTGAGTCCGTTTGCAGAATGTCTGAGCTGCGTCCTCAGGAGGCTCTTGAGGACAGGATTCAGAGCTGATCCTTGTTGCCAGGATTATCTCTATGGCCTCTGTGGTTTTTGCTCTATTTTTTTTTTTTTGTACTTTTTCTTCCTTTTCTTAAAAAAAAAAAAAACTTTAAATAAAGTTTTATTTTCTAATATACATCAAACAATTTTCATGCAAAGCAGCAGTCACGGAGACAATCCAGACTTTCCAGGTTCCTTCTTTCCATGTATGCTCGAAAAAATGATCTACCTTGATTGGACTTTGATTGAGATATTTTATCTTCTTCTCTTCCTGCCTTTCAAACCGGTTCCTACATGATTTTTGAACGCAGTCAGTCCTTGGGCCAGTCTCTGTTTGCTCCAGAAGAGCCTTGGTATTTGTGTCCAGTGCCTTCCTTGCTTGTTCTCCCTCTGAATTCCCGAGAGTCCATGTGATCCTCTGCCCTTTGCCATCCTTGAGCACCACGACCTTTCTTCAGCTCTCAATAGACATGGCCCCAATAAGTTGCTCTACTTTGTAAGCCAGACGCTGCCTACGTGCCTGCTCATCCTGCTCCAAAGCCCCGATGAGCTGGTGGAGAGAAAACAAAACGGGGTTGGGGGGGAAAAAAAGAAACAGAGAAAGAAGTCAGTGTGTGAGAGGGGGCGTGGAGGAGGTGGGCGGGCAGCGAGATGTGAGCAACTTGAAATGGGGAGGTGTGAAACTCAAATAAACGGCAAACCAACGCTCCGAGCGCTTCGCCGGCGCCGCTGCGCTCGTTGGGTTGTTGGACCGCTTGATCCCCGCACAACAAAATCATTCCCACCCTCCCTGTACCTTGGACTCCACATTTCTTGTCTCATTTAGCACGAAACGGATGAGATTTTTTTAAAACCCTAATCAGAAAATAGCCGTGGCATTGTATCACAAATGCATACATGCAATTAAATGACAAAACCCTTCCTTTTAAAGAACGTAATTGCAAAATAGGTTCTTCTCGCAGTGAAATGAAGGGGTGGAACAGATGGCAAGGACTTGGTTTCAAGTGATGCATTCATTAAAGGAGCTCATGCTGCCAGGGTGTCCTGGCAAACAGGAGTCTGCGTCACTGCAACTTGGGATTTGGACCGAGCTAATAGCCGTGGCATTGTATCACAAATGCATACATGCAATTAAATGACAAAACCCTTCCTTTTAAAGAACGTAATTGCAAAATAGGTTCTTCTCGCAGTGAAATGAAGGGGTGGAACAGATGGCAAGGACTTGGTTTCAAGTGATGCATTCATTAAAGGAGCTCATGCTGCCAGGGTGTCCTGGCAAACAGGAGTCTGCGTCACTGCAACTTGGGATTTGGACCGAGCTCTTCCCAAAAGACAGGGATGTTTCTGGGGAGCTCCAGTGGGTCATGATGATTTTCCACTGTGTTAAGGAGTGGGCTGCATCGGGTGCGTGCCAAGGCTGAGGAATCCAGGTGCTCCCACAATATTTTAGCTCTCAGTCCTCCTGGGATTGTGCTGCAGGACCTCAACCTCTTTGTGCACGAAGAGAACAGTGGGACAGCAGCGTTGCCAGCTATGGCCATACTGCATTGAGGGCAAGGGGAGCTCTGGGTGGCAGCAAAAGGGATCACTGCACAACCCACCACTGCACTGGAGTGCATCTTGTCTCTCACACAGGTGTCATGGGACAGCATCACCCCAGGGAACACCATTACCCACGGTGACACCATTCTCCACGTGACACCATCATCCCAGGGGACACCATTGCCCGGGGGACACCCAGGGGACATCCACTACCCAGGGGACACCCACCTCTTCGCTGTACTTGCTGACATAGGAGTAGATCTCGTTGAGGGCACTCAGCATGTTGAACTCCACGGCGTGCAGGCGCGACTGCTCGGCGAGGTAGGCGTTCATGTCCTGGTCGCTGATGGCGGGGAGCTTGGCGATGTCAGCGTAATACCTGAGAGAGGGAGAGGCCAAGGGAGGGCATGTGAAACACGGCTCCTTTTCCCCTGGGGATTTAAGCCCAGCTTTGCAGGAAAAAGAACATCATTTCGCTTTATGTCTGAGTCTAGAAGACAAGATTGTGGTCTGTAACAAGCTGAAAATAAGAGCAGTGATGCTCAGCGGGGCTGAGCTGTGCCGCCAGCTCGCTGCAATCATCGGTGATCCTTGTGAGTCCCTTCCAACTGTTCTATATCCCCTTCCCAATATTCTACTCTGTGGTCATTGGGCAGGAGCAGAGTACCCCACAACCCACACTGCTGCCCACCTCTCCACCCAGCTCTTGTAGCTGGGGATGTCCTTGGCATACAGCAGCTTGTTGGAGGGGGAGTCCTTGCCCAGGCGGTGCTCTGAGGTGGAGCAGGAATCCATGAAGGTCTGGGCCACGACGGAGAGGCAGGCGTCCGTGATGCTGCCCTTGTGGATGTCGAACACGAACTGGGGGTTTTTGATTACGTTCACCCAGAACCGGAGAGGGAGGCTGGAGGGAAACAAAATTAGATGTGAGGACAAAGGCTGGGAAAGGGCACATGCTGCGGATTGCCTTCCCAGGCAGAGCACGAATGGTGGGAGGAATAAGGAGAGGGGAATTTGAACAGGAGCTGGGCCAGGTGCATCAAGCACCAGTTAGCCCAGTGCTGCCCAGATTGCTGGTGATGGATCCTGCCATGCAGGATTGGTGCAGGGCAGCAGGGCAGGCTGGCTGTGCTGGGGCAGAGCTGGGCAGTGTCTGGGGGTTCTGGGGGAGCATCTCTGTGAGAAGCCCATTAAGCTGAGATCGTTAGAGCAGGTGGATGTGGCGCAGGGTGAGCCCAGGGCAGCCACACTGCTGCCCCTGCGCTAATCAGCCGCTGCCCGGCCACGCCGTGGCCCAGGATCCATGGGAGGTGCAGCAGCATCAGAGGCTTTGTCCCCAAATCCCGAGGCCTTTGCAATCAAAGGGGAATTATTATTCCTTTTTTTCTTCGCCTATATAGCAGGATCAAAAAAACAGCTGCTGCTTTCTATTACCTTTCAAGTCTCAGCTCCCTCTGTCTCCTCCAGCTCGCTGAAGGCTGCAGCCTTAACTCTTGCTGCACTGCAGGCGAGTGGCTCAGCCACATCCCCAGCATGCCCAGCTCCCTCTTCCAAGCCTCCATTTGCTTTGACCTTCTCCAGTGGCACAAGCCCGCTCCCATCTCCCCACCAAAATTCCCTTCCTGGGAATGCTGCAGCTCAGCCGAGCTCACCATGCCCCGAGGAGAAGGAAGGGCCAGGGCTCATGGGGTGTGAGGCCTCTGGCAGGCCAAACTCTGATGGTCATTGTTTCCTTTTTTTTATTGCTTTAAGAGGTCTCAGAATTTCTTGTTGATTCCACAATTTTTATCCCAATAACCCCTTCCTCTAAGGCTTTCAATGAATTGTTTTGAGCTTCCCACAGCCTTAGTGGGGAACCCGGCTTTTGCAGCCACGATGATTAGAGACCTTTTAAGCCACGAGGGACTCAGGGGGGAAATACAAAGTCTTTAGGAAGCAACCATTTGTTGTGTTTTTTTTTCCTTCCTCACAGAGGTAAATTTACAACCCATGGAGCCTTTAATCCCAAAATAACAGCAGAGGCAGAGATGTGAGAGCTCTTATTGTTTGGAGAAGGCTGAACCTGGCTGCAGCCCATGCTGATGGCACGTGGGGCTGGCTCCTTCCCCCTGTGCCACCTCCTCCTGATGCCCAAATGCTCAGCTGCTGCCTGAAGTGATGGGAAAGGTGCAGTCACTGGTTGAGCTCTCCCCTCCCAGCCAGTCCTGGCATTTGTGCCACAGCAGGGTCGTGCAGGCAACGTGGTGTGGGCGTGGAGCCTGCTTTCCACTCACAGACTGCTTCTTTCCAAAGTGTGGGAGTCAGAGGCAGGTTCCAGCTTTCACCTGGGCAGAGGACTCAGGGATAGCTGGGCTTGTGCTTTGATAACCTTCCCTTCCAAATCAGGATATTCTATGTTTCTGTGATTCCAGGAACATCACACTGGCAGCCCAACCCAGGCCCAAACCCCACTGCCACATCCACAGAGGGCACCAGGGCAGCATCAGTGGTGGCTCAAAAGCATCAGCATGGCTTTGTGGCACATCTCATGCTCATGAAGCTGCATGACTTCACAGAATCACAGAATCAGCCAGGTTGGAAAAGACCTCTGAGATCACTGAGTCCAACCTTTGACCCAACATCACCTTGTCTACTAGACCATGGCACTAAGCGCCACATCCAGTCTCTTTTTAAATATCTCCAGGGACGGTGATATTTAAAAAGATGGGTCTCTGCCACCTCCCTGGGAAGTCCATTCCAATGTCTGATCACTTTCCCTGTAAAAAACTTCTCCCTAATGTCCAACCTAAACCTCCCCCGGCGCAGCTCACGACTGTGCCCTCTTGTCCAACTCGGCGGTTCCCGGCTTTCCCAACGCAATTCCCCACCTCTGTTTCACCCTGGGACACAGCCCAACACTGGGACCTGCCTCCCCCTCCTCCACCTGCCCTTCTCCCCTCTTACCAATTGCTCTTCCACGTGTGCCTCACATCCGTGTCGTGGATGCCGTGCTTGTCCGCCTGCTCATCCAGGAAATCGAACATGTACTTGATGGCGAGCGGGAGCGCGCTGCCGCGGTGCACGGTGCTGAACAGCGTCTCGAACAAGTCGTCCACGAACTTCTGCAGAGTTCCCTAGAGGGAGCAGCAGCCCAGGGGGTGAGGGGAGGGATGGGTACACGCTTGGTCAAGCAGCCAGATGTTACCAGCCCCCTAAAGTGCCGCCACGGACCCCACAGGAATAAGCGAGGTCGGGGTCTTTCTGAGCACAGACTGCGCTGTCGGAGGATCCCCGGGGAAAGCCCTGGCCTGTAGCTACTCCGGGCTGAATTTACTCTTCATTTCTAACCTGAAACTGTTATTTTTAGCTTTCCAAAGAACATCTGTGTTATCCACAGTGATGAACATGGGAGGAGAGACAGGAAAACTCTCTCTGGCCAAGGAAGCCAGGTAAATATTTGCAGGTGCTGCTGCATCTCTCCAACTCCTTGTGTTTTAATACTGTGCAAAAGAATGAAGAATTTCAGCAATAGCCTTGAGTGCGGGGAAATCTGGGCCATGGTTCTGTTGCTGCTCCAGCACCCACCCAATCCCAGGGAAACCCATCAGGGACAGACCTCCTGAGAGCTGAGCATCATCAGGAGCTGCACAGGACCCCTGGCAAGTGTCTGTGCATGAACCTCGCTGTGCGTTTCCCACGTGAATCCAGCGCATGGCAGTTACCTTTGTGGCCAACAGCCTGGTCAGGTAGATCTCAGACACCATCTTACTGCCCCGGTCTCCCTCCTTCTGGTCTCCATGGTCGTGGTTTTTGACCAGGTGCCAGACCTTGACCCCGCTCTCCAGGTCAGGGGTGATCATGGGGGCCCGGGAGCGCAGGCTGTCGGGGCTGCCGGTGTAGCGGAAGGTGGAGTCTGGATGATGGGAAGAGAAGTTGGTCACACTCAAAGCAAATCCCTTTTCCACTTCTCTGCCTCTTCTCAGTGACACCACCAGGTTTGTTAACGCCCAAACCACCTGCACTGGGTTTTTTATGGGGTGATGAAATATAAAACCACCCAGGCACCAACAAAACTTTTATACGTGTTGGTCTCCACTGAACAGAGTCCCTCAAACTCAAGCTTTTCTCTGTTCACACTCAGAAATGGACTTTCCTGCTCCATTCACATCCTTTGCTTATGGGAACTCATCACACAGACAAGATTTGTCCATAAGCTCACACACATTAACCCTGGGCACCAACTCCTGCAGCAGCAGAGTCCTGTGTTTTGTTCAGAATTGTGCAAATAATAAAACCCTGCCCAGCACAACCAGCACAAAGGGCACAAGAAACTGCTGGTCTTGTCCTTGAGGCTTTCAGGAGAGCAGCAAGGGCTCAAGCTGAGGATCAGCTGCAGAACCCAAGGCCAGTCCTGTACCCCAGCCGTGCCATCCGTGGGCTGAGTGGGTCCAGCCTCCTGCTGTCCCTCCTGTCCCTGCCCCTGCAGGGAAAGGGGAGCTCAACACGAGGCAGGCAACAGTCTTTCCCTTAATTGCTCAGAAACCATGGAGGGATGTGACATATATTTATTTACGTATTTAACTTCCTAAAGAATGTGCCTCCCTGGATCCCATCCACGGCGTCTCCAAGCTGAGACACGAGGCTGAGGAGCCCGGCTGTGCCTCGTTGGATTTTTCCTCTCACTAAATTTCTTTGTTCCCTGGAAACCTTGCGGATTTTCTCAAGTTTAGCCTTCAATTCACTGCTCACCCTCTTCGTCAAGAGTACTGGGATCAATCACAAATCAGCCAAGGGAAATACTCAAGTCATTATCAAACTATCTGGATTTTCATCCCTGATTAAGGCTTAGATAAATGAGTACTCCAACTGATATAATTAAGGAGATAGACAAAGGGACAGCTAGAGAAGCATCTAGTAATTCTATTTTTAAACACAGCTCTGTACTGATATATAACAGGGCAAGTAAATAAGTATCTAATTTAAATTCTGTCAGCACAATTAGAAATATTAATCTTAACATGAGCAATGATTGCTCATTTGGTAGTTTGCAAAAGCTTTGCCAGCTGACATAGATCAATGAGCTGTAAGGACTCAGGTTGTGTGACCCAGCCTTGGTTTTTCCATCACCTGAAAAGTGGGATGTGCTGGACATTCAGGGGATCTACACCACCAGGGAGAAATGCCTTGTCTCCTGGGTTTTACCTAAAAACTGGCCTATTTTTGGCTCCTGAAAACCCTGGCTTGAGAAAAAAACCAACATGATTTTGGGAGCCATAAACAAGAGAAGGAGACGGGTTTGTCAGGAGACTTTTTGCTTGTAAAACACTCTGCAAAATGAACGATAATGAAAGATCAGCGCACCAGAGATTTTGCCACTGCTGCCTTTTATGGAAGTATATTATTACTATTATTGTGGATTTAGTGTTATAAGCGCACACCTGGCACCTCACAGACTCATTTACTCAGGCTGCAGCATCTTCAGGGACCCTCTGGAATGTGCTGAGCCCTGCTATTATGCAAATCCTGAATTCCCAGGTGGGCACATCCGAGTGCTCCGTGTTAAGATTGCTGTTCCCCATTTTGACCCATTAGCTAAAAACGCAAGATCTTCCACTTAGAGAAGGAAAAGGTGAAGGAATCAGACTTTTCTGTCATGCAGGGGACACAAAGCTCCTTTCCTGCAGTGGCAATCTCTGCATCACCCACCCCTCTGTGACAAACACCTTTCCTGTACTTTCCCAGCACCCACATTCCCAAAGGCTGCTCATGTGTCTGGCATTTCCTTCTCCCTCCTCTCAGCTTCTCTGGCCTTTTTGTTGCTCTGCCCATAGATGGAAAAGTCTTTGCAAGGAAACACCAGTAACCAAGGACATTTTCCTGCTGGGCACCTGGACATTCATTTTGCCTCGTGTGGGGAGGTTCTTTGGGGGATCCTGCTGCTTTTTCCCCATCTAATTCCTTGCAATACCCACAAGCCCCCATTTCCCATCCCTCCTTACCATATCTACTGATAGATGTCCGGGATATACTGGCAGAGGCAGGAATGTTGTAGGAGGAGGTTTGCTTGGGAACAAGAGCCACAACTGAGCGGTCTGACACCTGGAGAGGCAAAGGAGGAGGAGAAGATCAGTGGGATCCACTGGCCACATCAGGATGTCCAGCTGCTGATCCAGCAAATTCCTGGCAGAAGGGTGCCAGGGGTGGGCACAGGGAACCACCCAGCCCTCACTCCCAGCCTGGCAGAGCCCTGTGCTGGGTCTGCAGCAGCTCTACAGTGAGAACCTGAAGGAAAGGAGTGATAAATCAAAGGACGTGTTGAAGATGCTTTTGGTCGTTCTGATTTAAGATTATGCTTTATCCAATAAAAATGAGAATCTCAAGAATTGTTGTGATCCAATTAAAGTAACAATGCAGAGGGAATAAAAGGGCTGTAATAACGTTATGGGCCATAAAACATTCCTATTAAACCATTTTTTATTTTAGCAATTTTTACGAACTTTAAAAGTTTGATTTACAGCTGAGCAAGTCATAAAGCCATCTTTCAGGGTATTTAATTGTTATCCCTTTATTGCACCAGAGAAGGAATTAAACACTGGGAAGTCAAACTATAAATGAACATTAGTGCTAACAAGGTTTTGTTACAGCAGATTTTAGTAGCCATGTTTAATTTTATCCTCCCTATAAATCCAGTAGTCACTGGAAGTTTTCTAACTTATTCCCCTTAATTAAGAATCTGCAGGTTTCCAGGGAATGGGCCTGAGTGGCTTTTAATTTTGAACTTGTGACCTGTCGTGCAGCACAGCAAGGGAGCAGAGAACAGAGTCACCACAACCTGCCAGGGTCCAGCCAGCACAGTTCTTAGAGGATCTGCACAAAAGAAATACCTCTTCCTGCTGGAGGAATTTCTTTTGGGGCTAAATCCTCCATTATTTGCCAGGAATTTTGTGAGGGACTCAGCACTGACCCTGTGCACAGGATGCTCCAGGTGTTTTTTGCTTCCCCAGCCTCTCCAGGTGTTTGTACAACACCTGCAGCCACAAGGTGAGCTTCACACAGTGACCTGTGCTGCCTTTCAAGGCCATTCAGATGAAAGGTTTCATGGAAATGTGAGTTATTATTATTGCTGCTGATAGTGGAAATAATAGTCACTTGTGTTTCACAGCACAAAAGTGAGATATTTCTAAGAAAAAACACTCCAAACACCTCCATTATTTCCTTCTCTGCTCCTGCCTCACTTCATCCAATTTAATAAGTCAATGGAAGAAATGATCAGTGCTGATATTACTTTCTTAGGCCGTTATTAGCTGCCACTCCAGCTCAGTTACACCAGGGAGAAACCCGAGCCCGGGGTGCTCCCATGGAGGAGCAGCTCCATGCCGGATCCATTTCCACCAGGGCTGTGGTTAACTGGGAGGGAAGCATTAAAAATTCCACACACACCCCCCACACATTAAGAGCACTCTCACTCTCTAAATTTTGGGTCGAATGGCTCCTGTCAGCTCAAAAACCACCAGTGTGCAAATTAGCATCAGACGGAACACGCATTCGCTTCCCATCTCGCTCCGCCGCTGCCACACTCCCAGAAAGCCCCAGAGACGCCCTGGGAGCTGGCTGGCTGCTTTACAACTTTATAAATATTCTGATTATTCTACAAGCTGGGAAACATGGTGCACAAAACACCTTAAAGAGAGGAGAAATAAAACCTGGAGCGGGGAGATGGGAGCCCAGGCGACGGTGCTGCGCTTGCGTGGGGCAGAGAGGACGCGCCGAGGATTCCAGCTCCGCATCCACGCCACCCTCAGCTCCTGACTCTCATTTTCCACACAAATCTTCCCTTTGTCCTTCTAATTTTTCCTTTAAAACAGTTTTTTAGCCTCTTGGCCTCTCCAGACTGCCAGGTATTCATGCTCTGCTGCCGCTGAGTTAACCCTGCATGGGCCACTGTAAATCATTTGATATTAAATTCAGTGTTTCATTTTTCTTGAGTAAAACCACACGGGGTGAGACTCTCCCATGGAGTTTAATAGCCATGAAGCCAAAAGGATATGACACAAATGTAATATAATTCCTTACCACATACAAAAGCTCCAGAGAATTTAACAAAGAATTACACCTATTTAAGCCATACATCTATTTTTATAAATGAAGAAATAAGCAGCAGGTGTACAATTCTCTATATAATTTCATGAAGTGGTTCAAAAATATTAGAAAGATGAATGTTTCTCTTTAAATCCAATTTGGTTTTGCATGCAAAGGCTTGCCATGAAAAATCCATTTGATCAGTTATTATATTTTTGTTGTTCTAATGTAGAAAACAAATGTAATAGTGTCAAAATCCAGCGATCGGGGTGGAGCTGAGAAACTCTTGGGATTAAATAACTGCCCTTGGCAGAGCCCTCGGGACACAGTGAGTGTGGTTTGGAGCCCTGGAGATGCAGGGAATGGGGCTGAGGAGTGAAGGGATCCCAGGAATCAGGAGCAGGGCAGGGCTGTGAGGTTCAGGGGTGCTCTGGTCCCTCCTGCAGCCTCCCAGGTGAGAACACCTCTCCAAGAGACACACCTGGACAGAAACATGGGCTGTGCATCTCCAACACCTGGACAGAAACATGGGCTGTGCATCTCCAACCTCCACGTGCACATCCAGAGATCTCTCTCTGCCTTCAGATCAGAATAAAGGCAAGACAGCTCTGAATAAAAGATGGGCAGAGCTTTAGAGAGCAAGCTTTCATTTTTTTTCCCCCAGAAATTTAGAAATCATCTTCACAAGTCCTCTGGAAATCTCCGTATATTTTAATGGCTTGAACCACACCTTCTTCATATGTAACATTCCTGTTAAATGGTGAGACAGCAGCACTTGGAACTCAAATGATTTTATACCCTCTTTAAGCTGTGCCTTTGCCCACATATTTGTTTTACTGTGTAGTCCTGGAGCATCTGTATTTTTGATACCTAATAAAAACATTTATTGCTCCAACAGAATCAAAAAAACCACACAACCTGGTAGGAAAAGCAAATATATATATATATATATATTGCTGGGGGTTTTTTTGGCAAAAGCCTTGCCTTGACAAGATTTCTGCTGCAGTAAAGAGAAAGTTGGCTTCTTTTTAATGAGTGAAACAGCTCAGTTGGGCTGTGCAGAGCTCGGGCCAGAGCAGGAAGACACGAGGCATCTACCTGGTTAGATGTTTGGCAGCAAACTTCTCCTTTCTTCCAGAGCACAATTGACATTCAAATGGCAGGAAGAGCTGCAGCATCTCGAGTGCTGCAAGGGTTTTGTTTATTTTAAGGGTAAGCTTGTGGCTCAGCTTTTCCCACAGGCACTAAAATGAAAGTACTCCCTCCCCCAGCATCCACCACACATCAGACAAGCACAGCTTTCACTTGTGACTTCCTCACGATGACTTTTAAAGATCAAGGCGTAATAAAGTCTCGCTGCTTCCCTGCATGTTGGTTAATCCCTTGCAACTGTCAGGTAAAACACATTTTAGGAACAATGGAATTAATCTGCACAACTCCTGTGACATTTTTGCGGCGGTCTGTGTTTAAATCCTGGGGGCTGCTCGGGAAAGTTGACCCTCGAGGTTCTTTTTAACATGCACTGTGCATATTTATGCCATTCTCCCGCCTCGCTCCCTGATTACATGGCTCCTGTCAATACTGGCTCCCATTCAACTCACACAGCGTGAGGCAGGCTGATGGACTGGAGATGGTGTATAAACAGGGAAAGATGCCAGATTAAATACTAAACACTTCTGGGGAGGGAGTGATGGACAGGAGTAGGTTACGGGTCCCAATTAATGCAGTTATCCTCTGCTGCAGACAAGCTTTGAGGAAAAGCCTTTGATTCCCTGAAACCAAACCTTCCTCAGCCCCCTCTTTACCTCTTTCACAGTGTAAGGAGCTCTTTCCAACAGGCACTGCTGTACCCAGAGGCTAAAGATGGCAACAATTCCTTAGGCCACCTCGCCCAGCCTGTCTGATGCACGACTGAGCATCTTCAGTGCCTGGCTTCACTTTATGTGACTTCAGTGACAAAGCTCCTGCAACCTGACTTGGGGATTTAAGAGGTTTGATGCCACTCAGTCAGGAAGGAGCTCTTGATATTCCCCTTTTACTGACCTGGCCTCATCCTGTGCCTCCCCACAGCACTCCCTCGGCCCTCCCGTGTGACAGCACTTGAAGTATTTTCTCTGTTTCCCTTTTTCACTCCTTGTAAAATGCCCAAAACCCAACTCACAGGAAGATCATGAGCATGAGAGAGAAGCTGCTACCACAGCTTGTGCTTTGCATCAGACCAGTGGCGTTTGCAAAGCTCTGAGGGAAGGCAGAGACTCTTCTTCCTCCCCTGCTGCACTCCTGGTTGTCTCAGACCCCCACCCAACAACCTGAGCCCCCCGTGTCACCCGTTCCCTGGCCCCACATCCCCAGCAGTGGCAGCTCAGCCCTCACCACTGCTCCCTGCATCTCCCTCCCACGGCTGGCAGGTTTAATTTAGCCAATTTTCAACCCTGCTGGTTCCTTTGACATCCATGTCAAGGTTACTTTCCCACCTAATGCAGAAGCACATTGAACCCTTCTGGTTTATCACACAAACGTGACCTCCCTGTCTGTCTTGGTAGACGAGGCACTTGGGAATTAACGTCCTGCTTTTCTTTCCTTCCTCCTGGCAGCTTTCTGGGAGCTGCTTTCTGTCAGCTGGGGCTGCTTCCTCACCTGATAGTGCATCAAGGTGTTCAGGCGCTTCCAATCCCCCTCGATCTTGGTGGTGATGTCTTCATCCTGCAGGACCACACGGGCAATCCGGCCCTGCCGCCACTCTGTGGGAGAGGCAAAAACCAGGCACACACCACGGTCAGAGAGGGGCCAAACTCTGCAAAACCCACCAAGAATCCCCAATCAGCCTCCCAACTCCTATCAGGCAGGGAAGCTCCTACCCAAATCCATGTCGACAGCCCTTGGTCTTTGGGAATACGGGACGTTTTTGTACACGGCATCGAGGATCTTCTCCTTGACTTGGGTGATGGTGTCACAGTTCAGCACCTTCACGGGGATCTCTGGGCTGTTCTCATTATCTGGGTTCACACAGTTTAGGATCTGGAAGAGAAGGAGAAACACACCATGCTCTAAAGGATGAGCCCCCAGGGAGAAATGTAACCACGTTTCACAGCGGCTGTTTCTCACTAAAAAACGCCACTGCAGCCCTAATTGCTATTCCATCAATTATATTTATATAATTATTTCTGAGATAGGAGTCCTGGATGTCCATATTCAATGCCCAAGGGAGATAAAACATTCCCCTCAAACCTGCCTTTCCAAAGGCTCAGCTCATGTTGTTTGCACCAGAAAATAAGGGATGCACCTGAGTTGGACACGGGTCTTTATTGCACTGACAGCACTTAGGCCTCACAGAAGTGTCCTAATCACAAGGTCAGCATGGGAGCATGGGAGGGACAGCAGTGATTCCCTGGTAGCTCCTCCAGCATCACTCACCAGAGTCTTGTACTCGATCTGCTGCCGGATCAGCTTGTCCTCGCTGAGGGAGTAACGGGCTTCTCCTGTGATGGCATCAATTGGGCCTTTCTCCATCTGCTGCTTGATGGCACAGTAGAGCATGAAGAGTGGTTCTCCAGCACATTCCTGCAGGAGAGATGGACAGCAGAGCTGACACAGAGGTGAAGGTGCCTCTCCTCTGGGGCCGCTGGCCCGCACGAAGGTTTGGCACAAGATTCCTCCCAGCAGAGGCACAGCCCCACTGATCCTTAGCACAGGCTTGGTCCCCAGCAGCTCCTGGAGAGGACAGCCAAACCCATGAGCTCCACTGCTCCACGGGTTTGTTGTCTTTGGCAGGGTAAATCCCTCCTGAATCTATGTGGCTGTAAAAATTGGAATTTGATATCTTGATCTCATTGCTCGCTCCCACGAAGCAAATTCTGTGGGGTTTCCAAAACCACAAATTAAGTTAAAAAAATATGGGAGCTCAGGAGATGTGAGAATTTCTCCTGAGCACTAAAGAGGTGTAACAGAAACTCCATGACATGGGAATACCACTGGGAGACCTGAGGGCTGAGGAAGGCTGTGACCAGGGAGCAGCAGTCCCAGGTGTTGGTGTCTCCAACAAATTTCCACCTCCCCTGCCTTGCTAATACACCTTTTGACTTGGAGTCTGATGGAAGAGTTTCATGCCCAGATCCACCCCCCCCAGGGATGGTGAGACAGCAAAGAGACAGGGTGGGTCTGTGCTCCATCCCTCCTTACCTTGAGGAACTTGTGCAGGAGGAAGGCAAACCAGTTTGTCAGCATCTTCTCAGCCACCGACTCGGTCCTGGGGGGAAACCAGGAGGGCACAGGTCACACTCAAAGCCTGGCACAGCTCTGTGGTGCTCAGGACCAGGATTGTGGAGCAGCAGGATGTGGCCAGCACCCACCCCTCTCCCTGCACGGAGCTGACAGCAGCTTGCCCAGCTGACAGCCCGTCACAGCCCTGATGGGGCTGGTGACAGGGAGTCTGGTGACACTCAGCTCCTTGCACGTGGTGCAAATTACAGCCTGGCTCAGTAAATCACTGGGATTTGCAGCAGTTCCTGGCAATCAGGGACGGCGGAGTGACAATAGAGGAGAAATTGCAGCTTTCTCCCCAGTCCCACCCAGTGTCCTCTCCCCACATTGTGCCCAAGATTATCTTTAATTTAAATACAATGGCTCCTAATGATAGTTTTTAATGCTGGCTCTGCAGGACCCAGAGACTTTCCTTAAAGCACCACAGTCCCTTTTCCTGGGACAGGATGGTTGCAGGGTGTCTCCCAGTTCCCATCTGAGCCCCAACCCATGCAGGGAAGAGCTGCTGTGCTGCAGCCTGGCCAGCTGTGACCATGGCCCTGGCCAGCCTGGCCCAGCACCACCAGCCTTCCCCTCAGCCACATCTGACACCAGGATCTGGTCCAAATTCCAGCAAGCAGAGGGATGAACCCAATACACTGCCCTCTGCAGCATCCTTTCCTCTGGGGACTGTGCTCCCTCTGCCCTCACCATGAACCAGGTGACCTCCTCCCTGACCTGGAGACAGTCACCATCCCAATCCACAGCCAATTCCCCCACTCTTCCCCATCTGCTCTGCTGCCTCTTGTAATGAATCCACACAGCATTCCAAATGCTTGGAATTAAAAACACACACACTGTAGAAGCACCAGAGCCTGATCTCAAAGCCAAGCAAGATCAAGAATAAAGAGGAGCCAGAGATTTCAGCAAACAAAAATTGACGCCAGTCAGCCAATGGACCTGGGGTCACATTATCCATCATCTCTTAGGATGGCAACATCTGCCAGGAATTTGTGAAAATGTCTGCAGATCCCTGAAGAATTTAAGCCTGGATTGATTAACTGCCTAAAAATTCATGCTACAAATTGACACACACATTGTTCTCCTGTTTGAAATATTTTGGGCACCCAATTAAAGAGGAGAAGCACTAAAACACTTCCAAACAGCCACAGAAAATGGAGAGGCAGTTACACAAACCAAAGAATAGGTGAAAAACTCAGAAAACAGCACATTCGGGACTTGATGGCGAATATTAATTTAATAAACCGCTTTGTTAATAGAATATTAAATTAAGAACTAGCAAGTCCCACAATTAGCCCTTCCAGTGAAGCAATGCTGTGTCCTGTCCCTGTGGGCTGCTCAGGGCCTGCCACCAGCTCCATAAAAATAACTGAAATATGGACTGACAGAGAAGTTGGGGCATATTGCATGGGAGAATGGCATTGGGTACTCCATGTCTAGATGTTTCCTTTTATTTCTTTATCAGAAATACAAGATCAGCTGAACGGAACAGCATAAAGAAACACCTCGGAGCATCTCTGTCAAATCCCATTTCTCCTCACCCTCAAGCACTGAATCTCATCTCAGCACAGTCTGACGCCGTGAGATATTTGCAGAGCATCAGTCCCAGGGACAGCCAGCAATTGAGTTAATCATCACTGTCCTACACTGGCTGAGCAAAGGGGCAGCTCAGAAGCATCATCACTGCTGGGAGCAGCTTTACAGAGCATTCCTGCCTCCTGTGCCTCGGAAAAGGGATGGTTGGGTGAGCCAGCCCCCAAACTCTGCCTGCCACCCCAAGGCCTGGCCTCTCTTTCTCTCTGCTACACGTGGAGGGGTTGGTTGAGCCCCAAAATCTGCTTTGTGCTGCCCCTGCCTGGTGTCGCTCCGCACCATCACAGGTCTCTGAATGCTGGTAGAGACCTGCCCTAAAAATGAATGAGGGTCTCCTGAGGATTAATAAGGCAGCAGAGAACCCCTGGACTTGGAGAAAACTCTTCTCACATCAACCCATAATGAGGGCAAAGCACGATCCAGAGGCCACTTTCCAAAGGAGTCTGACGCCAGCACCCAGCGCCTCGGCTGCTCCGCTGACTTTCTGAGGCACCGGGAAGAAAACAAACCTAAACAAAGCTGAGCTGAGAGAACCCAAAAAATAAATATGTATTTTATTAATTTTCCCTGCTCTATCTAGGTCTCCAAACTGCTGTTGTGCTCTGCTCAGTGCCAGCCACCAGAGCAGCTGTTTGATTTAACGTCAACTTTCTTGCCGTCTCCCGCGAGGGGCAGTCGTGGAAGAAAGAGAGAGGGGAAAACGAGGAAGAAAGAGGGAAAGAGCTGAGTGTCACTTATCAACTGCTGCCACCAGAGAGCTCAAAAAATTTTAAAAAGATGTATTTCACTTTGTGGCTGATCACTCCTTATTAAGTCAGAGCAAGACACTCCAGGCTGGGTTGCTTTGTGCACCAACACCCGGGCACAGGGCTGGGACAGGGCTCCAGCCACGGATTTAATGGGATCTGGAGTAAAAGGACAAGGGGTAAAGCTTTTAAACTAAAAGGGGGTGGAATCAGACTAGATATAAAGCAGAAATTTTTATGATGAGGGTGGTGAAAGACTGGCTCAACTTGCCCAGAGGGGTGGTAGATGCCTCATCCCTGGAAAGACCCCATGTCAAGGTCCCTGTGAAATGGGTAAATCCTGGCACAGGACAGATGGCCCTGATTCTTTGCTGGGTAATTCAGGGAGGAGGGGGCCCAGCTCTTGTCACCATCCCTGTGTTTTTTGGAGCTCCATGAACAGTCATTATTGCTGGCAGGGGCAGAAGATGCCTTCCCAGCGACTCGTCAAACCACGGGGGAAATTAGGATGGCTTCCCTTCTTGGAGATGAGTTATTGGCTCTGCAAACACAGCCAGATTTAAAGCAATTTCCTGTCAAGTATATTCACTGTGGCTGGAGAAATCCCTGAAATTTTCCTGGAGATGTGAAATCCTCCTCTCACCTTCACCCCCTCACTCCAGCAAGATTCCAGTAGAGCCCCAGGCACAGCCCATGGGTAGCTGTGGCCAAGCCAGGCTCTGCAGCACAGCCAGGGCCCACAGGGATGTGGGACAGGGGTGGCTCATGACATGGAGAATGGGGGGATCCTTTTACTTGTGGCTGCTCATCTGCCCTACATTAATACACAATTTTTTCCTTTTTTCTTTCTGCCATTTCCCAGTCCAGTCTTGGGTGAGTCGCTTGATCCTCTCTTGAGCTCTTTGCCCAGCTGTGGAACACAAACACTGCTCTCCACCCAGAGAGACCTGGAGGATCCAGTCTGGGGCCCTGTTCTGCCACCTGTGAAATCACAGAGAGCTGGGGACAGGGGAGGAAACATATGGAAGTCCTCCATGGAGAGCTGCCTTTTCCTTCCAACACCACCACCCTGCACCCACAGAGCCCTTGGATCACAGAATCATTCAGGTTGGAAAAGACCTCCAAGACCATTGAGTCCAACCTGTGACCAATCCCCACTTTGCCCCCAGCCCAGAGCACTGAGTGCCACGTTCAGTCATTGCTTCAACACCTCCAGGGGTAGTGACTCCACCACCACCTCCCTGGGCAGCCCCTTCCAAAGTTCAACAACCCTCTCCATGAAGAAATTCCTTCCCATGTCCAAAACTCCTTCTGATGTCACCAGCAGCGTGGCTGTGCCAGCCCGGGGGGGACCGCGCTGCCCCGTCCCCTGCCTGTCCCTGACCTCACCTGCGCAGGAGCAGCTTGGGATGGTTCTTGTTTTCCAGGTTCTTCTCGATGAGGTCGGAGAGCAGCTGCTTGAGCACATCTGTGGCGTACTCCAGCTTGCCCTGCAGCCCCGTCATGATGAGCGAGGCCACGTTGCCGCGGTCGCGCATGGAGAAGCTGCGCTGCAGCTCCAGCGTCCGGATGAAGGTCAGCAGGAAGACTTTGTTGTTGATCAGCTGAGCAAAGAGCTTCAAGGCCTTCTCCACGCTCTGCTGCCCGTTCCCTTGGACCTGCAGTGGAGGAGAGCACGTCCATCAGCGAGGCACGGGAGGACAAGGGGCTGGAAGGCCGCCCTGCATTGCCCTGCCAGCACTCTGGGGGTAAACCATGGAATCAAAGAATGGTTTGGGTAGGGTGGGGCCTTAAAGCTCATCTCATTCCAACCCTCTGTTGTGGGCAGGGACACCTTCCACTAGCCCAGGTTACTCCAAGCCCCATCCAGCCTGGTCTTCTACACTTCCATGGATGGGGAGTCAACAATCTCTCTGAGCAACCTGTGCCAGGGCCTCACCACCCTCACAGGGAACAATTTCTTGCTAACATCTGATCTAAACCTACTCCCTTTCAGTTCAAACACATTCCCCCCTGTCCTGTCACTCCAGTTCCTGTTGCAGAGTCCAGCTCCAGCTCCTTCCAATCCTGGAAGGTGCTGTGAGGTCTCCCCACAACCTTCTACTCTCCAGGCTGAGGAGCCCCAGCTCTCTCAAGCTGTCTCTGTAGGGCAGGTGCTCCAGTCCCCTTAAACTTCCATGCCCTTCTGTGGACTTGTTCCAGCAGTTCCATGTCCTCCTTAGGCTGGGGGCAACACAACTGTACACAGTGTGTTTAACCCTGGCTGCACAAGCCAGCACCCCATCTCTCAGGGTCTGAGCATCCCTGAACATTGTCCCTGGTCCATCCTGAGCAAACATCACCCTTCCTGTCCTCCCTCAGCACAGCTCCCCTTAATCCTTGCTCTGAGCTGCACTCTCTGCACACCATAAAGCTGCTGCTTCGGGGCTAACGGCCCTATAAATGACACACAGTTCTGCTTGTTCTGCACAAAAAGTGACACTCTTGTAAGTAAATTAAATACTAATTTAGACTATTGCTTTATTATGGGACAAGTGTAAAAAATTAATTGAGGCTTTCAGCCAGTTGCAGATTCAAGTAATTCATTACAAGTGAAAATGATGAACTACATGAAGCAACTCTTTACCAAACATCTTGGAGACTTATGTATTGGTTTTACTAACGTTACATAATTAAGCAACTGTGTAATTGGCAACACATTTATCACTTCTGCAATTCTGTTTTTCACAAGTAAAACAAAAAAGCATTCATATTTGTTTGCTAGAGCATCAGCTTAGTTGGCAATTCAAACAGCAAACAGAATGCATGGAGCTGGAAAACTCAGGGCACAGGAATGGGCTGGGAGGAGCTGGTTCTGTTTTATCAACACCACAGTAACTGCCCGGTGCTGGTGGCCCACTGGAATCTAAATTGTGGCATTAGGGCTGCCTGGAAAGGCAAAGCAGCCCTGTGGAACACGAGCAACCACGACTCCTTCCTCCTACATCCAACCCCTGGTCTGTGTGAAGGCAACACGACTGTGGGATTTACTGGAGCAATCCCAGTTTCTGAGAGGCAGTGCTGAGCCTGGGCCCTCTGGGCACCCCGTGGGGAGGATGGTAGTCCTGGTTGAAAAACCAGGGAGGTGGAAGTGCTGGCTCAGAGGCTGGAATGCCTGGGCAGGGCATTCCGCTTGCCCTCCTGTGGACACGCCATGGAACAACAGCAGGATGCTCCAGGCAGGATGATCCAAGGATGCTCCAGGCATTCCCCCGCACCGTGAGGGGACTAAGGAGGACTTTAAAGCACATCCATAACTTTTCTGACATTTTTGCTGCCGGCCTAGAGCAATATAAAACCCCATAAAATAAAAATAAACCAACGCCACGGGGGAGAAACCAAAAGGAACCACAGGCAGTGCGGGATGAGATAAAACAGCAGCTCCTGAGTGAAAATGAACTCTGGGCTCGCCCCACTGACCCAGGGGCCTCTAATAAGATTTGGTGTGAAGGCATAAAGGTGCTTCAGGGTTTTCCCATTGGCTTCCCCGAAGGCTCAGGGAAACTTGGAAGGGCTGGAGCACAGGTTGTTACCTCCAGCTCCCGCAGGACAGGGTGATCCTCGATGCCAGGGAAAAGGACTCTCATGGCATAAGTCCGATAGTCCAGGTAGGGGATCCCAGAGCGATCCAGGTCACTGGTCAACTCATTGATGTCCGTCTGCAGCTCTGCAAAAGCTGTTCAGGGAGAGGAGAACAGGACACAGAGAGGTGAACTCTGGGAGCTGAGGCTTAGGGAGAAGGTTTTGGGGAGGGCTGGCTGCCCGCTCTCCCAGGAATCCAGGCTTTGGGGAGGGCTGGATGCCTGCTCTCCCTGTACTCCTGATTCAGAGGAGCCCTGGCCTCGTAGCTCAGACAGACCCTCACCCTTGGAGTCTCTGTCTCAGCCTCTGAGAGCAGGAGAGCACATGCTGCACAGAGCAAATGCTGAGAACAAAGATGCTGCTTAATTTGTATGCAGTTCACACCTGTGTGCACACACCTAAAACACCCTTAAAGGCTGCAGATAGAAATAAGGGTCTATTTTCATAACTTGGTGCCTCCCACTCCTTTCTTCTTCTTCCCCTCCTCTATCAACAGTTGCCAAAATAATCAAATCTGATGCAGATCAAATCCAACCTGCTGCAGGGGTCAGGAAGGAATTTATTCTTCCTCTCATAACGTAATATCATGTGTTATACAGCTGTATGTGTCTGCTCGTGTTCCCTCTCCAAAGTGTGACATGCTGGCTCAGTGAGGCCTCTGTACCCCAGCTGGGCTGTGCCAAAGCTGGGCTTCCTCCTGAACCTATCTCATTTTTTGCCCTGTGCTTTCAAGGCTATCCTTGAAATCAGCTGAAAAAACACAATGCAATATTCTCTACATACAGGGGCCACACTGTGAAATTTGCAGCTTTCCATTTATTTTATTTTGATTCACTAAGCCCATTTCCAGGCAGAAGGGAACAACCGCAGCGCTGCCCCAAAAACCACCTTCACCTGGAGGAACCAGGCTCAGCTGCCTCCTTGCAACGGATAGGACTTGTCCATGTGGACACTTGCAGTCAGCAGGTGTGACTACTCCAAATGACACACAAAATTTTCCTGCACCTCAGCCCTGTTACCGCTCTGGGCTCATATTTACAGACTGGAGGAGGGACTGGACCAGCTTTTCAGCCTTCCTGTCTTCCTTTTGGGATACATGGTGTTACCTGGGGATCTGAACCTCCTCTGCACCCTCTCCCTCTGTGCCTTTTTAAAAGCCTCTCACTAAAAAACCATCAGACAAGGGGTCACTCCGTGCTGGGCACCCCGGGGCTCACACCGTGCGATCCAGGCGTGTCACTTAAGCAGGATCAAGCTCTAATCCTATTCTCTGCACATCAGGGAGCAGAGCCATGTCTGCTGCTGACACACTTGTGGCTGCCCCCCCTCCTCCCACAGCAGGGTAAACCCCACAGGGACACATCCCCCACTCCCGGCTCCAAACCTCGGGGGACTGGGAAAACTGGGAACCCGAGCACGGAGCCGCAGCACCCAGAGAGCGCCCGGTCCCGGGCAGTACTGACCCTCCTTGCACTCCAGGGCCACCCGGGACTCCAGGTTGTCCATCTGCATCTGCAGCCTCTTGAGGGTCAGGTCGTTCTCGCGGGACTTGCGCTTGTAGGCGATGAGGACGATGATGACGATGATGAGGAGCAGGCTGCCCCCGGCCGCGATGCTGACGATGGCAGGCAGGGTCAGGAGGCTGTCTGAGATGATGCTCACAGAGCCAGGGGAGAAGATGACCCCACCCACACGCACCTGCAAAGCACAGCTCAGGTCACCAGCAGTGTCACGGTGTCACCTGTCCCAAAACCCCGTCCTTCCCACCCCAGATCCCTTGGGAAGCACTGAACCACCCCTGTTTAAGAATATAAAACTCCAACTGCCTTCAAGCACAGAGGGTGTTGCTTATGTGAACGCAGGGAGGCTTCAAGTGATGATAAATGTGCCAGCCCTTCACTATCTGGGCTTTGTTCTTATTATCTGATGGCTCCATTTGACTTTCATTTTATAAGCTTTCAACTCCCTTTTGTAAACCGTGGACATTAGCAACCCACTGATAATTTCACTGACAACAAACCAGAGTGACTGGAAGGAGAGGGCAGAGAAGGGAAGAGAAAAGTCCCACATGAAAGCCATGGAGCAAACAGGCTGGAGTTAACGCCAGGACAGGCTTTTCTTGGATGTGCCCCGGCCACAGATGCGAGCAGCTCTCAGCCAGGTTGTGCTTCTGGGAGTCACACTGTGATAATCTGAATATGTTTTGGATTGCTAAACTTAAAGGGGAATAAATCACAATTACAATCTCATTTGGGCTCCGCTCAAGCACCTCGGCAGCTGCGTTTTTGGTCTGTGAGAGGAGCAGAGGAAGCAGCGATGCCCAAAACCAAAGCAGAGGAAGGCACTGACTGTTACCCTGGATGAGGTGGTTGATCCAACCACTCCAGTGTTCAGATGTTCCTGGCTTCTGCTTCAGGAAAAGGCAAAACCTTTCCATCCACTTAGCAGAGCAGGTCTGGCTACGTGGGCTGATGAGATCCCTACAGGAGGGAGAACACTGGGAATGGTCTCATCCTCATCCACAAGGCACTGCTGGAAAGATCTGTTCCTTCTAGAAGGCTCTGATAGCAGGGAGTGAGTCTCAGGGAAGGACAAAGTTTCTCTGTGCTAATCCACATCAATATTTTAAGCTTCCAATTAGTCAGCCATGAAGATCTAAAATCCTCCCAGTCCTTGGACAAGACATTGCATCCAGCATCCAAGCGAGTCAGGGAGCTGGAGGAGGAGCAGAAAGGATGGGAAGGAGGGAGGGAAGGGATGTTGATGGAAAGTTTGGTCCCTTACCATGACTTTGTGCTGTCCAGTGAGGTTTGGGGGCTCACACAGCAGCTGGGTCTCGGAGACAGTGACAGCACAGGGTGTTTCTCCGATCAGCACGGTGTAGTTGAGCTTGGCTCCTCCCGGGGCAGGCGGGCACAGGTTTCTGCCCTAGGGACAAGCAGAGAGAACACTGACAAAGATGCAGCATGTTTCTCCAGTTCCCATCTCATCCCCAGCTTGTGCAAACAATGAGACTATGCCTGGTGCAGCCCATTCTCCAAAGGAGGGATAAAACTCCACTGCCTGGGATGTTTGTCTTCCCATGGGGTGTGCGGCGGGAGGGTCTCCTTACCTTCAGGATGATGGGTGAGCCTGGCTTCTGCTCCAGCACCCCGGTGGGGCTCAGCATTTCAAATGTGGGGTTGGGGTAGTAGATGAACTTGGTGTCATTGTAGACCAGCAGTGACTGCACGTTGTTGAAGATAAACCCAAACTCGTCCGGCCGCTCCACGGCGTCCAGGCCGGGCCGGTACTCGGGGCTGAGGGGGGGAGCGAGGCACAGCAGCACCGTGGAGTTCACCACCTTGCACACCTGTGGGAAAGGGCTGCTTTGAGAGACAGCACAGCAAGAACCCACCCTGAACCTGGACAATGATGCTCTGACTCCCTAAATTCCCTCCGGAAAGTTGAGGGGATTCAGGTTTGGCCGGAGAAATTTAATCCAGTGTTGATGCTCAGTGATCACCAAGGTTTTTTCCAAACTTAGTGGTTCTGTGATGTGTTATAACCATGGTTTGGGGTAATTTGCTTCCTCCTCCATCTACCACGAGGGCACTGGATGGAGAGTGAGCTCAAAAAGAGTGGTTTGCACAGCAGACCTTTCTCCTTTCTCTTAATTCTTTTTTTCTTTTTTCTTCTTTTCTTTCCAGTTCCATCCTCTCTGGCAATGCTAGCTCTAAAACAGACCCACAGGGAATATCTCCTCCCTGCTGCAAATGGGTGGTTAGAGGCAATTCCCAAATGCCAGGGAGGGAGAGGAACGATCATCTGACACTCGTGGGCTGGAGGTAACGTGAAGGTCATCTCCTGCCAGGCTGAGGACACCCACGGCTCCTCCAGCCCTCAAAGCAGGGAGATGGCTGATTTATGGGACTCTTGCCTTGTAAAGCAGCAAGAGCCCAACCATTTGGCCTCCCTCCCTAAGTGGAAGATTTAATTTCACTCGATTTCGTGTCTTCAGAATTATTTTTGTAGCACTATAACTGCAAGTGCTAGCAACAAAATTAGATGTCTTTTTAAAAAGAGCTCAGATGAAAAAGGTCTTGAGGGGGAGAAAAGGAATGGGAAAAGACTGCTAAGTGATTTGCCCTTTCCAAGATAATACAGATTTAGTCACTAAGATCACTGCATAGAAACAATATATTTCAGTTTTACTCGATCAAAACAATTTCTGAGGTCCTAGAGGTACAATTCTTACTTGTAGCACACAAGAACATCTCTTATTTCCCATTTAGCTGGGGATTCATTCCAATTTCTCACTCATAGACTGAAAAAATACAGATGGGGAAGGAGGTGGCGTTCCAGATCAACCCCAAACTCTGCTACCAACTCCTTGCTGTGGGAACATCAGGGTGATAGGAGGCATAAAAGTAACACTCAGTTCACCAAAACACCCAGAGCCTCATGCCCAGGAAGGTTCCCTCCTCTCCTGCTTTCCCTGGGCTGGTACAGGCTCGCCAGGCCCAGAGCTGTGGCAACAGGAGGTTTATTTGTAGAAGAAGGCCAGAGACAGACTAAACTAAGTTAAACTAAGCAGCCTCAGAGCTCTGGGCTTTTCTAGAAAGCACAGGACTAAAATGGGAAGTGTGGAGCAGCTGGGAATGATGGGGACAGCTCCACTTGGACTTTCCATCAGGATGTGCCTGCAGAGCTGAGCTGGGTACTGGGCAAAGGAGAGATCTCAGGGCTCAGGAGCTCTGTCAAAAGGGGAATTTCAGGAGGGCAACAGGTTTATCTGCCTCAAGAGAGAATTTGAGGTGTTGGAGATGACCTAAAATGAAATCCTTCTTTTCTAGCTTTGAAAACTCCTTGGTTACTGTGCTGCCGAGGAAGTAATTCCCCATTTCCGCCTGTCAAAAATCCCTCTTTCCAGGGTCCCATATTTGGGTAAGTCTGGGAAATACCCCCAGGGCAGCTTTTGCCACGGCAAGGCTCACCCCACAGACAGCACTGGCACCAGTAACCACGTGTCTGCAGGCAGGAGGGGGGATGCAGGAGGATGCACTGTGCTGGCAGCACCTACTTACGTTGACAAACTCCTTCCCGTTGTACTTGACGCGGATCCTCGGCTCCTGGATCACGTCCAGGTTGGAGCCAGTGACAGTCAGGGGCGTGTGTCCGCTGTGGAGAACAGGGAGAGACCTGATTAATGGAGCTGGGGCTGTGCACAGAGCCTGGGCTTGACAGGGAGGATGCTTGTTGAGCTCAGAAAGATGTTTCCTGCAGCCACCCGAGGCACCAGCGTGGATTTATAGCCAGTCCTGAGTCACTGGGGAGGGGTGTCCCTGGATTTTCTGCTCTCAGCTGCACCCCTTCCCACCTCAAACACTGCCAGGCAGAGGGCTGAGGAACCAAGGAGATCAAGGGAGCTGAGACTAAACACGTAAGACAATAAATTAGTCACAGTGTTTAATGATTTACACAGCACTGGTTTTAAGGCCCACGATAAATGGTTCATGCAGTGAAGGAACTGACGTGCACTTGCCTCTGGACTGCAGACACAGCAAGTTGTCACACAGAGCAGGGGAGGGACAGAGAGCCATCAGGGCCACGGGAGACACAACCCCCAGGGCCAGAGTACCCCCTTTCTCCTACAGCCAGTGTCCTGAGCAAAGCCTTTCCCTGTCCCTTCACATGTTAACTGGAGCAGCACAGCCCAGATTCACCCACAGGTCCAGCACCTCCACAGCTGCTCCCTTAGACCTGCTCTGACCAGCCCATCCAACCCAGCTCCTCTAAAAACAGACACCATCCTGAGTTTGGGCTCTCCAGGCATCTCCAGAGCCTCCTGCGAGACACTTACCTCTTTCAAGGGCAATTTTAAAAAGAATAATTGGAATTTGATATGAATAGTTGTGTTACAGCCCTTGTGAGCACAACCATTAAAGGAAAACCGCAGGAGGAGTGTGGCCCAGGGTTTTTAGCAGTGACAATGTCATGATGATGTGACAGCACCAGCCACCCCGTTCCCAGCAGTGAATCTGGGCTGACAGTACATTTTGATTAACATCAACCTTTTCCTTTCTTTTGTGGTTGCTGGTTTTGTTTTATTCCAGGACTACAAGAAGGAGCCTTTAATGAGCAATTGTGCCCTTCTGCAGCAGATGGGAGTGATCTTGGCTTTATTTGTGCTCCCAGAATCTCGGTGCAGACTGACTGCTGGAACTGTCTTGGGAATCACAACTACTCTGGAAACTGGGATTTTTTGGTAAATGCAAGCACTACAGACACCCAGCCCTGACAAATCCAGGATGCTGGGTGGGATGTGGATTTCCAAACAGGCCCTGAGTGTGTGCTGAGAGAGAAGCCCCACACAAAGTGAGCTGTCAAGGTCCCACTGTCAGATCCACGTGTTACCTGGCGATGCTCCATTCGGGCTCGATGTGCTGCACCTTGGGGTCATCAATGTACTCAAACTGCAAGGTCCTCTCCAGCTGAGCTCTGTCCACGCTGACTGAGACCTGAACAGCCCCCAGGCCGTGGGCTGATGGGGCTGACACACAGACTATCTCGTTCATGGATCGCCTGTGCAAGGGGGAAACAGGGAAATGTTAAAGGGTGGTCACGGTGTGGGGGCAGAAAACAGCCCTTTGTCCTGTCCTGGGGCAGCTCAGTAAAGGGCTGAGCCATCACTCAGCCCCACACTGACACCTGTGAAGGGGACAAGCTCCCGAGACAGGCAGGAGGGTTTCACTGGCATGGGAGGGAGGGAGTGGAGCTCTGCCCACCGCGAGAGCAGCGCAGCCTCCCTGAAATGGCTCTTTGTGCCAAACTGCAGCCTCCTGCATCCCTCTGAACCCGCTGCCTTCTGCTGGGCGTGTGAAAACAGATGGCTGCTTTTTAAATGGGATGCATAAGCTCACTCAAAAGCCAAATTCTTCCCCCTCCCCACCCCACTGCACACACGAGGCTCTTGTGAGCAGCATAATGGAGCCGCGCAGCCCCCGCCTGGGAAGGGCGATGCCGCGGTCACCGCTGCCTTTGGCTTTGTCTCCCCGTCAGAGCAGGGTGACCTCGGCCTCAGTGCTGGCTGGCTGGACACAACAGACCATCTGCTGCCATCAGAGCCCTGGAGAAGGTCGAGGCAGCAGCGTGGCGAAGCGCTGTCAAAGCACAAAGGCGCCGGTGGGTGGATGGATGGAGAAGGGGAATGAGATCTGAGCATCCAGAACGGAGCTGTGAGGAACCACATGGCTCTGTGGTGAGCCTGGACATTGATCCTACAAGAAGTGCTGGAGTGACACCCCTGGAAGTGTTCCTGCACAGCCACCCGTGGTTGTCCTTGCTGCCCAAACCTGCCCCTGGCTCACAGAAAAGACTGTGCTGTTTCTGTGGTTCATTTAGTTTTGGGTTCTCCCAGGGAAGAGGCCAGGTAGGTCTGCACTACCAGCTGACAGTCTGGCACTTAAATCAAAAACTGGTACTCCTGAATGTCCAGCCTTCACCATCCTCACCCTCCTTAGGGGCTGTGCAGCTCACGGAGGGGCCTGGATGGCTGAGTGTCCCTGCTCTGCTTCCAGCAAAGCTCTGCTGTCTGTGCCTGGCAGGGGGATGATGTGCCATCCTATTTTAGGGCCTTTACACACTTCCTCCCCTCCCTAAGGAGTATGGACACATCACTCAGCATTTCAGGGGGCATGGAACAGCAGGCACCACAACATTCCCAGCTCACACCTTGGCACTTCCACCCACCACAACCGAGGGCACAGAAACAACCTCCTAAAACACCTTAAACAAATTGGACTCGACTGTTCCTGTTGATGCAATTACACATCTACCCCTTCCTGCCCTCCTCCTCTTCCCTCCCTCATCCCATTCTCACTCTCCACCTAGGATTAATTTAACCACAAAGGCATCCTCGTGTGAGGAGTGGGTTTCTCCACCTTCCTTGCTGAGCCTTGGAGTGTTTCTATGGATGCCTGTGCAGCTGATGAGATCACTGCTGCTGCCTGCACTGCTGCCCACAGCAGACCCCACCGTGCCTGCTTAGCTCTGGCACGAGATGCAGAGTGACGCATGGCTGCTGGCAGAGCAGCTCCCAGCTCCCTGTGATCAGCTAATTAGCTTTCTGTGCTATTATTATGTCGTCATGGTGAATCTACCCACTCCTCCGATCAGAGAGGGGAGAATGGGGGAAGCTGTAATTAGAGGGAATCTCATTAGAAACTGCTTCATCGCATCAGGCTCCCCCACACCCTCGAGTACAATTGAAGTTCATTGCCTCAAAACAGCCCAAGCCAAACAAAGTGCTCAGCGTGACCCCACGTGAGGGATGGGGCTGTTCACACACTGCTGCTCGCTTTGTTTAGGTTTCTGCTTCCTGCTGTAATTTAGAACACACAGGGAATCCAAAACTCTTCCAGGTTTTGCAGGTCAGTGTCTGCAAGTTGCCTGAATAAAATCAGATATTTAAGGGATGATATTTCCAGGCTGATTCTGCTCTTCTGTTGGTGGTAATGCTGTTGTTCTCGGTGTGCTTCTGAGGGAGCAATCTGGCATCTTTGTTTTGGATATGGGAAGAAATATTGATGGATTGATTACATTGCTTAGCACTTGGAGAACTGATCCACACTGGAAGGTTTCAGCAAATCCAGACCTCTGAAAGCACCATCCTGGGATGGATACAGCATAAGCACTGCTCACAACCCAACGTGCTCCCACATCTGAACGCCCACAGCTCCTCTATCAAAGGATCTCTCAATCTGCCAGATGAGAAATTCACCTCCAGGGGTCTTTACTCTGCCAGAAGCTCCCTCAGTTCCTCCTGGGAAGCCTGAGTGAAGATCTGACAAGCAGAATCCCTTGGGACACCAGGTTCCCACCCAGGCTGTGCCCACTGCTTTGGGCACCTCGTGGGTCAGGGCAGGGCTGTGTACATGGTGCACACAGATGTAAACCACAGATGTATCTTTTCCTGACTAAGCCCCAAGAAAACCCATTAAACCCTGCAAATGTCAACTCTGTGTTTACACTGCTGGGTAAAAAGCAAATTTGCCATTGAAATCCCACTGGAGATTGATGGCTGTGTGAGTTCCTTGGCAGAAGGTGTGTGCAGATCCACACCCTGCTCCACACACCCCTCACTCAGACCATTCTTAGGAGGCGGAGGCACCTGCAGCAGTGGCTGCAATAAAAGCAGTGCAAGGTGTTCATCTCTGAAAAGACAAACCAGATAAATGTTACACTTTCTTCAGACTAACTGGGCTGGGGGCAGGTATTGATGATCAATATAAATATTTTACCACCACAGTCATGTTTGTCTGAAATTTCTGGGCTAATTAGCACTGCAACAGCATTAAAACCAAACAGTGGACAGCACTAACACCAATGAATCCCTCCAAGGCTCAGTCACAGTAACAGAAAAGATGGTTTCATGTAATAAAAGAGGGACTGGGAGGCTTCAGGGCTTCCCAGATGTAGTTTTGCCATCGCTGCATGTTCAGCTCCAGCAGGCCCTGGTGGTGCAGGACCAGGACGTGCAGGTAGGAGCCCACATTGGCCCAGCTCATCCTCTTACCCATAGAACTCGCAGGTCTGGTTTCCCAGGAGCACAGACACACGGCTGCCAGCTCCCAGGTAGTGCCCAGAGATGGTCACCATCGTCCCTCCCGACTCAGGACCGCGGCTGGGATTCAGGAAACTCACCACTGGAGTCTGGAGAAAGGAAAGGACAAACTCAGGGTTCCTGCCTGCAGTGAGGGAGCTGCTGTGAAGCACCACCCCTGAGCATCCTCATGCTTCGGCTGAGTGGGGATATATATCCTTTTAGCAATAGAAAAGCAACACAGGGATGTGTCCTGGACATCTGACAAACATCCTGCCATGTTTTCTAACCCAGCTCTGAAAGAGATGTGTGACCCAGCAAAACAATTGCAAATTCAGCCTTGGCAAAGATATGGATTCACCTTCAACTTTGTTCCCAAGCAAAGGTAAGTTGATTGCACTGCGGTTTGATAAACTAAATATATCCAAGCAAACTGCCACAATGGAAATTTGAACCTGAATATTTGGAGTTTGCCAGTGTGGGAAAGGATAAGGAAAAAAAAAACCCACCAGGGTCTGGTAATAGGAGATGCTGCCCAGCTACAACAAAAGGTAGCACCATCAGCTCCAGCTCCATATGAACCACCAGTGATGGAATTGTGGGGGCAGAGCCTGTTTCCCATTGCTGACGGAAAAACATCCTTGGTGGGCAACCTTAGATCCCACTTGGCATTTTAATGGTGAAATTATCACAGCAATGCCACATCTCACCCTGCCCTGCACCAGGGTGGCTGGTTAAATCCTTAATAGAATTTGCAGAAAGCTTTATTTCTTTTCTTTTATTTCTTTCAGTGGATATTACCAAATAGTTTTACTAATGCTTTCCCATTACCCTCTTTATGACTCATCAGCAAAGCCTGGCAGGCTCCCAGCTCCAGTCCCCAGGGATCACCTGCTTGGCAGCTCCATGAGTTGGTCTTGTTTTCCCTACTCTTTTCCCACTGCAACACATGTTTTCTGGGTGTCACAGCATCTGCCAAAGCAGCTCAGACCAAAAGCTTGTTTGACCCCGACTCCTGAATAGACCAGGGAAAAATACACCATCCACCCTGTGGTGGATAATCAGGGAATAATGTTGCAGGAGGGAAAGATTCATCCTTCAGCTGCTCCTGATCAGCTCTTATCCTGCCTGGGGTGAGCAGCTGGAATTGATGATCCTTGTGGGGCCTTCCCAGCTCAGGACATTCCATGATTACCTCAGTTCATGGCAATATCAGGCAAGAAGAAATAGGAATGGCAACAGCAGTGTTCCCACTAGGCAGGCTTGGGAACATTTCACACAGCCAGGAGGATTGATTCCAAAATGCAAAAACCCTCCAAAGGATGCTCAGTGTATGACTGCCCTTAAAAAACCTCCTTCAAAATCGAGCCCAACCCTGGGAACTGTTCCCAAGGTGATTTAGGAACAAGCTGCTGTGGACACTCCAGACAGTGAGACCCCACTACCAGCCACCCTCCTCCTCCTCCTCCAGCCCCATCCCTGGGGCCAGATGGCTCGTGGGAGCCCAGGGACAGAAAGGAGCAGTTATTTTATACATCCCTGAGGTCCAGCAGTCCCACCACCACCACCAGAACAGAGTGTCCTGGGCAGCACAGCCCTTGTCTTCACTCAAAATCAATGATAAACACTCCTTGCCTACAAGCATCTGACGTTTGTGGTGTGAGCCTCACCTTGTCTGAGCACTGCAATGCTTGGAAATTCAAAGCATTGCTAAAAATAGAAGCTCAGGCTGTAACTCTGAGTGGTCACTCTTGTAAACAAGATTAAAAATAAAAAACAAACAGGAAAGCTGAGAGCCCATCCTAGAGACCTAAAAAGTCCCAAGGGTGGGATGCAGCCAGCCTGAAAGCTGAGTAAGAATTTTCCACCTTCAGCTCATGCTTTGGTGATAATTATGACAGATTTACAGATCCAAAGCAGCTCCAAGGTTCCTCCTCCCCAGATAAAAGGGGTGTCATTAAGGTGACAGCGTGGCTCCTGCACCATGGCAGGCACCAGATGAGCTCATGAAGGCACAAACCCTCTCAGGGTCAGCACAGAGCTCTGCTCTGAGGTACCAATCAATTTTACTGCCGACTTTAATGGCATAAACCAGCTGTAATGGAAGCTGTGGCGGTGCTAAAGAGAAAAATAGAGGCCAGCTAACAAAAGGAAATGATGTGCTGGAAGTTTTAGACGCCTGAGAAAAAGGAGCGATAAAAATCAGTGGAAGTGCTGGAAATCAGGAGTAACAATGCAAAGGGATAATGTTCAGCACATGCACCAGGTTGCTGCAAAACACCACTCCAAGATTCATCTCTGCAATTCCCTTCCACTGGTTCCTGGTTATTATTTAGCACAAAGCTGGTGTCGCATGGGAACGTGCCTTTGGGGAGTGGTAAATCTGGGACTACACTGGCACTGCCCTGTCATGACCAGGGGGATTTCTGGAATATTCCAGCAAAGTGGGGTGATATTTTGCACCCCTGCTGGTGCTGATTAAATGAAATGCCAGGGCTGGGTGTTTCTTATAACACTGGTAAGGTGGCAGGGCCTGGCCTGATTTATCTCCAACTCAATTTACAAATTGTGGACAATTGGTAAGTGCTGGCATTTCCCTGCATACAGATTCCACTGAGCACAAAATCAATGGGGCTGGATGAAATGCCCTGTTTAGGCAAAACTGGAGATATGGCAAACTCCAGCTGTGGCTTTTTGGTTTCTGATTCGAAAAGACCTGGATCATCTTTGAGGTCCCTTCCAACTCAAATCGTTCTATGAGTCTATAACCACTATTTTGAGGTGCAAACCTGAACCATGGGAACCCCAAGCTGAGGTTTATTCTCAGGCCTGTGTGAGCTCTAAGTCCTGAAAGCCGGGTTTGTTGACCAGGCTACCAAAAACTGTGCAACACCAGCGCTGGAAAAAGACGGCAAGTTCGGGATGGTCTTCTGGAGTTGAGCCCCATCCATCTGACACAGGCACTGGCAGGGCAGGGCTGTTCCTGTGGGACCCCCTGTGCTGTCCCCCTTGCCAGGACTCACCACAAACATGTACTGCTGCGCCGACTTGGCCGTGAACTCCGGCTTGCACTCTCCGATGCACAGGAGCACTGGGCCGGAGCTGATCCCTGGAAGCGCCTGCCCCATTTCACAGACGATCCTGGAAGTAGAAATGCCTCAGGGAAGCTTTGGCAGGAGGTGCCAGAAGTGCCCCTGCACAGCTCCACGCAGGGCCAGCTTCTTCTAGTTCTTCTGCCTTTCCCCCCCCGCCCCCCCCTTAACTTTGATATCTGCCTCTTTGGAAGAAGTTAATTACTGAGTCTATTTTTACCCCATGTAGTAATTTAAAGAAAAAAAAATCAAAATTAGACATAATTATTACAAGCTGTAAACTCCAGAGCAAAGCAGAGCACTAATGGCAATATATTAGCCAGTAGCAAAGTGAGTGCGAAGTCCTTAGAGTAACAGATGAGTTCATTAAGGGAACAGCTCACACTGCAGTCTCCCAGTTAATCAAAACTGGAGAAGCCTGTTTGGGAATGATAGAGACAGCCATGGAGAGCAGCTTTTGCAGGGACACAGGGCTGGCTACAGCAGAATACACTCATGCTGGGCACAGGAGGTGGTGGCATCAAAGGACATGGTCCTCGTGCTCCAGCTCAGCCTCGTGGGCACATCCTGAGGCTGGGAAAGCTGTAAGGGCAGGGAGACCTGCTGGGGTTAAACACATAACCCAAAAATCCCAGGGCACCAGGGATCTGTAACAGCAGCTGGGGTTGGGATCAAGAGGATGCCAGTCATGCCAGCAGGTTTGAGGGAGGTTTTCAAAGGGGCATCAGCTGGCAGGGCTCTCCAGCTGGACATAAAGGGGATGGATGCTGCTTGCTCCCGTGGCAACACTGGAAAGAGAAATTCCAGAGCATCCCTGCAGCCACTGGAAACCTGAAGGTGGGAATAACCTGCCTGGAGGATGGAAACCTGGGGATAGGAGGAGTAACCTGCCTCAAGGAGGGAAACATGAGGGGAGGAATACCCTGCTGCAAGGATGGAAATCTCAGTGTAGAAATAATCTGCCTCAAGGATGGAAACCTGAGGGTGGGAGTAACTTGCCTAAGGCAGGGGGTGCAGTAACCCCCCTGATGAGACACTTGTGGGTGTCTGACCCTGAGAGTGAGACCAGAGGAAGAGCCAGAGTATCCCCTGCCCAGAGAGGCTGAAGGAGCAGGGGGAAGCTCTGGCTCTTCTGCCATTCACACACAAACACATAAAAAGCTCCAATTTGGGAAGGCAGCGTTCCAGCCGCCTTCAGCAGCATTAAATTCACTACAAATAAAATAAAAAGACTAAAGGAAGAAAAGAACCTTGCAGACTGCCTGCACAGGTGATGCCAGGAGGTCTGATGAAATACATACATGCTGGTAAAGAGCTGGAACGTGCACGTCCTCATTGCTGCACATCAAAAGGGGTTGCCTAGAGAGACGCTGCCTTTGGAGAGCAGGAATTGAAGCATCTCAGCTGTGTGCCTTAATCTGCCACGTGCTCCTCGCTCTGCCTTTCAACCAGACAGTGCCTGTGCACCTTCTCTGCCTGTTATTTGATCACTTCTCCTCCTGCAGACCGGCAGCAGGGTCAGGAGGCAGCTGTGCTCTGATTTTGGGTGCAGGGCTGGCATCTAGGAGCAGCAATCCCTGGCAAACAAAGCCAGGGGAAGTGACTCCTGGCACACCATGGGCAGGAGAAGAGAGGGGAGGTTTTCCCTCCCACAAGAAACAAGGAAACACCAAATACTCAACAATTTGCCAGTAAAGCAGCAGCTGCCACACAGATCGGGCAGGACTGGGTGCAGGACAGGGCACAAGCAACCTGGAACACCTGATCTTGATTCCTGAGGAAAGCCAAATTCCCAGCAGGTACCTTGTTACAAAATGATGCATTCGGCAGAGCTGTAGGGTGCTGATTGCTGGGCTAAGTGGCCCTTTCACCAACATTAACCTAATTGCTGGCTGATAGATTGTGTGGCTGGAGCATATGGCGAGTCATTACAGTCTTGGAATTCAGTCTGCCCACAGAACCCTTAAGAGGGTCCTTTTATCTGCATTCATCTTTAAAAGGCAGCTCTCATGCTAACGCTTGCTGTTATCTGCCCAGGGTAAATGTTTTAATGATGTTAACAAACTTTGAAAGCTCAAGAGCCATAATTAGAGTCATGATTATAAAATCAGGGTTTTGTACCATCAAAGGAGGATAATTTCATAATCTTCCATCCTTTATTTGAAAAATAAAATAAAACAAAGTACTGCTCAGCAGAACAGCCCAAACTGGTTGTAGTGACAGGACTATTGGTGCAGTGGTTGGAGCCATTCCTGCAGTAACACCAAGACACCCTTCATCCAGTGATCCCAGGACACCCTGGCACATCCTTGCAGCTCAGAAGGGGTTACTAACACCATTTCTGTCTTACAGATGGGGAAAGAAAGACAAGGAGTGAGCAAAAGCCAAACCAATGCCCACATGTGCTGGTGACAGGTCCTTGCACCGCTCTGGGGATCTGACTGGGGCATTTCACCACCAGAGCACAACTGCTTTGAGCTGCTCCTGAAGCTGGGGCAGATCCGTGCTGCTGGGACCATTCATGGGGTCTTGGCCTTCCCCATGCTACCCACAGGGCACCATCCTGATCCCCATGAGGAGATCAGGCAACCAAGGGGAGACATGACCTCTTGCTCCTCTCCCGCCCTGCCCCAATGACCCCCGACACACCCCTCGGACGCCAAAACAACCCCTCCCCAAACCAGCAGGAGGAGAACGCGTCACTTCAGGAGGTTTATCCTCTGTTTATCCTCTGTTACATGCCTGTTTTCTAATTTTTGGTTGACATTTCGCTCAGTGAAATAAATGAATTGACTCCAGTGGAGGCCCACTCGGAATTAAGCGGCTGTCACCGCCTCGCCCGCCTAACAAATGGCTGCGCGCAGCCGGCAGCGCCGCCGGAATTTCAAGTGCCACGGGGAGCAGGGAGGCTCGGCACCAACAGCAAGGTGCTCATCAGCAAAGTTGCTTAGCAAAGCAGGAACAGCAGGGTGGAAGGAAACACGACACTTAATGGAAGCTTAAAGCGCTGTCTGACCCCGGCAGAGAGCACCCCAGCACCTCGTCCCTTCCCGCGCCCCGGGCACCATCCAACTCCAGACCCCTTCCTGCAGGGTGGAGAGATGGTGCCCGGGGTTGGGATGAGTTGCTGGCCTCCTGAGGATTTGCTGGAGGTCAGGGATGAGGCTCTGTGCCCCTGGGGAGCTGTGGTGGGGATGGGTGGGGCGGGTGAGGTCACTCACTGCTCCGCGACGATGTAGTGCTCGGGCAGGGGTGTGCAGGGCACCCCGGCCACCTGCACCCCGTGCGCGATCTCGGAGAAGTCCAGGCCCAGGTTCACTCCACGGATGGTCACCCTCGTCCCTCCTTCTGGTGGGCCCGACACTGTCAGGATCTAGGGGGAAACAAAACATGGCAAAGTTGAGCTGGTGACCCCCAAAACCCATCCTTCAACCCCTCGCCTGGCTTGGAAACACCACAGGCTGCTCAGGGAGGCTCAGTGTTGCAACCTCCTCCTGCTCCTGCTGCCAAACCCAGGACAGTGCCAGCTCCCCATGGCTCCTCTGGATGTCCTGGAGAAGCCCAAGGCTGCTGAAAGCCATTTGTACTGTGCTCCAAGAGAGGACACCAAGATCCCCGGGCTGGCCAAGAGCTGTAGGCCAAGCCATTCCCCAGAAAGCCCTGGCTCCTTTTTAATAAATCCAGAAGATGATAAGTCACCTTCCAGAAGTAGCCTGCTTCTTGGGAGAACTTTAACTTCTGCCTTGGCTGTTACCTGAATGTTAATGTCACATTTTATTAGTAAGTTGGCACCTCAAATGACTTACAAATGTTAAAGGGTGAGGTGTGTGCTTTCAAGCTGCCTGTTTATAGCCTGCCTGAGACATAATCAGCTCTGCTTCTATGGACTTTCATTAAGGACAATATCCTCTTCAATTAGGAGCATAAATTTCAATAATGCATCGTCACAAAATTTGGACCCAAGACTCTCAAACAGTTATCCTGAATCTGCCACTGGTCTGTGGTTGCTCTTGGGTGAGTTACTAATCTTCCCCATACTACAGTTGTTATTAATAAATAAAAACAATCCATAATAATGCAATTTAATTAATTTAATGGATAAATCTTGTTTACGCTTGTTTGTTCCACCCTTGTCTTTGGCAAAAGACTTGAGCTCTTCAAAACCTTTTCCCCACTGTTTCCAGATGGATATTTGCTTTCTTCCACCTTCCTGACAGGCAGTTTGGAAAGTGGCCAAACACCAGCCCCAGCAGCCCTTGTGGGAGCCCCTGCACTGTCCAGTGCCACAGGGCATGTCTCCCCTTTCCCATGCCAGAACACCCCTGTGCCCCATCACTTCTGTGGTTCCACGTTCCCCAAAGCATCTCCCTGCATTTGAGATCCCAGCTGAAGCCAGTTTCCTTCTCCCTTGCTTACACATTGTCATTTTATAGAGTCATGGAATGGTTTGGGTTGAAAGGGACCTTAAAAATCATCTCATTCCACCCCCTGCCACGGGCAGGGACACCTTCCACTAGCCCAGGTTGCTCCAAGTCCCATCCAACCTGGCCTTGGACACTTCCAGGGATGGGGCAGCCACAGCTTCTCTGGGCAACCTGTGCCAGGGCCTCCCCACCCTCCCAGGGAAGAATTTTTTCCTAATACCCAATAAAACCTACTCTGATGGTTTGAGGCCATTCCCCCTTGTCCTGTCACTCCATGCCCTGGTAAATAGTCCCTCTCCATCTTTCTTTTAGGCTCCCTTCAGGTACTGGAAGGCCACAATTAGGTCACCCAGAAGCCTTTTCTGCCTCTGCTCCTGCTTAAGGTGCTCCTGTAGAAATTCACACTCATAGAATCATCAAGGTTGCAAAAGGTCTCCCAAGGCAAGTCCAACCTTTACCAAATCCTACCAGGTCCACTAAAACATGTCATCGAGTGCCACATCTGCTCCTTTTTTGAACACTTCCAGGGATGGTGACCCCACCACTTCCCTGGGTGGAGCCTGTTCCAACTCCATGACTTCCCTGGGCAGCCCATTCCATCTCTGGCCACACACACCCAGCAGAGCCACCCCCTGCACTAAACCACCCCCTCCTTCCTCTGCTTGAATTCCCACCTCCCTCTCTGACTGAGGTTTTTAATTTATTCACCACGTTGTGCTGCTGTTCCTGTTCCTCACACTGCCTTGTATCATTTAGCTCTGTGTGAAGCACTACGTGCCCACGAAGCCACTACAAAATCAAGCTGTATTGCATTACACCAAGTCCTGAAGGCCTGGTCATGTTTACATTGCGAGTTGGGAATCACCTGAACTTGGCACTTCACGTACTTGACAGTTACAACTGTCCTTTGCAGCTGCAGATTATGTTAAAATGCATTTACTGGAGCACTTACACCGCTGGGCTCGTCAGCTCAGCACTGCTCAAAAAAAAAAACAAGTCACCGTTTGCCATTTCCACAACCTGACCAGAACCAGTGGAGCCAATTGGCCTCCCCAAACAAAGCTGAGCTGATGCTGTATTTTAAAAATGTCCTGACCTGGAAAATCCCCAATATGGAGCTCCACTCGACCTAGATTTTAGTGGCCACTAATTGAACAGTTTTGAAGTAACTGTGCCATAAAGCAGCCCCAGGGTTAGAACAGATGCATTCAATTAATTACAGCTGGAGAGATTCAGTCAAAATCGCAGAAAGAAGATAAGTCTTAAAGGTCCCGTTGCACTGAGAGCCAGGGACCCCTCCAAGCTGCATCCCTGGGCCCTTCATTGGGGTGAGGATTCATGGATGAGGCACCTCCAGCAAAGCCAGCCCGTGGTCTGCCTTAATCCTGGCTCTGCTGTGCTGGGAGCTGCTCAGGCTGCAGGGCTGGCTGGTGACAGTCCAGATTTCTGATCCGAGACAGACAGGATTAGGAAGAAATATTCTCCAATTTCAAGAAAATCACTTTACTAGACTGGCTTTTCACTCAGAGGTCTGCAAAGGATGAAAAGAACCTGCAAAGGGCAGCTGAAGAAAACCAAGGCCATTACCAGGAATTGTACATTTACTGTTAAGGAATCTACACCTCTGCTGGAAGTTTTTTAGGTTGTTTGTTAAACTGAAGCAGTTTGGAAGTCACTGAGATCTGAGTGGGGCATGGGAGGCAGAATTATTCTGAGCAGGTCACCTCTGCCCTTTACATCAGCCTCACCTCGCATGGAACGAATCTACAACCCACCACCTCTAATAATGCCTGTTCCTGCTGCCCAGGGAAAGGATTTATGCAGGTGTGCAGCTCTGTATTATTCATAAAAAGGTTCCAAGCCCAGAGATGAAGAGAGTGGTGGTAGGAGCTCGGTCACCCCTACACCCTGCCCTTGCATCACAGAAGGGTTGCAGATGCTCCAGGGCATTTCTCTTGCTGCTGCTTACATGAAACCAAGGCAGGAATCATCAAGGTTGGAACACAAAGGTTCCCAGGGATCCCCAAGGCTGGAATCCAAGGGATCCCAGGGTCCAGGAGCCCCAGCACAGTTCTAGCACCCTTCCCTCCCCAGCCTGCAGAAGACACTGCTATAACAGCGCAGAATAAATGTTCTCAGCCTCATGTCTTGCCCGGTTGCATTGCTCAGCATTTCTGACATCAAGGAACATTTAGCCTCCAGAAGAAGTCTGTGATGAGAGGGGGAGACCTGGAGACAGGGAGACCTGGAGACAGGGCTGGCTGTGAGTTGGAGGGCACTTTCCTTCCGGAGCTGCACAGAAGCCACGAGCCAGCGACCGCTCTGCACAACAACCACTTGGCATCTGTCAGGGTGCAGAGAGAGCACCCTGGCTGCTGAACTCATGGCATAACCCCTGCCCCCTCCCCAAACCTCATCCACCTTCATCCTCTTTGTCTTTTTTCATCCTGCTCAAAGCTTGCTGGATCCCAGCTGATGAGCCCAGCGGGGAACCGGCACAGAAGCATTGTCATCCCGGCATGATCCCTCCTTGTCTCTGCCTCAGCTGATAGCACATTCAGAACCTAATTGTTATCTCAGCAGAGCAACTCCATTATTCAGCCTGACACTGCCCCCCCCTTCAGCTGTTTGTTGCACTGATGTTATATTAATGAGGCCTGCAAATAAATGAATAGGAGATCAGAGTGCCGCTTGTTCTCCAGAAAACTGATTTTTATTTATTTATTGCTAAGACCACAGGCCGTGTGGAAGTTTTAAGCTGCTGAAGGGACACTGTTGGTGATGGCAGAGCCTCTCACTTAGTAGAAGAACTGCAAATATCCCACTGCTCATTTACTTTTATAACTATTAAAACACAATCTGTTCTTACTCTTGCATGCCCCGAAGGCACTGGTGCCTGGGAGCCAGGCCCTTGACCTCAGGCTTGTCAGAAAGAGTGAATCTGGCCAGATGAAGCAAAAAAGGAGTGGAAAGCAGCCTGTATTAAAGGCTCTTTTGGGCTGAGTCTGATGCAAACCCCAGTATGAGACCAAACACCATTCCCTGGTCAAGCCTCTCGATGCTGGTGCCTGCAGGCTGGAGAACGTGTCACCAGTGCCAGCTCTGAGCCTGCCAGCTTGGTTCCAGCAGGGCAGGGTGTTCTCCTCCCAGCTTGCCAGCTCTGCAGCACTGGGAAGTGCAAAATGCTACCCAAAATCCTGAAAAAACTCAGGTGCCAGAAAAGGACCCAACAGCAACAAAGGATGTAAAGGTCTCATGGTCTCCTACACCATCTCACACACTTCACTGGAGGGGAAAGGGGATGAGAGAAGTTAAACCAGGCTGTTGAAAGGGCTGGATTTAGGAATATAGACCCTGGGGGGTTTCTACTGCTCAAGAACTTTGCAAAATTCTGCCTGAGTGTTCAGCCCTATCAGTGCCCTTCCCAGCAGTGGATCTCAAAGCACACAGAAGAGGTCACTAGTTCCCCTCTGCTTTCCCCCTTCTTTTCTACAACTGCAAACTTGACTTTCTTTAAAAAAAAAAAAAAAAAAGAAAATAAAAAAAAAGCGAGCTGTGAATTCATAAGGAGAAAGGTGGAGTCCAAGGGAAGACACCAAACACCACAAGACCTGTGCTAAAACCACAGCAGCTCACAGCTCTGCCAGGGTCAGCAGAGCCATGGGACAACACAGCCCCCTGAAACCTGGATTTTTCCTTGCTGATCTCACTGTGGAATAAGCCAACAAAAGCACAGACATTCCCTACTCCACTCTCTCATCCACAAATCCACTCAGGGCAATCTCCTGAGACTCCAAACATCCCCCAGCGAGGCACCCCACGCTTCCCCCTTTGAAGGCTGAGACACAGACCTGGTCATGGAGACAAAAAATGTGCAACAGCAGCAAAGCTCTGCTCTTTTCTCCTTGGACAGAGCCCAGAAGTATTGCTTTCAAGTTGGACAGTGATAAAACACTTGGTGGCAGTGCCATGCCTGCAGCCAGCTGCCAGAGCCAGCCTGGCACTGCTGAGATGCAAGTCACTTGGTGGCTGGAGCTGAGTGTTTTTCCCCTTCTCTGCTCAGCTCAAGGAGGGGGAAAGGAATAATTCCAGGATTTCTTCAATGTTACAACTGTCTGAAAGGTTTATGGTGAACAAAATCTCAGGCAGAGGCTCTTTTGCTTTATGCATCTTGTATCATGTAACCTCGTGTAGCAGAAGAGCACTTGGATAAGTAAAGTTTGGGTTCTGTCCACTGGCAGGACAAGGTGAATATCCAGGCAAGCTTTAAGGTTCATTTTATCCTGGTAAGACACCTATGACTTGGAAAACAAACACATTAACCAAACAGGGAAAGGATTCTCAACACTTCTTAGCGCTCTCCCATCTCTGCAAAACCATCCCCAACACCTCCTCTGCTCCTCCACAGGCTTGTCACCTCCCCAGCTCCTGCCCAGCTCCACTCTGCAGCATGAAAAACACTGCACAAGAGAGATCCCTGTCCAACAAAGGTATAACACAGCTGGGCAGAAGGTCTAGGAAAGAAATAGCAAAAGCCTGGTAACATCCCTGCAGGATGGATGGGTGGACCCTCCTCAGCAACATCGTCCTCCTGTCAGCCCCACCCAGCCCTGATACAGCAGCCTCTGTGCTTCTTCCCCTCCTCCATAAAAGAAGGTTGATGCCTCCCTCCCCCCCAGGGAGTTTGAGCCAGTTCAGCTAAACTGGTGTAAAAACTAATTTAAGAAGAACCTTCCACATGCCCTTGGGTCCTTATTCAGCTGGCAGAAATTTGGGTGCTGAGCAGCCCCTGCTCCTGCCCTGCCCCTTCAATCCAACACTACTACATCCTTCTGCAGTATGGACACATGCTCAGGGCAAGGGAGGCTTTTTTTCGGGATTTAATTAACTGAGAACCCAAAATCTTCCTTCATTCCCGCCTGATAAGAGTGTCACTCCTAATAGCGACGTTAGCAGACCGAGCGTGTTTTTACCGGTAAAAAACGCTCCTGGGAGACATTTTGCATCCCTCAGTGGCCTGAACAGAAATATCAGAAGCATCAACTACGGGCTAATTAGCTCCCTAGTTTAATTAGCATTCTCGCAGCCGTCCGTGGCGGTCACCCCGGCGCTGGTGGCACTGGCGGCGAGTGCCAGCTGCCCGGCGGGGCAGGGCTGCCCACCTGGCCACGTGCCATGAACTGCACTGAAAAAGTACTGGAGCGTTTTATTCCTGTTCTCCAGTGCTGGGTGGGCAATGGTAGGTTTTCAGGCAAGGCAGGGACAGCCCAAATCCACCCTGGAAGGAGTAAGGGGAAGGGGGAAATCGCCAACTGCGGGGGGTTCGATGAGGGGAAATGACGGATTCTGCACCTGGGATGGGGAAACTCTGGATGTAAGGACAGGTTGGGGGATGAGAGGCTGGAAAGCAGTGCCAGAAGGGAACCTGGGGCTCCTGGTTGATAGGAAGTTGGCCCTGAGTCCTGGCAGCCAGAAGGGTCAACCCTGTCTTGGGCATCAGGCCCAGTATCACGGGCCAGGCCAGGGAGGGGATTGTCCCACCCTGCTCTGCCCTGGGGCAGCTTCACCTGCAACATTGGGGCAGTTTTGTGCAATATAAGAAAGATATGAAGCTATTAAAGAATTTCCAAAGGAGGCCAATGAAGATGGGGAATGGCCTTGATTTGAAGCCGTGAGAGGACACTGAGGGCACTTGGTGTGTTCTCTTCCACAGCTGGAGGAGACTGAGGGGAGAGCTCACTGCAGTTAAAACTTCTTGAAGAGGGGCAGAGGAGGGGCAGGACTGAGCTCTGCTCTGTGTGACCAGGGACAGGATCCAGGGAATGGCCTGGAGCTGTGTCAGGGGAGGTTGGATATTAGGACAAGGTTCTTCCCCCAGAGGGTGGCTGGGCACTGACCAGGCTCCCCAGGACAGTGGGCACAGCACCAAGGCTGCCAGAGCTCCAGGAGCGTTTGGATGATACCCTCAGGCACATGAGAGGGTCCTGTGCAGGGGTGAGGGTCCCCTTCCCATCATATCCTGTGGTATCAGAGGTTCTTACCTCGCTGATGCGGGGGTTGGAGCACTTGACGTTGCGGCTGGACCAGTCGAGCCAGGGCTGGGCCGAGGGGGAGCTGCAGTGGGGCCTCAGGGTGCACTTGGCCTCCCCACTGCACCAGCCACACTCGAATTTGGGGTCGGCTTTGAGGCAGAGCCCGCAGCTCTCGCGCTGGGCCGCGCACTTGTACAGGTGCACTGCGGAGAGAGGGGAGGCACACGCAGGGCAGGGTCAGCAATTGAGACATTCACCCGGGCTGCAGCTGCTCTCGGACTTACAACCCACAGCACATGCTGAGTTCTGGCTTAACGAGCCGCAGAGTGGCTTCCAAAAGGTGGTTTCCAAAGCCACGGTGGGATCAGCAGGGCTTAGCGAGCAGCACGAGCAGTGGAGCTGGGAGCTGCTCCCATCCACAGGATGATTCACAAGGATCACAATATCTCTGCCTGCAGCCACAGACACTGCTCTGCCCCTCTGCAGTCCCCACCTCCACCCTCCTCCCTGTGGCTCAAAGCCAATCCAAGCAGACCTCACCTTTCAGATCCTCTGGGTTGTCAATAACAAAGTTCCCATTCCAAACCACGGCAAAGTCCACGGCTAAGTTGCTGATGTCCATCCCATCATAGAGGTACTGCGGGAGAAGATCAAGATTTAAATGTCTGGGAGTATGACTCTAACAGGAAAAGAAGGTTTTTGAAAGAAACCATCATTATTCTCTGCTTAAAAACATGTGCTGGTGTATGAGACACCCCATTTCCACACTTCAACTCCAGGGCTCTGCTTTGACTCCCTTCTCCTCACCGGGAAGAGATAATTAAATCAGATCTAGTCCTTGGGAGAGGTAATAGATTAATTATTCCACTCCCAGTGGTTGCTCTTGTCACTCAGTCTCTAGCTTATCAATACAGCCCCTCCAGTTAGTCAGACTGGGACTGCTGCCTTCAGGCTGCTTTCCACAGTCACTGTGCACCCCAGTGTGAGTGGGAGCTTAAAAATCCCCCCAGGCAGAGCTTTGGCTGATGGAACAGGCAATATCTGAGCAAAAATAGATGCTGCAGAGAGGTCCTTTCCCAGCCACTGCTTCAGCCTAAACTAGGGTAGCACTGGCTTGAATTATTGCCCTTCTTATGGATACCCTGAGGGCCGTGGCTGAGCGAATGGGGATGCTTTAGCTGAACTCCCAGTGTATTCTGAAATTCCCATTATCGCAACCAGCACTGATGAGGCTTCACTCCAGTGCTCTCTCTAAGTCAACCAAGAGCTGCTGAAAAGACTTAAAAAGGTGAGTGAACATTGCCATCCTCTTTGGGATGAGGGGGTGGTGATTAAAGCAAGGCAGACTGCTCTGACTGTCCCTGTGCAGTAGTTGTACAGTTTGAACTCACATTTGGCTGTACTGAGTCACCTTGTCTGGGTTTTACTAAGTTGGTGTGAAACAAGATCTTCTGTTCAAGTGATGGAGCTGTGAGTTCAGAATTGCCCTTACATCCTCTACCTACCACTTCCTATTAGCCTAACAGCAATAAAAGTGCTTCTCTAATGTTTATAAATCACTTTGGATAGGAAAAGTACTCTATAGTATTAACACATTTATTATCCACCAAGCTGCAAGGCCCAAAGACGGTCAGTGATGTATAAATATCCAGTGAAATTTTTAAAAATTCAAAACTTCATTAACAATTTAAGACCATCTGCACTGAATATTCAAGTGGACCCTGTTCTGCTGCCTAAAACAAACTGCCTGTGCCCTGTTTGCTCATGGACCTCTTCAAGCACATGGTGAGGAGAGGAAGGACCTACTTATCCCAGAGTGTCACAGGAGACCCAAACATGGGTTGTGGCTCAGGGTAAGGAGTGACCTGCATTTTCCATACATGTTTTAGCATCCCCAAGTACCTGCTGTGGTGACTTTGGGGTGTTGTGAAGTAAAATCCTGCCAGGTCCATTGGCAGGGCTAAGCCTCATCCTACAAAGGAAGGTTATCCTCCCCTGCCTGCTGCTCCAGCAGCATCACTCAGGTAATTTCCCTCTCTCCACTGTGCTTTGCTCTCTCCCCTGGCAGTTTTCCTTTCCCCCTCCTTCCCTGCTTTCCAGCACCACTCTATTCACCCAGGCACCGTGACCCAGAATTTGACAGCTCCCCGATAAGGGGTCTGTGATTCTCCTTATCTCCCTGTGTGAATTAGCCTGCCTGAACACCTCCTGCATCCCCTCCTCCTGCTCCTCCTCCTCTTCCCCTTCTCCTCTCTGACCCCCCACAGGCCCGCAGGGAACCACCAGCTCTCGGATCTTCGCTGCGATTAAACACCTCGCACGCCCACGGCACCTCGCTCCCACCTGGAATTCAGGATTAGCTTTAACTCCAAGGTTTTTCACTCTATTTGGAGCTGACACCCAGTTTTTGCCGTGTTCCCCTGGCAATCCTCACCGAGCTGTTCTGGCACTGGACGCTGGAGCTGTTGAAGCGCAGGGCGGGCACGCGGTGGATGACGCCCTGGATGCTGAGGACACACTCGTACCCACGCTGCCCCGACTGGGGCTGGGGCAGGTTTCTTGCCTTCAGTGTGATGGGTTTCACCTCTCCCACTGGGATCAGGATCTCCTCCGTGGGGAAGAGCTGGGGACAGTCCTGGCAGGGCGATAAGGAGAGAAGGAGGTTACAGTGGTGACGGTGCACCCGCAGGTCCGGTGGCAGGGTTGATGTCCCAGCACATCCCCAGTGCCCAGGACGTGCCACTCCCCAGCCCAGCTGCAGTTTAAGTGCAGGAATAAAGGAACCCCCAAAACAGCCCCTTTGCCCTGGGGCTGGCACTGATTTCCTCATTGCAGCTGCAGCAGAAGGAACACCCTATCTGGGGATAAATCCAAGGTGTCCTCCCCGCTCCAAGCTTGCTGTGGGTTTTATCTGAGGAGCCAGAGGCTCTCACCATTCCCTCCTGCAGCAGCACAGCCCCTTATGAGCTGCTCCAGCTCTGCTGAGCCCCACTGCTCTGGAGGGTGGTGGGCTGCTCCCAGCCACAGGCTGCACTCCCCGGGCCTCCCCTTAATCCCATTTCACCCCTCACACCCCTCGGCTCTGCGCTGCGGCGGAGTGAGACGGATCAGCCTGGGATGTGCTTCCTGCTCACCACCAGGCACTGTTCTGCTCTGCTCTATTTGAGGAAAATTAGGCCAGTGTGCCATTAATTTCTGAGGTGACACGAAGTTCTGCTCTATCTGCTCTCACCCCTCACCACACTACAACACCTCTGCCTTCCTGAAGCGCACACCCAGCTCTCTGGAACGCTCCTGGGCTGTGGCTGCCCCACCCCTTCAACCAAGGACAGGTTGAACGGGCCTTGGAGCAACCTGGGATGGTGGAAGGTGTCCCTGCCCACGGCAGGGTCAGTGGAACGAGATGACCTTTAAGGTCCCTTCCACCCCAAACCATGGTGTGATTCTATGAGCCAGCACTGCACAAACGAGCAGATCTCCAGTTCCCCACGAGCACAAATGAGATGTCTAAATGAAACTCGGAGATGAACCACAGAAAATGACCTCTGAGTGCCTGGTAACTGCATGACATCCCTCCCATAAGATCTCAGCATCCTAAACATTATCTCTGCACAACACACCAGGAAATACAGTTTTTCTTCAATTTCCATACTGGGAAATGCAGCAGACTGAGACAAAGGCTCTGACCATCACAAGTATTTACATTCTGTTCAGCTCTAATTTGCTTTGATCTAATGGAACAAGGTACCTAAGTACCTGTAAGCACCTGACACTAAATGATTAATCCCAAGCTAAAGCAGGAGTTTTAGAAAACACGGTCTGACGTCTCCCTTCCCTCTGCCAGATCCCAGACAGGTATCCCAGGACCTTTGCCACCCAGCCTAGTGATGAAAGGAAATCATCTTGGTGGCAGTGCAGGGAGAGCCATCCTCACGAGGATTCCACTGGGACTGTGTGTCCAGGGGGAAAATCCCCACCTCTCCCTGATGGACACAACCTGTGCCAAGCCACACTCCCTCTCCAGCTCACAGCCAGGGCCATGGGATGTTGTTTCACTACTGGCTCAGGCAAGTTGTAAATGAGAAACAGATGCTACCCTGGTTTGGAGAAGCCAGTAACTTAAACCACTGCCTCATAAACCTTTTTAGTGGCACTTTTCCTTATATATATTTTATTTTATTTCTAACAGGGACTTTCACGGATTAACAGCCAAGAGTGATTTTAAACTCCATCAGCCAGAAAGCAGCTGGGGTGGGAAGAAAAGCCCTTTTCTGCAGTGGAGTGGGTTTACAGGCTGGAAGGGAATGGCATAACCCTGGTACTGTGGAACCAACCCCCAGCTCAGCTTTTGTGCCACCACCAGCAAACTTCTACGATTCCTGGCATTTTCCATCCCATACCAGCTCTTCCAAACTGATTTTGCACACAGGGTCCTTCCTTCTCCTTATGCACCACACGCCTGTACCACCTTCCACTCAATATCTGGCTGCATTGAAGGTTTTGCATTTAACCTCAAAGTCACATCGAGGACTGACAGGGGACAAATGTCTCTGCTCCAGAGAGGTCCCCAGCGCTGTGGAATGCCCGCGTTTGGAAGGAAAAGCATCCTGGAGCCACTGAATCTTTTATCCCATTATGACTGAAAACAAAAAAAATCTCCAGTCACACCACCAGTGGGAGAACCTCAGTGCACAGTCCTGAAAATAATGAATATGTTATGGACCATTATCCTTCCTGGCCAGCGCCGTCCGTGAGGCGACTGCTAAAGAAATGCTCCTGCCTTCGGAGACCCGGGGAGAGGACTTACATTTCCAGATCTGCTCTCTGGTGCTGAAAATGCTGGTAGCAAAAATCGTTCTGCCATCATTAGTGGGGACATAATAGATACTTTTATTTTTTTTCCCCCCCCACCTCTGGTTTCAGTGGAAGAAAAATGTCACCTCGGGGAGGTGGCGAAGGCAGGGCGGGCAGCCCGAGAGCGCGCTCGGGGATGCGCCAAGTGAGGCGGCCCCTCCGTGTTGGCTGACAGCTACAGTGATCACACTAATAAGGGACATGTATTTTGGGATGGAGGGATACATAGGAAGATGGAAAACTCATGGGGAGCCACGTTGCTGCGGGCAGTTGCTGCTGAATTTATCAGATGAGCGAGTGAAGCCGCGGGAGCTGCTGGGGCTCTCGGAGGGCACAGGCAGGGCTGGGAGGTCACTGCCTTGTTGGAGCCCCTCTCCTCCCTCTCTGTGCCACTTCCCATCCAGCCTCATTGTTCAGCCTTCAGGTCTTTTCTTTGTAATTTGTTTTTTTAAACTGCTGCCACAGTGATGCACAACCACGTCCCTGCACACCCACATCCAAACCCTGCACACCCAACCCTTCCCACGGAGAGTGTGTGAGAGGGTTTGGGTCTCACGTGGGTGCTCCTGCAGTAGCACCCAGGTCCCACACTGCACACACAGAGCTACATGGGCTGATGCCTGCAGGAAAACAGCCTGGCAGGGTGGTTTGTCCAGCTTTAGCAATGCCTCTGTCCATGCTTATTCCCTTCACAGGAATTTTGTGATGAACTGGGAAGTGGCTGGCAGCACCAGTCCTGCTGCAGAGATCAGAACTGTGAGGCTGTGGCCAAGATCCCTCGTGGTGGTAAATAACAAGAGCATCCCTGGTTTGTCGGGCTCAGCTTGGATGCTCCCTTCTGCATTTCATCCCCGGGAAGAGCTAAACACCCAGAAAATACCAAATAAAAGGGAGACTGCAGCGGGTGGAATACACAATTTGTTCCCTAATCAGTTTACTTTGTTTTTTAATTCAGAGAAGTAAATCCTGCAGTGAGTTAGAAAGGCCATTATCGCCTCCTCTCGCTAAACAAACACGTTGAATCCTCTCATTATCCTTCTTGACTTCCCTACACCAGAATAAACACAAATCAGAAGATCTGCAGGAGGAAGACAACGCTCCGATGCGTGAGTGGCACAGACTCTTGGGGAATATTCTGCCTATGAAGTATCATCTCGCACAATTTACAAAGACATTTTCTGCTTCTCCAACACTTTTTAGCCTCAAAGATTCCAAGGTCTATAAATACCTTAAAGACCCACAACACGCAGCTGTCTCTGGAGCAGAACAGAGCACCCATGGTTATTATTTGTGTTTAACTGAGCAGTTTTAGTAGGTCAAACCTCCTTGCTCTTATTTGGAAAAAATTGCTTAGAAATGGCAGGCAGTTCTTTTGACTACGGGATTTAGCCCAAATGGCAGAAAATAGACTGTTTTCATACTTTTCATCTCAAAAAAACCCCCACAAACTCTCCACAAATGTTAACTTGCTACACATATTTTAAAGTTTTAAACATAAACGAATCTGGCACGTGAATGTAAAGCCCTGGCTCGCAGTTGTGTTCCCAATGATATAAATTACAGTGCCTGTCACTCATGGAAACACATTATCCTTCATTTATGCCACTGGAAAGGAGAGCAGACCTTGCTCCTTAGAAACCAGACTTGAAAGAAAGGCAGCTGGAGCCAAACCTCTCTCCCTGCTAAATTCCTTCCCAACAGCACTTAGTCCCGAGCCCTGTGCTGAACACACGTGCTGTAACCTGGGTCTTCTCCATTAATTTGTGATATTTACAGCCATGGAAGGCTGAAAAGCTGATTTCTCTCCCATAAACAACCCTGCCAGAGGTGAGGGCAGGAGCAATTCCCTTGCACGTGGGCAGGTTACAGGTAGGAACACATCCAGAGCTCTTCCCTGCCTGGCTCCTTCCCCTCTAAACACACCCCATAAAGCTATGGATGAAAAAAATGCCAATAAGCTCAGAGATGAGTTATTTTTTGCTGAAACTGGGCTTTTTGTTACTATTTCAGGCAAAGCCATCTCTCCAAAGTTAGATGTGACCCAGCAAAGTCATTTGCTGACTTTGGTGGCCTGAGATGTGGCTCAGAGTTACTTCCTGCCACATGGTGGGGATTGTCAGGACAGACATGAGGAAGGCTTAGTTTGGGTTTTATTCCCTTCAAGGCACATCAAGCATCACTCAGCATCCAAGGGCACAGCCAGGGGCAAAGGCATTGCTCTAAAATCAATGGGAATTTAAAGGAGTCAGAGCAGAGCTGAAATCTGGCTCAGCACAGAACTCCCAGAATCTGAACTGCTCCATCCACAAATCAGCATCCTGCATGTGGAAATGGCATTATCTGCACACAGAGGACATCAAAGAGGGACAGGATCCCACATTCTGGGAAGCTAATAGGATTTATTTGGTTCTAGCTCTCCACTGGGATGGGGTGTGAGGATATATTTATCTACATTCCTCCTCATCTGAAAGTTTCAAACATTTAGAGACATCTTATAGCCTTGCACACACACAAACCCAACCACCTCAGGCACATTAAAAATGCTACCACTGGCCTGATCTGAAGCTTTGGAAAGTGAGACAATCAGTGCTACAGAGTCATGAGACTTCTTGCAGAAACTCTGCTTTAGTGGGAGCAAATCACCCCCAGACCTTTGCCTTCCCATGGCTGCTCTGTGTTTATCTGCCAATGACCCCAAACAATGTTTTCCACATTTTCAATTCTCCAAATACAACAGCATGATGCAAAGCAGGGATCTGGCAGTCCAGGGGCATCTTTCCCTGTGTCTCACCAATGGCCCTGGTTATCACTGATGTCTTCACAGGCCAGGACAAAGCACCAACCCACCTTGTGGGTTGTGCTTTGCATCCTCCACATGTGACCCCGAGCTCTGCCCTCAGACCTGAGTAAACAATTCCTGTTGACAGGGCAGGTGGAGGGATGGAAAGACCCTCTAAGTTGTATTTTCATGGAAAGCAGGGCAAGAAAGCAGCATTTAGCTCAGTCAGTACAGCCAAGAAGATTGCAAGGAGCAAGTGCACAGCTCATGAAGAGGGGCTTTCTTTCCCCCATCACCTCATGAAGTGACTGAGGCTTTGAGCTCCTTTTCCTCCTCAGGACAGACAACTCCTCAGAGCATCAAAGGGAGCTTGCTACACATGGAATCCCAGCGGGACACAAATTCTGATGGGCCAGGAGTAAAAGGGAATATTCAAGATATTTTTCTCTTAAATTAAATATAAAGGCACGAGCAAATTTCCAAGCCCGTGTGAAACACGTGTGTAACTCTTACGTAAGGGGAGGCACAGGGGACTGTAAGTAGGGCAGCAGGCTCTGGGCTGAGGCACTGCCACGGTGATCACCAGCTCCAAACACCACTGGGAGGGGAGTGATGGTAATCACAAACAACTTCCTAATACATCAGGCCACGACACAATGAGAACATTGTGATCTGAATTGGTTTAGGAGAGGAAACTCTCTCTGAAGCACTTATTTCATGTCTCTCTTTGCAGGAGTGAAGTGTCCCTCATAAAGGCATTAGCACTGCACTGTGTGCAATCCATCAGCCTTAAATGGGCAAACAAATTTATTTGGGTGCCTGGTTTTGCCTGTGTTCAGTGGTCTGGAGGAGTCCTGATGAACAGCCTGTGTCTTTATCATCAGCCCTTATCAAATGTAATCCCCAGGCAGGTGTTTGATATCACAAAGCATCCCTTGGTAAGAAACAACCTTCTACAAGATGAAGACGACAGAGGAAGTTCTTTGGAGACGCGACAGTCCTGTGATCCCAGCAGGAACTGGCAGACAGACCAGCTCCTCCACTCCCTCCTCTCAGGCAAGTCCTGTGTGCTCCCAGGAGAAAAACAGAGATAATGGGATTGTCCTACTTTACCAGAGACTTGTCAAACACTTCTGAGATCACGGGGTTGAAGACCTATGGAACGGAGAACTACGACTGTAAAGCCGGGGAAGGCAGCGATGCTTTGAGTGTGAAGGAGAAAAAAGCCCACATCACTCAAGAGGAGGAGAAGCAAAGGATTTTCTTTCTCTTGATATGTTGAAAGGAAGTCTCTTGACTTTGAACCGGATTGAGAAAGCTTTTGGTTTGTCCTCAGGGTGGATGCTTCTCCTTGGACATTCATTCCAATCCCTTGATGAAGGCAGTGCCTGCTCCCAGTCACGCTGCCCACGCCTTAGATGTTGCAGATTCCCACTGAGGTATTTACACAAGCAGTTCATAAATGTCGCCTGTCCTGTGTCTCCTTGTCTCCTGGCAGCATTTTAACCAGAGAGGCCCATGAATTAAGTTTACTATTGGTTTAGCAGCAGCCTGGCAGCTTCGGTCACTTCTTTTTAAAGACTCAGTGTTTACTCCACTGACTGATCCCTTCTGCATTACTCACTCATAAGGGTTTGTCTTGCTGATGGCAAACCTTCCTCTCCTTTCTTTTCCTGATACATGTACATGTCCTCTCTGCTGCTTTTCCCACTTCCCAAGACACTCAGGATTTTCAAAGCACCTTTTAAACCATTTTTCCCTCTCAGCTTTAGGACCTGCACTCACTTCAGGTGCTACAAAGCTTCATGTAGGAACAGGAAGGGCAAAAACCAGGGCCCTGCCAGCATCAGAGGCTGTAGCTGCTCTGGACTTCATGAACATGGAGCAGGCAGCAGCCTGGGAATCAGACAGGACAGGGGTGCAGGAACCCCAGGCCAAGGGGTCAGTGGCAATGTTCAGTCAGGAACCTGAGCTAACAAACCCCTTTCCTTCAGGGATCCCTCTGCCCTGGGACACACAGAAGAGCTGGCAGAGCCATTAACAGGCTGTGCCTCTTCTGACTGTTAAAAGCATTTTTGGATTTGAGTCCCACACCTTTTATGAGCTGCTAAGAGAGATGGCTCCTGGTCTGCAGCACTGGAACCCGAATCCATTCTCTTTTCCAAAATCTGGGGCTGTGCACACTGGTAATTCCCTCCTTAATCAGTTTACAGTCAGGCTCCTGCCATAAATTCCAGACCTGCCAACACAACCCACTGAACAGTCCCAGCAAGACCTGCTGCTGGCCAGCAGCAAAACAAACCCCTGCACACCAGCAGAGCTGCTGGAAGGTGCTGGGTTTTGAGGAGTCTTTGAGACCCCTGAAGGAAAGAACCACAGTAATTATGATTATTAATGAACGTGGGCATTCCCATAGAGCAGAGGCAGGGTCAGCTTTGGTGTTCAGCTCAAGAACATCACTTGAGTGAGACCGACACTTGTTGCTCCCTTAAAGCCACATCTGCACTTCTTGATGCCAAAGAGACCCGTGGGAAGTCAAAAAAACATTTGTTGTGCTAGTTGTGCCACAGAAAAGCAAAGAATAAAGGGATGAAATGCCAGTCTGGTACCTCAGAGACGTTGATCCTTCCCTCCTGGAAGGAGCACGTGGTGGGGTCGTGGGTGCAGAGGTTCCTGTACTTGCACCAGTGGCAGCGGAAGGCGCTGTTCACACAGGACAGGCACCTGGGGGGAGAAAGGAGAGCTTAACACACAGGTTATCCCCCTTGGGAGGTCTGCACAGCTACAGACAGGCCTTGTAAAAAATCCTTCATGGGAAAACAATTTCTCTGGAAGGACGTTTTGATACGGCAAAAAAATAACAAACAGGTCTCGGAAAACACACGCTCAGAAGGGTCTTTAGGCAACCTCACCATTCATTCTGTAATAAAATGCCAGCTGGGATTTATTGCATATCATTGGATTGGCATAAAATAAAGCATGACATTGCACAGACACCAACCAGACTTGATTTTCAGTTTTTAGAAAGTGGGAAATAAGGCAAGCCTGGCAAAAATGGGATCAGTTGTTTTACAAGTCAGGAATGCTTCAAGTCAACAGCAACACTTCTGCTTGGCCTCAGAGTGCAAAGAGTCCAGCAGGCCCTTTTGATTCATGTCAGAAAAAAATTAACTGTTTATGAAATGTTTTTGAGAGAACACAGACCCTTTTCAGACCTTGGGGGCCCAGCTGCCAGCAAACTGCTGGGTGGGTTTTGTTCCCCACTAACTGCTGCCAGAGAGAGGCAGGATCTCTGACAGCTGCTAATATTCACAGCAGCCACCTCCTCCATCTCTGAGGCCACCCCTCTGTGCCACGTGGCAGCGTTTTGGTGACAGTCTGCTGGCAGAAGGATGAGCTGTGCCCGTGGCATTCAGCTCTGTGTCGTAGCTTGTGGCTCCAGAGACTGTGGTGCTGCCTGGAGTGGGCAGTGCCCAGGGCAGGGATGGGCTGGAGCAATCCCAGGGTCAGCACAGACAGAGGAGCATCACCAGGGAAGTGTGGCTTTAAGCAGGAAACTCTGGGAAAGGAGGAAAACAGGTCTCAGTGGCTTTTGCCAGCTGGGCACAGGGACCAGGGCAATGCCTCCTGTGCGCTCCTGCCACGAGAATGTGTTTTAATAACTCAATTGTATTCTCCTTCTGATGCTTTCATAGTGACCTTAATAGCTCAGGAAGCTTATTCTAATCATGCACATGCAAATCTGGGGAGAACATCAAGAGCTGCAAAGCTTTTTTAATTACTCATTTGTCTGACCCATTTCTGTCTCCGTTGGATCTGCAGCACTTTGTCCACCTGCCCTCACCTGGCCCTGGCCCCATCTGGGACTGGTGGGGCTCTCTGGTTTCCCCCTGAGGGAGGAGGATCTCTCTGACCATCCAGGTCAATGCCTTGGTTTGGCACCTCTCACTCTTCTGTGGTTTCTGTGGTTTCCTGGCTGCTGCTTTGAGCTCTGCCCAGCCCTGGCAGTGGGACAAGGGGCTCCCGAGCTCCCAGACTTACACCAGGTCACCACCTTTGCTTTTTCATCTTGATCCAGCTTTCTCAGGAACCACTGTCTGTCTTTTGCTTCAGAAAGTGCATCTCTCCCCCTCATCCAGTCCTTAGGAAAAGACATGTAACAGAGAAGGTTCCCTGACCCACCTGCAGCTCCCTGGGGACACAGAATTCCTACACCTGAGCCCTGAACCACCTCAGCCTATGGGTCCCCAACAGCTGGATCCAGCACAGGAGGGTTCACAGGCCCAGTCTGCAAAAGCAGGACATTCCTGTGCATCCCCAAACCCCTCCTGCCCCTAATCTTTCCCTGATGCCACCTCCCAGGGGCACATCCTTGAGCCACCCCAGCCCCAAAGGGCTCAGCTGCTCCCCAAACAGCCTCCCCAATGCAGTAAAGAGCCTCAGGATCAATAGATGTCTCCTCTCTGCTGGCTGAGCCCTGTATTCCTGCCTCCTTTTTGCATTCTGTGATTCATCCCTGCCAGGCTGGCTCGTGCCCTTGTTGAACTCCCTGATAACAAGTCCAGTGTGATGTAAGTGCTGCAGAATTTACCACCCTGTAAGCACTTTATCTCCAAACACAAGCTGGGAGAAAGGCACGGCCACATGAGGCCAGATGACAGGCCAGGAAGGATGTATTGCCTCTCCTGATTCAAACCTCAGCTCCTCAGTGAAAATAGGGGTCCCTGGAATGCCATTCCTCATGAAAATTCCAAACCAGGGGAATGCAGGGGAGCCTGGGGAGACTGCAAGTGCTGGCAGCAGAGGAGAGGCTGGTGCTGCACAACCTGACTGAGGGACAAGGACCTAAGGACAGAGTTGTGCATGAGGGGTAGCACAACAGGAGGCAGGAATCATTGGGATTATGGACAGGGACCACCACAGGCAGCACTGGGGGACTGCAGGACTCATAGGACTCCTGTCACCCCAGTGCCTCTGCTCTGTGCCACAGCTCACAACAAAATTAAAATCCAAAATGAATGCATGCCTAGAAAAACCACAGGCCAGCCAAACCCATCAGCACACAAACCCTCTTCCAAGTGCAGCATGAAAGGTCCTGTAGCTTAAGGCTTCAAATCCAGCACAGAAAGATTGGGAGTGACCCTGCATTGGCACTTGGTGACTCCAGCAGCACACCAGGCTCCAGGGCAGTGCTGGCACAGGAGCTGCTCCCATGGTCAGTCCTGCCTTTGCCCATCCAGCTGCTGGCAGGTCCTGCCCACAGTCCATTCAGGTGCTTTAAGGCTTGCTTTGTTTCCAGAGAGAAATCCATAAAGGCTTCAGGTCTGTAAATGTGTTTTTAAGGCCAGCCAGCTGCCTGCTGCCTTCCAGCAGCAGATGTGCCTGTGGGGGATGTATTTCCATGATCCTGTCATCTGACAGGCCCTCCAGCCCTCCAGGGAGCAGCCCACAGTGCCTGATACACACCTGGGCTTCAGCCCACCCCCTCTCTGCCTGCAGCCCACCTCCCACTATCTGCAACCCCCCTTTCCCTGCCTGCAATTCACCTTTTCCTGCGCAGACACGGACTGCTGGTGCCTTCAGCCCACCTCCAGTAAGTAGATCTCGCCTCTTGCTACCTCCAGCCCACCTCTCCTGCTGCCTGAAGCCCACCCTGTTGCCTGCAGCCCCCTTTCCCCTGCTGCAGCCCCCTCCCCAGCCCCTCTGCTCTGCCTTCCCCGCTCCCTGCGAGGCTCCATCCGAGTTCACAGTTGCGGGTTCGTGCAGCTTGGGGGCACCAGCAGGTTGAGGTTGCTCCAGGCTCGCTCCACCTGCGGCTCACAAGGCACGGGAAGCTCCACCAGGCACCCAGAGCTGGGAGCAGACACGGACTGCTGGCTCCCCTGGTACCCCACGTGTCTGCTGGCTGATAACCCCCCCCTCCAACTGGTCCCGGGGCCCAGCACCCACTCCCCAGCATTTTTGTCTAGTTTTTGGCTCTGCTGGGGTCAGGGAGGGAGCACTCACAGCTGGTGGGCACTGCAGTTGTAGAACTTGAACTCTGTGCTGACGAACGTCCTCCCCGTCTCCTGCGACCTCAGCTGGAGCACGACTCCGAACCAGTCTGGGGAGGCAAAGCAGAGCCTGTCAGTCCAGTCCTTCCAGCAGGAATGATGGGAGCAACAGCAGATGCAGGGGCACCCACTGAGCCCCCTGCTGCTGGGGTACAGGGTGAACTCAGGCTGCTGCCATTCCCTGCTCCCCCAGCCCTCAGGACCCCCACCCACAGCCCCCTTGGCTGGACCCTGCCCTCAAGCACCCCAGGGTGCTGGGCTGGTTGTCTCCAGCAATGCCTCCAAACCAAAACAAAAATTCAGTATATTCTGAGAAGCAGCCCAAGACCAGAATCATAGAATCACAGAAGGGTTTGGGTTGGAAGGGGAAAATCACCTCATTCCAACCCCCTGCCACGGACAGGGACACCTTCCACTAGACCAGGTTGCCCCAAGGGCCATCCAGCCTGGCCCTGAACACTCCCAGGAACTGGGATCCACAGCTTTGCTGAGCATCACCTCCTAGAACCATCTCCTAGAAGAGGAGACACCGCTGGAAACAAGTGAAGAAGCATCAGGGAAGCTCTTCAGGAGCCTCAGCACTGGGTTAATTAAGAGCAGATTGTTCTTTTGGAGTTGCTGTGGGCAAGTCTAACCTGGCCCTGCTACTGTGGGGCTCTGGGCCCCCAGTGTTCACCAACTCTCAGGCTCCATATAATGCCTCAGAAATACAAAGATATCAGCAGGGAAGGGCTGCTGGCACCTGGAAGGATGCCAAGGAGAAAATGAGTTTTAGGCAAGTAGCGTTTTGGTTACGGGAAGAGAAAATACGACAGCAGTGACATTAATGAAGAAACAACCCGAAGATCAGGACCAAAAAAACTGAAACTGCATCCACCTACTCGTGGATGCTCAGCCAGGCCGAAGGGAGGGCTCCTGCTTTCCAGACTCACCCAGTTTGGCACAGCTGAGAGCCCCTGCCCACTCGTGGGCCACCCTGGAGGGGACACACAGCTCCTGTCCTGCCTTGGGAGCTGTCTGGTAGCACAGGGAGGGTGTAAAGACAGGGCAATCATGCACTGCTGCCTGCTCCCAGTCTATCCTTCCCCATGTGGGATGCATTTCTAAAGGATGAAGCATATTTAGCTCCCTGGTTTCAACAGCCTTTGACAGGAGCATGAATTTCTCCAGCAGCAGCCCCAAAGGCTCTGCTCCACCCAGAAAATCCTTCCAAACCCACTCAGCGCTGTCTGGTGGCACAGACATCACCAGGAGTCAGTGACTTACCTTGATCCACGGGGATGGCAGGAACATCTTTTGCTGCTGGTGACACACACACCACCTGGCTGCCCGAAACCTGCCCTTCCACCTCTGACAGGTTTCCAAAGAGGCAGGTGACCCCAGCTGTCAGGTCTGGAGCATCACTCACCAGCAGGCTGAGCTGCAGCGGGGACAGGGGGAAACACAGCAGCCAGAAAATCAGTCAGCAGGCAAATCTGCCCAAATTTCCTTTGTATTTCCAGTCCCTGCTGCTTTCCCATTCCGTGCAACCCCCTTAAATTGCTCGCCTGCCCACGGGAGGTGCCAGATGCCCTTTAATGAGGAGGGGAGGAGGAAAAAATAAAGCCAAGGAGCAGGTTCTTTGCAGAAAAAAACCCCACCCCGCTGAGCCTTTGGGCACTGCAGGTCAGGAGTGGGGCAATGGCAGATTTTTGTCCCCTGGCTGCCCGACAGAAGCATTGCCACCCCCAATGCCTGTGTAGCTGCAGCAGCAGCAGTGTGTCCCCTCTCCTGCATGAGAGAAGCAGTGACCATCCCAAAATCCCTCAGCTCACACCACCCCCCTGTCCCACAGCATGACCAGCAGAGACCACCCTGCCCCGTGGCCAGCAGGAATGAGCACATTCCCATTGATCCCATCACAGATGGGGAATGTCCCCATGGCAAAACAGTGCCTGGAGGGGTGAGTGGCCACCCAACAGCCCCCTACACTATTTCCACATGGAGTGTCAGTGGGGCATCCCAGGAAGGGGAGGCAGCCAGGCCAGGACCCAGCTGCCAAGGGGTGCTGGGGGGCTGCAGGAGCAACAGCTGGGAAGCTTTGGAGAGCCAGGCCTGAGCACAGCTCACAGATGAGCTTTTTGGGAAACAAAGCCTTTCCTTTCACCAGCTAATGAAACCAGACCAAGAGAAATGTGAGCTGAGGCCCGAGGGGAAGGGGAATTTGTCTCTGCCACCCCCTCTTGGCCGGCTCAGATGACCCCTTTGCTCCCCAGCCCCTCTGCGAGCCTGACTTCATGAGAAAACATTGGCACCAACAGGAAAGGGAGAAAGGCTGGGGAATGGAGTGTTCACTGCGAGGCTGGAAAATGCTGGAAGTGCCTCTGGAAGTTCACACCACCCCCTGCTTACCGGGAGGCTGTGCTCGGACACGGAGATGCTGCTGGGCTGCACCGTGACGCTCATGCACTGGCTGATGCTGCCTGCGAAGCGGAACGGCTCGTGGGCTCGCTCACAGCTGTCCCTCGGGGAGCACCTGCCACACAGAGCAGTGTCAGAGCACGGAAAACCCCCGGAAAAGGTGTCCTGCACCGAGACCCGTCGATGCTCCGCGCCGGCACCGCGTGTCGGGCACCGGAGTGGGGCCAGAGGGCGCTGAAAAATGTGCTGTGAGCAGAGGAAAGACAAAGCACAAGTATCTCGTGAGCAGCCCCCAGTCCTGCCTGCACTGGGACACAATCCAGAGCTCTGAGTGCTGGGGGTGACAGCGGGTGCTGGGGGGGGTGGGGTGAGCCAGGTAGCCCATAAAGTCCTCATCTGCCCAGAAACTAAACCATAAAACAGTAACAAGATGATGACTCTATTCTGATTAAAACAAAACCACATCGTTCACTAATCATCTCCTGCTGGAGCTGAGGGATGAGACACAACCAGGAATGGGACTTTCCAGCTGCTGCCAGTGGTGCTTGGCTGGTTTTCATGCCTTAAGCTCCCAGCTCTCTCCCATTCCCACCAGCAGGAATGCAAGCCCCAGAGCATGCCAAAGTGACTAGGACTGCTCCTAGCATGCTGTGTGCTCCTGGATGGCTTGTTATCCCTGTTTTTCTATTGCAGGTGTCCTTGGAGTAGAGGGACATTCAGTTGCTTCCAGCAGAGCACCCACAGGGAGACTAAGGAAGAATTCTCAGTGTTTTCAACCAGATAACTGAGACTGCAGCTCTGTCATCCCTCCACGATTTCCTACTTTATGTCATTTGGGGAAAATCTTTTCTTCCTGGGGTTGGAAGATATATTTGTCTTTTGGTATTAATGGTGGTCAATAAGCCACCAGCAAACTTTGTCTCTTTTCACTCCCTGCTGGTTTTGGAGCTGCTTTCACAAAGGCCAGTGGGTCGAGCTGCTGCTCCCAGTCCCACCAGCAAGTTTCTGGAGCCTTCGTGGTACCTGAATTAACAAGGTCCTGCTGTCACACTGCTTGTTTTCCTGGCTCCCTATGGAGCAGCTCCAGCTGTGCCAGACACACAACCACATCAGCAGAAACACCTCCTGCCCACGCAGAGGCTGCATTTTGCCATCAAGCTCTGGCCACTGACAAGTGCCTGGCAAAACCAGGCTCTGGAACAGGATCTCTGCTCACTGGTTTCCCAGAGAAACCGTGGCTGACCCACCCTGGGAAGTGTTCTAGGTCATGTTGGATGGGGTTTGGAGCAACCTGGTCTAGTGGAAGGTGTCCCTGCCCATGGCAGGGGGTGGAATGAGATGAGCTTTAAGGTCCCATCCACCCCAAACCATTATGGGATTCTGTAATTCTATGAGACAGTGGGACCAGAATCCTTCTTAAGAGGCTGTTTGCTTTAGATTAAGATTAAGCAAAGTTCCCACTTTCCAAACCACCTGTGTGATCCCTGGCAAATGCTGGTGCTGCTCTCCTCACCCTCTTGCTTTTAGTACCTTTTCCTTTGGAGCATAATGGAGCTAAATATGAATGTTGCCAAAGGAAGAATTATCGAGGTTTAAGTGAATCTGTAAGATAGCTTTAAAGTGAGCTCTTGACTGGAGCCTTTATCTTGTTGACTTGCTGGAATGGCTCTTTTTTATCATACTATTTATGGCAACAGCCCAAGCAGAGATAAATAGGTCTGGAGACAATAACACACTTGCAGAGAGCAGCGCGTGGAAGCCTTGCAGGTTTTGGATCCCACTGGGCTGAAGAGACTCTTTAACAATCTCCTCAAGGCCTCTGATGGCTCCCAAAGAGCACTCCCTGCTTGTAGAAGAGGAAGAGCCAAGGATCTGCTCTCCATGCAGAGGATGCACTTGCATTGGAAAGGAGGGAGGACACAGCAGAGGCTCCAGGCAGGAATGGGCTGCTCAGCCATCGCCTGCTGTCTCAGGGGCCCCAAGATGAGAAAGGCTGTTGGGCAGAAGAACAAGCACCTTTCCCATCCTGCTGGTTTTTAGCACCTTCTCAAATGTCCTGCACCCAGAATTCCCCAAATCCCAGTGTAAGGCATGTGCTGTCCATGGCCACCACCTCATCAACCGCTGGTTTACGTGAGTTAATCTGCTTTAGGAATCTCCTGGTTCAGGTTCATGGCTAGAGCCCCCAGTGTGACCAGCTCCTGCTTCAGAGTGCCTGATGCCTCCTGGAATGGGGTGGTGGTTTGTCCATCCCTCTCATGTCCATCCCTACTTGCTCAGGCAGCATTTAAAATCCTGATTTTTTTTTAAGGCTCCCAGATACCTCAGAATCTGCAACTCTCAGCTAAACCTCTGGCAAATGCAAATGTGGATTCCCAGTGTCCAGGGAGGAGCTGCCATAAGGGCTGCCTGCCCTGCTCCTCCTCACAGATACCCTGAGCTGCCCGGGTGCCTTGGTACCCCCCAGGACACAGACCCCAAAAACCCAAAATCCTACAAGCAGTGGGGAGAAACCTCTGGATTTCAACCCCCAAGAGACACTCAGTGCTGGTGTTTACCAGCCCCACACTTGCTCAGGCCACCAGCCACCCTCTTCCTCTTCCAAGGATTAAATCATCTCCTCTTCTGCCCCTCATCCTTTTAACACACCCTCCTTTTGGGCATCAGTGTAAGCATCACACCCTGACATGCCACTGAGCAGCTGGTCCAGCTGGAGGAACACGTAAGAATTAGAGGGGAGAGATGAAAAATGAAATACAAACACTCCAGCACTTGGGGCTTCCAAACAAACAAGACAGAGGCTTCAGGAACAGCGAGATAAACTCAATTATTTACAGTTTAAAACAAAAGCTAAGAAATGATCATTGCTCCAAAGTGCAGATGCTTGAAGGGAAGAGTTGAGAAATATCATCAGGGAAGGAACCCTTGTTGGGAATAGGTTAATGCTGAAATGTCATGGCCAAAAGGGCAGAGGAAATGACACTTTCCTCTCCTCTTGACATTGAGGGTTTTCTCTCTGCAAAATGAAGATAACAACCTTTACCTGCTTCCCAGGTGGCTTATGAAGATTCAGTTCATTAGCATTAGGAAAGTGCTCGGTGAGCCTTGCAGAGGAGCTGCTGCAGGAGGCTGAGGAGCAGCACCAAGCACACCCACCCACAGGTACTGAATGCAGCATCCCTTTCCCACCCTGCACAGCTGTCCCAGCCTCTGGAAAGGCAGAGCCAAAGGGATGGGAATCCTCAGGGGTGGAAATCACTCCTTCTGACAAAGCAGTTGTGATAGTAAAGGCTTTCAGACACAACTGCACACAGGGTGGTTCAGCTGTAGGGCTGGACAGGCTCGTCTGAAAAAGAACAAGCTAAAAAAACCCCAAGTGATGCCCAGGGTGCCCTGGGGTGCTGCTGGTGGGATGCTCAGGGCTGTGCTGCTGCCCTCAGCCCCTGCCTGTGTGGAGCCAGAGGGATGCTCAGGGCCAGGGGCTGAGTTGGCTCTCCTGCACCTCCCCAAGCGTGGCAACAACCCAAACAAGCTGCGGGGACCTGCTTTGCACCCCAAGGCCCACAGGTCCCAAATCCAGGCCGGATTTGCGGAGGAGCCTGGTGTTCCCTGCTCCCCTCCAGCACCTGCTCCTCAGGCAAGTGGCCAAGTGCTGCTGTGTGGGTCCCTGAACTCTGCCTCCCCCTCCATTGCCACGCTTTCCATGCATTTAACGGGGCTGCTCTGCAAGCTGGCACTGGGCCGGAGGGATTTCTATTCCTCTCCTCCGGCCTCCTCGAGGCTCTCCCCTCCTCCCGGTGCCTGGTGGTCTCCCTTCCGCCTTAGGAAGTGATCCTTATTATGGCAGCAGAGAGAAAGGAAGGACACAGACACCTCCTGAATGCAGAGAGAGTTTTCTGGAGCTCCCCTGAAGACAGAAAACCCCCACCACCCTCAGCCTTTTGTGCCTGGTGATGCACGTGGGGGGCTGCCAGCCCCGAGCCCTGCGCCCCTGGTTCCCACCGGGAATGGCTGGAGCACATGGAGCCTCTGACCTTTCCTTGCAGCATTTAAATATCTCCTCCTGGTGCATTTAAAAGGGCTCAGTGCTCTGCTCTGATGCTGTAACCTCGCTGAAAGCAGAGTCCCACTCATACAATCAAAGTCCAGCGCTGCCTTTAGAAATTCCCTGTTACTTGGGATTTGCAGCTCGGGTGAGCAGGAGTGTGCAAAACACGACGCCTCCATTCCCACCAGTTAAAATTCTGGTTTTCTGTTGTGTCCACATCACCCTCTCCATTGCAGTGAGTGACCCACTGCTCCTAAAACAGGAGTTTATTTTCCTTTACCTCTCCCCAGGAGCTCAGGGAATTTCCAAGGCATCTGCGCTGCCAATGCGGGGAGCATCCAAAGAAGGGAAAAACTGATATAAGAAACTTCAGCCTAATTCTTTTCATGTGGTAGTGCTTGGTAGGCTCTGAAAGCTGCTTTTACCATCACAAAGTGGTCAAGGCTGGACTTACATGTGGTGGAGGGAGCACCAGCCACAGTGGGGGTCTCCCGAGCTCAGGCACTCCCCGCAGGTCGTGTACTGCTCACAGGACTCCACGGGCACCCGGGACACCTGCAAGGGAAGCAAACACAGGGCTCAGTGCTACTCTCACACCAGCAAAACCAGAGCAGCTCCAGGCCCTGCTCCACCAGTTGGAGCCACGTAACACGACAGCAATTCACTGCCTTAAATGAATTTGTTCCAATATCCAAGAATAGGAAATACTGGAGAATGAGACGTGAAGTCACCCTGTCCCTTGGGGTGAGTCGTGGGCACACAGAGCCCCAGGGCTCCTGGTGCCAGAAGCCCCCGACCTCCCTGCCCAGAAATGCTCCCATGGCCAGAGCTGTTCTCCCCTCCCTGATTTACAGCTGGATATCTCACACTTCTCCCAGAGGAAGCTGCTTCAGGGAGGAAAGCTGGTGGGGAATAAAATTAATTGGGATTTTGTCAGCTTGTTTAGTCTAGGGGGGTGTTTCACTGCTTGCTCCTCCTTGGCCACCCTGAGCCCTTCCAGCACCAGTGTGAACTTGACCCCCCCAGGCACGACCCACCAGGGGATTCCCATCTCTCCCAGTCAGAGATGTCAGAGAGGGAAGTACAGGTGGAACAACCCCAAACACTGCTGCAAACCCCTGCTTGCACTTCAGGCCCTTGCACAAGGTCCCTGCAGGATGCTGAGATGTATCATGGTCCAGACCTGTTTATCAGCACTGAAAACCCCAAAGGCTCCAAAATGACACCAAGTTTTAACCACAGATCACTGCTTGACCAGATGAAGAAATTTTTAACCTTTTTAACTACTTCAACCTTCACAGGCCATCCCTTTGCCACCTCCAGTGGGCACGGTAGGTTTGCATCCCCTGTCCTGATGCTGCAGGGGGATGCTCCTGCACTGGCCCATACAAACAATGTATGGAAGAAATGCTTTACTATGAGGGTGGTGTCTGGGCACAGGTTGCCCAGAGAGGTTATGGACACCCTAAAAGTGTTCAGGGGCAGATTAGACAAGGCTTGGAGCAACCTGGTCTGGGGTGGGTGGGGTGTCAGGGGGTGTGGAATGCGATAACGCCCCTTCCACCCCGACCCACTCCGAGATTCCAAGATTCTATTTCCACTTCTATTCCCCAAACACTGTCAACAACTATCCCCCCACCCTGCAGCCTTGGCTGAACCACTCAGGCCCTGGGAGTGATGCCTGCAACTGGCTGGAAATTAAACCAACTGTCGGCATCGCACTCGCTCTGTCCGTCAAAACAGCACCCGGCTCCCAGCAGCTGGGAGGGAAAGCAGTGACCAGCAGTGAAAGGAGCAGTGTCTCCCCAAACAACGGCCACTTTCATGCCAAGTGCTGTTGACACAGTGAGAACCCAGTTCCTCTCTGAAGACGACACCAATAGGGCTGCTATTCTCCTTGTTTCCTCAGCCCCTACTCAACAGCTTTTCCTGAAACAAGAAAAAAAAAAAAAATGTGGCCCGGGGATGGGTGGGTTGTTTTGGGTTTTGGATTTTTTTGGGATTTTAGGAGGCTGTGGGGCAGGTACAGGGTTTAGTTTGGGGGATGCTGAGAGCTGGAAATGAGGGGTGTGAAGGGGCAGAGTCAGGTACACCAGGAACACTTTTGGGCTGTGAAAGAGCGTCAGAAATGGAGAAGGTGATTGCACAGAGATGGAAAGACAGGGCTTGGGTTGGAATCCTGGCTGCAGAAGGTGTCTGGGGTGCCCTCTCTGGGTCTGCACCTTGACTGGTCACATGTGGTGTATTTTTACCTGCTTTGCTTCTTCCTTCTGAGGAGCTCAAAGCACTTTGTGGACATTATGGTGGGGTGGGATTGAGCCCAGGATCCTGGTGACAGGCACAGCCCCCCTGGGATGGCCCATCCAGGGCTCAGTCCTGCACCCTGCCCAGAGCTGCCACCATGCCCACACCCATCCCACCACCAGTGGTCACCCAGCATTTCCCAGTGCAGACCAGCACAGACATCACCCTTCTCCTGGGTGGAAAACTAGAAATAAATGTGTTTTCCAAACCAAACAAGCATCCTGTGGGAGCTGCCATGGCTCTCATCCCACATGGGAGACACCAGCCACCACAGGATGCATCAAGGATTTTTTCCCCCTAAAATCCTCCCAGCATGTGCTGGTGGTCAGGACAGCCCCAAAAATCATCAGGCACTGCTGACCCAGCTCCTCTTACCCACAAAGTGAGGCTTGACAGGATCTGTCCCTGTGATTTATATGCAGCTCAGGGTTTGTTTCATGTTTGTGAGGAGCTGGATGCTCTCACAGGGCTCTATAAATAACAGAGGATTTGAATTATATGAATAAGAGTTCATTAGAGATGATTTTGTGTTATGCGTTCGGGTTCTTTTTCTGCTCAGAAGCTGCAGCTTCTGCACATGATAATCCTTTAAAAATGCCACAGAAATTGTGAACAATGCAAAGAGTTGCAGGGTTCCAGCCCAAATGGGACCATTTTATCTTTTCTTTTTAATGCTGGAAAAATTCAAGGCAGGGAACTTCACCCATTCAACCTTTTTTTGGGACAAAACCAGACCTGGCTCAGGTGTGTGCGTGGGCTTGGTCGTACCACAGGGCAGCAGAGCCCTGAGGGTCCCTCTGGATCAGCAGTTCCATAGCCTTGGATATGCCCTGTGGTCCCTGGCTGGAGGAAGCTGTAAAACTTCAGAGGAGAAAAATTTCTTTCTCCAGTACCTAATCCTGTGTCTTTGAAATTCATAGAAATTATTGCTCCAATATCCAAGTAAAAGTTTAAATGAATAAGTTTAGAAAGATTATGATCAGAAGCATTGAGAGGTATTTCCATGCATGAAAAAAACCTGGGGGGGTTTTGCAGTATTTGCCCAGCTCTCTCAGCACTAACACATAATCAACCCCCTTATACCAGCCACAACCCAAATATCAAAAATATTCCAGCCCTCTGCAGAGTATGTTTCATTTTAATGGACAAACAAGAGAAATCCCTTTAAGAGTAGGACACATCCATATGTTTTCCCACACCTATCATGAACACAGAAGACTGAAAGCTGCATTTCCTTTAGAGACAGCACAGCAGTAAAACATTGCTGCCCTTACTCTTCCTGATGGCAGCTTGGAAAGACTCTCTTGGCTTCAGGTATTTTTAAAGTGTTCTCTGACAGCCTAATTGTCATTATGAGACCAAAGAATTTGTGCTGGGCTGGGCAGAGAAGACAAGGAACAGCAGTGCCTGCAGCTGGAAGGAGAAACAAGATGGATCAGGGTGGGGGACAGGGGACTCCCAAGTCCAAGAACACACTCCCATATCCCCTTTAGCCAATGAGGAGATGCCAAAATGAACCTGCTTCTCAATAATTAAATGATAAAGTCTCATTACTCCTTTCCCTGACTGCCTGACCCATAACACCAGCTAAAAAAAAAAATTTAAAAAAAAAAAAAATCAATACAGACTCTCCAAAACACACGAATTCCAGCTCAGCCAGCCCCCAGAGGGAAAAAAGTGCAGGAAACCAGTTCCAAATAAATAAATAAATACCTAAAATAAACAACTAAAGCAAAGTTTCCACAGCTTGTGCGTGCCACCAGCCCAGGCCTCTGACCTCCCCGGCTGGAGACAGCCCCTGGGGTGTCCCAGCACCACGGCATGCTGCCTACAGACCCCTCAGGGGGCTGGAGTTCAAACAGAAAATCTATTTTTAATGACTTTGGGGAGTGGAGTAGAGATGCCAACTAGTTCAATGTAATTAAAGCTATCTATCACTCAGCGAGCAGGAGCCCAAAGTTGATGAACTTTCCAATGAGGTTTTATTCTTCCCTTTATTCATGAGAAAACACCGCTTTGTGCTGGTGCAGGAGACGTGAAAAAGTGTGGGAAGGAGCAAGGAGGACACATCAGTTCCAGCCATTAATGTGTCAGGGGGACAGGGAAAACAGAGTCAAACTTTCTCAGGGGGTTGTAAAAAAAAGTCTGACAGACTCCTCTTCCCTTCCCTGATTCTCCGTGCAAAACTCCAGATTGGAGAATCCTCCTGTGGTACATTTGCCAAGGAATTACCAGAGGGAAGGGAGGGGAAGAAGGGCAAGACATGTGGGTCCAATCCACCCCGCACTGTGTGAAAGTTCCTACCTGAAGATGACTTCTTGGTTCAAGCAGAGCCCGTGGAGATCTCAGACAGGCTAAGCCTGAGCAATGAGCACAGAAGACCCAGTGACAAGTGAGATGTGGGCAGGGCACCCATGGGGCAGCAGCCAGGACACAGGGGAAGGAGGAAAAGGGGGAGTTTTTAACCAAAAAGCATCGAGGACCATCCCCAAAGTGCTGTGAAGCCCTTGGAGGCAGAAATACCTGCTCCAGCCATCAGTCCCTGCCACGGAGGAAGGGACCCAGGCAAGGAGGGGGGTGAGGGGGAGTTGTCCTGACAGGTACAGCAGCTCCTGCAGGACCCAGCTCTCCTCTCCCACACTGCTCAGCAGAGAAGGATTCTCAGAGCTACCAACGAGCTGTCAGAGCCAAATCAACGCCTGTAACTTTTGGCAGAGAGGCAGCTGAGTGGGAGAGGACATGGAGACAACGTTTCCATGGCTACAGGGGGATTATTTAATTATGGTGCTGCAGATGCATGTGGAGAAAGTCCCTTAAACTCTGATCCAAGCAACCTTTTCAATGAGTTGGGCTTTGCTGCTATAAGAACCTCATTAGCATCTTAGGAGGACAAGCTGTGTTGGAGCACAGAGGACCAGATCACTTCCTCAGTGAAGGATCAGACCTTCTCCCAGCATTTCTGTCTCCTTGGCTCCCTGCTACCCTCCGTGAACGGCTTTAGGCTCCTGAGGGAGGTGATGAAAGCAAAGGCAGCATACTCTGGGAAGCAGGAAAGACTGAAAAAATAGCAAATATCCCAAAGTAAGGCTTGATCAAGCTGTAGAATTGTCCTCAAGCCAGAGTTTCCTCCATGCAGCCAGCCCAGCAGCAGCAGGCAGGGCCTGGGCTCAGAGCAGACTCATGTTCTGGCACTCAGGCTCCTGCAGACAAACCCTTTCCTGGGGTTTTACCAGGGCTCGAGTTAATCAGCACATCAATATGAAACATCTGAGCAGGGCTTGCTGGAATTACAAAGTGCCAGGCAGAGATCCCATCCCAGCTCCCAGGAGCAGCACAGTATCATGGAAATCTGGGGGAGGAGGGATGGGTTTTCATCTTGAGCACGGGCTGCTCGTGACCACCCATGGGATGCTCAGTCTGTTCCATCTGGCAGCTCCTCCTCCACCCTCAGCAGGTGACAATGATGCTCAAGGGCTGCAGAGTGGGCTTGTGCAGGAGGTGGTACAGGGACAGGACACCCCCTGCCTGGATCACCACCCTCCCTGGGATGCCAGCTGTGTTGTGGTGCAGCCCTCCAGGCTGTGCCCAGCTTTTGGGATCCCACGCTGACATCCACGTGCCCACCCTGTGCTCAGACTGGCACACCAGCGCCAGCTCTGTGTGACAGTCACCACTCCAAAGTGTCTTGGCAGCATCAGCTCTCCCTCCTGCTTCTCATGGACCATCTGCATCTGGGAAGTGAAGGGCCAGGGATGCAGGGCCTCCTCTCTCAGCTACACGTGTCTGCTGCCTCCAGAGCTGGGAAAACCTGGTGCATGTACAAAACTGGGAAGCCATTCTTTAATCTCCAGTGTTGAAATAAAACCACTGGCTGGGGTGTTTACTCAGGCTTCTGGAACTGGGAAATACAGCAAAATTTATGGATTACAATTAGGTCAACCCTGGCCACAGAGGTGAAGCCTCATGCTGGTTCCTGTCTGGCTCCTCCACGCTGCTCTTGCCCCACACGGTGCTGGTGGGAGCTCAGCATCCCCTCACATGGATGGCCATGGAGGAGGACAGGATCCTCAGCATAAAATCTCACTTGGGACACTAAACCACTTTGTTTTCCTGCAGAACTGACCCCTTGACAAGAAAAGGGGATGATGAGATAAATGTTTACACGTGGCAATAATGAGGAATGAGATGTTAAAGGTCTTCACCACAAGAACAGGGTTATGCTGTGATACACCCACGTGTTTCCTCCCCTGGAAAACCACCACGCCCCAGGGGAGCTGTAAATTTTTTCTTGGTTGCAAAGAAATGTTCAAGTGAGGTTCTGGAAATCAAGGTCTGTCCACTCAGCAGCTCCATCCAGGCGGGAGATCCTCCTTCTCCTGCTCCTCCTCAGCTCTTTGCGCTGCTGGCACCAGCCAGGGTGACACAACTTCTCTGCTCCTCTGGGAGTTCCCTCTGGGCTTGCTCTGGATTTCAGGATGATGTGCCCAGAGTGGCCACATGGCACATCCAAGGGTCCCTGCCAGGGGATGTCACTGCTGCCACCACAAGTGGCTTCTGGAAGTGCTGGCACCATCTTCTGATGCTGCTGGGTGAGACCACCCTGCCACGGCCACCCAGCTGATGAGCACTGCCCTTTGCAGCCCTGATTAGCTCAGGCCTCAGGGGAACTAATTAATCAGGATAAAAGGGGGGAAGCTTTCCAAAATTTCCAGGCTCAGGTGGGGATCAATCCAACACAGCAAACTTTCATCTCACATCAGTTCGTGGCCTCTGCGTTCAGTGCTTTGCCTCCCTGCCATTGGCGTGCTCCCTGCAGTCACTGAAAAGTTTTAACAGAAGCTCAGAAAATTAATTAAGGTGAATAATTATAAAGTGCGTGCTTCTTCCCCTCTCTGTTTTGTGAGAAAAGCGGCAAAAATAGAATCCGGGATAATTCTGGAGTTACAACCAGTGTAATTAGGTGTTCAGCACGCTCTCACAATCGGGCTTATTAAAATTACTGTTTTAGTGGGAACATTTTGCCAGAGAGTCATTAACAGCACAATGCTTCGATTCCCCGCGACTCTAATTAGACTTGGACGCCTCCAGCGCAGGGATGCCCGGCTCCACTGCCCGCTCAGCACTGCAGGTGAGGCACTGGGGGCACCCTGACAAGCCTCCCAGGGTGCTTCCCAGCTCCAGGGTGCAGGGATTTGGATGGGAGAGAGAGGGCAGGGATGGAGCCCCTGGTGTCAGGCAGTGGGCAGAGGTTACTCCGTGACATGGAAAGCCTTGATCGCAGCTCTGACTCGGAGCGTCCTTCTGTCTGCAGTGGTCATTTTGGACAGTGAAGCAGAGGCATCAGGCTCTGCTGTTTCCTCCTTGGAATAAAGAAATCCCTTTATTTCTCCTGTGCAATGCTCTGCTTTAGGCAGAAAAGGGCCAGGTCTGTGATAACTCTGTCCCTGGACCACACAAGCCTGGACAGCAAATGGCCACATGGTTGGAGCCAGTACAGTCAGGAGATGCCCAGCAGGGAATATCTGCAACACGAGCTACAGCACAGATGTTCTGGGGGTTAAGGTTTCCATGCACATCCCTGTGCCCTCAGCAACATCCCCCTGGTTTTGATGTTGAGGAGCACAGCAGATAACAACTGGAAGTGGGGAACAACTGGAAGAGTGGGAACAAGTTTCCCAGAGAAGCTGTGGCTGTCCCTGGATCCCTGGAAGTGCTCAAGGCCAGGTTGGACAGGGCTTGGAGCAACCTGGGCTGGTGGAAGGTGTCTCTGCCCATGGCAGGGGGTGGAATGGGATGGACTTTAAGATCTCTTCCAACCCAAACCACTCTGTGATCCTACAACATCTTGAAGGTGGGGACACCTTGGAAGGAACGAAAGCACCCACCTGGAAACACCCTTAAACAACATCCCCACTCTGAGCAGCTTCCCAAATCGGTTTGGAAGCGATGGAGGCCTCAAAGCAGGTGTGTGCCTGTGTCAGAGAAGGGAGCCCCACGCTCTGGAGCACAGACATCCAGCCCTGTTATGAAAGACCTAAATCTCCGTGGTGTGTATCACAGGAAAGCTCAGTGCCTGCTGCCTGCAATTGCCTTCAGCCGTCTGTTTTTCCTCTCTCCCCATAAAAACCACATGCCAGACAGCAGAGGCCCCTTCCCCCAAGCTGCTAGCCTAGAACTCATGAATTCACTTAAGTTGTTAAAAGGGATTGTGGCAGGCTAAGATAAAACAGAGGAGTTTAAAATGACAAACAGACTCCTAAATGGGACTAGAGTCTTAATGAAAACAGTAATGAATGAATGAGGCAACCAAATATTACCCATTAATATTAGACAGATAGATTAGATCCCTAGGCACTGCATTTAAAACCGACATGAAATTACTTCAATTACTCTGCATTGATAAATAACAAGGCCATATTTACTGTTAAAACACGTTTCCTCCACCCTCCCCCATGCTTGCTTTGGTTTCTGCTTCCCAACAGGGAGAGCAGATCACTGAGAGGCTGGAAAATGCACCAGGCTGGAAGCTTCCACCTCTCCCCTCCCATCCACAGGAGACCTGGGAGAGTCAGCACCCACCACAGGTATTCCAGGGCACCTGCCACAGAGGACCAGTCCCATCAGGCTCAATTACAACCATCAACGCTGCTATTTCAGCCCTGGCATCGCTGTGCAAGAGCCAAAGCAATCACTGATGATCCACTTAAAACCTGATGCTCACAGCATCCTTCCCTCTCAGAAATGCACTCCACTTCCCCTTGCTGGTGGGTACAGCTGCTCAGCATCCTCCTTTCCACATCAGGAAAGTGAGATTAACCTGATCAGAGGCCTCTTCTAATGAGGAGATCATAGGTGGATAACTCCTGGGTGTTCGGTGGCATTTACATGCTAATGATGAAAGGCACTCTGGTAAAGGTAATGTCAACACCAGTCTCTTGTCCTTGAATCTCAGCCTCCAGCCCAACCATCTGCTTGTTCTCAAGGTTGAGAAAAGCCCTGGAGAACAGGGAAAAGCTGCAAAACATCCTTTCCAGCTCTGCTGCCTCGGCCTGTGAAGCCCTGAGCCCCGATGAAGTCTCCAGGATGACTCGGCTGCTTCCCGGAGGATGCTGTGCTCAGAGCTGGATGCCCTGCTGATGGGATAAACTGAGCACAACTGTGAGCACACTGGGGCTGGTGTGTCAAACCACTGATGCTTTGCTGCTACTGGATCTTAAATATCTGCAAAAAAACCCCTCACTCAGCCTCATCACATATCAGTAAACAAGAAAGACATAAAATGTCTCATTTCGGAGATACAAGAGGAGCAGCCTGGAGCCAGAGCAGTGTAATGAGCCAGAGAGCCCAAACCCTGGGTCCTTGCTGCAGTCAGGAGACAAAATACCTCATGTTTTCTTAGGGAAAGAAGGGGAATAACTCCCCAGCTTCCCCTCAGCTGGGATGCAATCCCTTAGGGAAAGGCTGCACAGGGCTCCTGGTCACTCCAGCTAAAAAGCTGCTGCTTGGAGGGTTCATTTAGTGTGGGAACACAGGGCAGGAGGGCTGAGGGGGCTGTTTTGCCCATGCAGATATAAATTACCTCCCCAGGAAGGCAACAAAACCCAGTCTTGGTGCTTTCCCACCCTGAAACAAGGGGTAAAGCAGGGAAGTGAAGAGGGAGGAATGCACGGAGCTCTTCCCACAGCTCGGGGGATGGATGACCTTTGCAATACTATACCTGTATAAATCTTATTTAATGAAATAATAAAAAAAAAGAATAGATGAAGGTTAAATCATTCCCTGCAGCAGATTTACACTGAAAACAAAGCCTGTTCAGACAGCGGTTGGTTTACACAACAGGCCTTTAACATTCCTTTCCTAACTACTGGGGTGACTCCTGACCAGCTCTAACCACAGGATGAGTGATTGGAACCCTCAAAGCCAAAGGCAACTTGCCAAGACAGAGGCAAAGGAAACAGCTCTAGTCTGGGGTTTACTTTAAACACACAATTAGGGGTTTTGCTGGGTCACAAGTCACAACATGGTGGTTTTCACCCCTCAAACCTTCCCCACAACATTCCCAGCCCTTGGGACATGACTTCATTTGAAGTGCCACCACAACTCAGCACTTTCCCCACCCTGTGCACACCACAGAGCAAACACCACTGCCTGTGGCTTGGAAGTGCCCCTGGGAAACTGGGAAAACTAACCAAGGGCCTCCCATTATGTGAAATAAAAGCTGGAATGGGTTTTGTAGCCGGAGAAGGTCGGGCAAAGAGTTTAGCTTTCATCTTTACCTGCTTTTCCTTGAGCTGCTGTTTTGCTGCATGGGAGATGTGGAATCAAAGAGCAGCTCTGGGGCTGTGGTGCTGCTTTTGATGAAAGGCTGGGGTGATATAAGCTCAGAGCTTATACATAAACTTCAGAATTGCTGCATTAATGCTCCCAGGCCTGCAATGCCAAGTCACTTGTCCCTAGAAGCCATATCAGCTCCTGCTGTAAACAGTTACTTTGACATCAGCTTCTCACTGTCCAGATACAGCACTCAAAATGGTGGCATTTTGGGCAAATAATGCCATGAAACTATTTCAGCTCCATCAGAGCCTGAGGAACTTCTGCATATATTTCCATAAATATCACTGGCATCAGTACAGCAACAGACCCAACAGACTGCGAGGGGGATCCTGCAGACTGCTGCTGAGCCTACCAAAGATCAGCTCCAGGAAAAGCTATGGGATTGGAAGGAATTTGAAAGGACAAAATAAACCAACTCCTGTGGAAATTGGTAGCCCCCAGCTCCTTGGGGAGCCTGGAAACGAGGGGGAACATCCTCCCAGCAATCCAAACGTGCAAATCGTTGCCCCAGGAGGCTGGAAGTAGATGGCACTGAACAGACTCACACAGATCAGTTCATTAAGGACAACTTGGGAATGACACAACCAGGAGAAGGGCTGCTGGATACATGATCTGCCCTGTCTGCTGCCTCTGGCAGGGAATGGGGCTCAGGGAACCACCACCATTTGAAAGACATGATACCATCACTTCTAGACAAAATTTAGTCTAAATTATCTTTTTCAGCTGCAAACCTCCCACAGGACACGAATCCCCACCTGTGTTGGGGCAGCAGAGCTGGAAGGGGATCTTCCCTCCCCTCAGCTGCCTTCCTGCTGGAAGCCTGCACCAGAGCAGCTGCTCCAAGGGCATTTCTCTGCAGGGTAGCTGGCAAGGGATGGGGTTAATAGGCCCACTCCACGTGTGACCTCTCTTCCCTCTCTCTGAGAGCTCCTAATTACCAAGCTAAAGGGAGAGGGGCAGCCAGCGGGCTCTGCCAGACCCCGGTGCTCTCGCCTGCCCTCGCTGAGGGGATCGATCGCAGCCCGCTGACACGGGAACGGCTGCACCCCTGGGAGAGGCAGCTGCTCCCGTCCCACCCACACATGGAGAGAGCTGATCAAGGCCAAAACCACCGTGGTTAAAGCAGGGCCATCAGCAGGTCCCTTCTTCCATAAAGGGGAGCAGCTTTGGGGGGCCCATGAATAAATAACGCCGCCAATGAAACGATGCCGGCGCGGCGGGGACGCAGAGCGATGACTCTATTCCTGATGCACCGGCAGCCTGACAATTGGCAAATGAACCTCTGCAGTTCTCTGTTTCCCCTCTTTATTCTTCTCTCATAAAACTGGCAGGAACAGGGGTAGGACAGGGATGCTGGCGGCAGCTGTGTTCAGTATGAAAAATGAGCAGCATATGTACAGGAGGCAGCTGGAGCCCAGTGCGAGGGACCCCACGGCTCCCTCTGGTTATTTCCCTCTCTCCAGTGGGGCTCTGGGCTTAACCCTTGCTTTGCTCCACTGCTGCATGGACCAAACCAGCCAAACCCACAGACCTGAGGCCACACCAGCACCCAGTGCCCTGGGACAGCAGCAGGTTCCCTGCGTTTCTGGCGTGCCCGGGAGATTAGGGAGAAGTTGTGGCCCTGATGGAATGGGCAACGTGCACACACAGAATAACAGACCACAGCTGCTCCCAGAAGCATATGAAACATTATCCTCAGTTTATAGCTGAGGGACCAGTGTTGGTGAGGGCAGCACAGCGGGGGGCACAGCACAAGGGCTGCAGCAGTGCCCTGTGTCCATTCCCAGGCTGATCTTTATCCAGAGCTCGGTGGGCTCAAGGTCTCTCTCTGCCTGGCACCGAGACAAGGTGTGTCCAAAAATGCTCATGGCACCCTGTTTCAAGGTCACTATCCTAATGCCACCCCTCTCCTGTCCACCTTGGAGGCAGGGCTGCAGTTCCCTCTCCCATACACCTTCTCCCCACCCCTGCCTGTACAGAACCCCCCCTTTTGAGTGTCTGGCCACTTGCCACCCCTGGCACGCACTGGGACACAGAGGCCACACTTTCTTTACTCTCCTTGCTCAGGAGAAAGCCCAGGGCTGCCCGGGAGGACGTGTCCTGCCACCCACCTTGAAAGGGACCCCACGTGTCCCCAAGGCTGCAGCACAGCAGGGTGGGCAGCCCCGCATCTGCCCGCTCCCAACAGACTCCCAGGCTGTGCTGTGCCACAATGCCGCCTTTGTTCCCGGCTCTGGCACGTCCGAGGGTGTCAATGACACTGAAAAGCTTTGACTGGCCCTTTCTGTTTGTTTTCTTGGCACACGCGAGGATCATTTAAATAGCCCAACCCCGGCTCTGCCCCGCACCTCGCGTGTGACTGACACGATTATCCAACAGCAGCTCTGGGGCTCTTGGAAGGGGCTGAGCAGAAAACGAGGGTGTCCAGCTTCTCCAGCTCCTTCAGTGCCCATTTGCCTCTGCCTGCTTTCCCAGCACAGCATCACACATCCCAGGCTGGGTGACTAGTGGTTGGGCACTGAGCAGGCTTCCCAGGGCAGTGGCCCCAAAGCTGCCAGAGCTCAAGGAATGTTTGGACAACGCTCTCAGACACAAGGTGGGATTTTGGGATGTCCTGTTCAGGGCCAGGAGTTGGACTGGATGATCCTTGCAGGTCCCTTCCAGCTCAGCATGTTCTAGGATTCTATGTAGCCTGGCTGACAGGACTGCAAGGTTCACCCCTTAGATGCCCACATCCCATGGGATGTTTCCTCTCCTAGGGAACAACGAGCTTTGGGGCAAAACTGGGGAGATTCAGCACAGCCACCCCAGACTCTGCTCAGATCTCCACTGCCACTCACAAAGGTCGGCTGCATGCAACACAGGAACACAAGCAACCCTCAATTCCCCATTTTTGAACCATTTCAGGGTTCTTAAATTCTTTAAACACTGTGGAAACCTGGGAGGAAAGTCACAGGCATGGTTTGTTGGTGTAATTTTATAGAGCCTTGAAAACCCAAAGCATTTGAATGCTCTAAGTAGCTTTAAAGGTCACAGAGACGTATCACTGCTGCTTTTGCAGGCTGATGGTGGTCCTGCTCCTTGTTTGCTCCAGGAACACTGCTGTAGTCTCCACGGCTTTTTAGCAAGGATTGCTCTCTAACTACATTACATCGTCCTTGCCAGTCAATTTTCTGCTACTCCATCACTTTCCCATTTGTATATCATTACATACGGCTGTCAAAAATAATTTAGGAACCTGACCACCAGTGTGAGAAATGAACCCTCCTAAGTATATCCCAAACTCTCTAATTCTGAAAGAAAATGAGCTTTAAGCCCTTCTCCCCACAGAAGAAACCCACTGTCCCATGGCGGCTGTAGCACACCAGCCCCTTATCACACACAGGCACGTCAGTGAGGGGGTGAGGGCCAAAAAGAACATCTCAGGAGACAACACAGCAAAGCTTCAGGGCCACATCAGAACAGGGGAGCACAAAGAGCTGTCACAACACAAGGTTTTTGGATTCTGAGGTGTCGTGTTTGCTCCCAGCGCAGCTGCTCACACCTCCCGCCCAGGCCACCATGGGACCAGTTTGGGCTGGAGTTTAACAAATTGTTTGCATTGAAGACTCAAGAAAATACACTGGATTATCCCAGTTTACTACCTTGACATGGCTTTTTACTTTTCCCATAGGGATACACAAGGATAGAGCACCAGGCTGATCCTGCCTGTGGTAATCTTGGGCGTCTCGCCCCATGGCAAGGTGCCAGACTTGCTCTCTCAAGGCCAGAGAGGAGCCCTGAAGGAATAGTTTAGACTCAAAGAGCAGATTTAGACAAATAGGAGCATCATGTTGCTCTGCCCTGATCCCCAGGCTGTGGAATTCTGATCAGCCTTGCTGGGCAGGGGTGCACTGCAGTCAGTGCAGGGGGAGCCACACCAGCAGTTTGTACAGGCAGGAAAAGAATCATAGAATGATGGAATGTCCTGAGCTGGAAGGAACCCACAAGGATCATCCAGTCCAGCTCCTGGCCCTGCACAGGACATCCCAAAATCCCACATCATGTGTCTGAGAGTGTTGTCCAAACACTCCTTGAGCTCTGGCAGCCTTGGTGCTGTGCCCACTGCCCCGAGGAGTCTGTTCAGTGCCCAACCACCCTCTGGGGGAAGAACATTGTCCTGAGATCCAACCCAACCCTCCCCTGACACAGTTTCACATCAAGCTGCTGTGTCCTCTCCGAGCATGAAGGACACCCACGAGCTGGGAGCAGGCAGCTCCTCCTTTTCCAACAAGTTCTTTGTGGTTATTATAACGGATTTACTGTTGGGCAGCTTTTCCTCCTGCACAGAGGTGTCACCAAGGACCTTAACGCCCACCACGAGCCCTTCAGACAGATCCAGTTGGCATCGCCGCAGCTTCCGTTCCCTGGAGGCTTTTCCACTGCCACTGCACCTCTCCCCTTCCTATCACCCAAAAATATTCCCTGCTTGTTGGAGAAACCTGCAGGATGGAGACAGGCGCGGTGCAAAGATGCCGCTGGTGCAACACTTTAACTCATTTTAATACATTTATGCCGAGACTAAATTTGTCGCTGCATATTTTCCTCCCAAGCTTGGTAATCAGTAGTGGAAATAATTTGCTGTTGGCTGCTCTGATGTTGCCATCTTTTGCACATATCAAAATGACAAAGACATCAGGCCCTCAAAGTCCGATTGAAGAATAATTGGAAATCCAAAGTGGCACTAAATGTTATTTTCTAAATAAAACGCATTCAATTACAGAACATGAGGCCGTCAAGCATTAAAAAAGATTAGTCAGAGGCGGAAAAAAATACTATTCAAACCTTCAGAGACTTCATTATATGCACAGGATACCCTCTGTTCTTTGGGACAGGCAGGGGTAAAGGGAATGCAAAACAATGGAAATATTTCCAGCAGCCTGTGTGTCCCAAAAGGGCCTGGATGCTTCTGTACTGCTGGATTTCCATCTCAACTGTTGGAAATATATATATATATGTGTATGCACATATATATATACACCCCCCTGTGGGTCCCTTCCAACTCAGGATATTCTGTGAGATACATATGTATATATATCTCATCCTACTGAGGGTTATATATTTTCCTTCATCTGTGGCAGGAAGGCACAGCTCATTTTGCTTCCACCAGCCCCTTTTGTTACCCAAAGCAAATTAGCAAATTTCCCAGGTTGTTTCCAAACAAGGAAAAATCTGTTTCATTCAAGCAAGGATGTACTTCCCAAACACTGACAGCCTGAAACACTCCATTGACTCCTCTGGCAAGAGCCTGTGCCTGCCCACAGCCAGGGAGTGCCCCAGAGATGCCCTCTGGGCTGCCCAAAGCCCTGAGGGGCCGTGCTCTGTGTGCAGGGATGTCCCCAGTGCTGGGCACTGTCCCCCAGCCCCACAGGCAGCAACAAAAGGACACTTGGAGGATAAACAGCAAACCCTGAGCTGGACCAGTGAGACACGAAGCGGAAAAAGCTCCTCCTTATCTGAATGCATCAGGATTTCGGGAAGAAATCCTTCCCTGTGAGGGTGGGGAGGCCCTGGCACAGGTTGCCCAGAGAAGCTGTGGCTGCCCCATCCCTGGAAGTGTCCAAGGCCAGGTTGGACAGGGCTTGGAGCAACCTGGGATAGTAGAAGGTGTCCCTGCCCATGGCAGAGTGTTGGAACAGGATGATCTTTAAGGTTCCTTCCAACCCAAAGTATTCTGGGATTTTATGATTAGGTAAGGCAGGTGAGAGAAAAAAGGCAGATAAACCAAGAAAAAGCAGAGAGCAGAGCAGATTCCTGTGCCTGCAGCAAGAGGCTGTGATGGGAAGAGATTCCAGATCTCTGCAGGTACATGGATGGCAGCAAGCCCTGGGTGTCAGGGTCTCCAAATCAACCCAAAACCTGCCAAAATCACCCCCAAACCTGCAGAGCAGGAACATGCCCAGGCACAGATCCTGCAGCTGCACACCAGAGCCTGTGCCTTTGCCACATCTTCATATTAATAAGACCAAACAATGCAGCAGATGTGCTCAAAACTTCAGCAAACACCATAATGCCCATCAGGCACAGGAGGACAAAGACAATCGTATTTCACGCAGTAGGAGCTGGTAAATTCACGCTTAGAGCAATAAAGTCGCAGCCAAACAAACATGACCCCAAGTGGGAATCTATGGCTGTGGCAGGCACATTCTCAGCCTACACAAACAGGGAAAGATGAGATGCATTTATCTCAGATACTTCGTTTCAACAGCTTTCCTTAACAGCTCTGGCCCCTGGAATTAATACCCATTGCCCAGCAGAGCTCGCCGCGGGGGAGGCACAATTATTTACAGGTCTGTTCTCTGTCCCTATAGAAGGATCAAAAATCAGGTAGAATTCTTTGCATGCTAGCTTTTATTATTGCTTTTTTCTTTTTTAAGAGAAGATAATTATCACTTGAAATTATTCAGGTGCAGATGCAGCAAATTGCTGACCTGCAGCTGATCTCGAACAACGCCGCCACCAATAAATACACCCCTCACGCCGGGGGAGAGGGGAGAGCAGCCCACACATAACTGAAGATGGATTTATTCCAGCCTTTGCTACAAGGCTGAAGGGCTGGGAAGCCAAATCCCTCTCTCCCAGGGTTTCATTAGCTGGGAATGGCTTTCTAACGAGATTTACACGATCTAGCCTGGAGCCTACACATTTTGCTCTGCACCCAAAGACAATAGCAACAAGGAGCTCAGGAGGTGCCTTCTTCTGCTCTTGTCACCCATCATTCAGGACTGTTCCACTGCTGCTATCAGTGTGATTACACAGAGCACTGAAACAAAATCAAAACCTGCCCTTTCTACAGCATTAAGGCTCCAATTTGAACTGACCCAAAGGCAGGAAAATTTATGGTTATGGGGGCCACGTTCAGTCCATTAGGAATGGGTAGGTAATTGCCAGCTGGGGTCTAAATGCCCTTCTCACCTCCCCTTCCACCATCCAGGAGTGCAGCTGGATGAGCAGCACTGTTCCCATGAGGTGCTGCTGCCCCCCATCCCCACAGACACCACGGGAGGGGACCAGGGGGCTATTTGGGGGCTCTCTCTGCTTGTGGGGTGGAACTGTGGTGCCACTGCACCTCTGTAAGGACAAGGAGAGCCCCAAACCAGCCATCCCAGCCTTTGACCAACACCCTCAGCACACTGTGAAGAGGAGCCAGGGAGGGCAGGAGGAAACATGTCATTGCTTTTGGTGCCACAAATTCAGAACAGTGCTCGTTGCTTAAAATTCTCTTAAATCCAACCAAAACCCAACTAAAACCCAGCATTTGGACAATGCTTTCAGGCACATTGTGGGATTTTGGGGTTGTTCTGTGCAGTGCCACGAGCTGGACACTGATGACCCTTGTAAGTCCCTACCAACTCAGGATATCCTGTGATTTCCTTATGGACTTTGAGGGATCAAGGTGCTTTGTTGGATGGGATAGTTTTTCTGGATTGCTGCATCCTCTGCTGCAGCAGATCCACACCTAAAGAAAACCTAAACCCAGACCCCCTATCCCACACTGCTGCCTTACAGGGATGCTTCTCCTACAAATTCAACACTTCCTCCAGAATCCTGTCTGGATGAGATGCCAGGGACCAAACTGAGTCCATGGACTGTGTAAAGACCTAAAATGGAAAAATCCAGCCTGTTTTTCACTAACTGGAGCTTGCACCCTCCTCTCTGCAGGCACAGGAATGCTGTTTCTGGCACAGCTTCTCCAAATAATAGTGTGTTCAGCTCTTTTTGGATGGATTTTAAGCAAATTGTTTTTGTGGGCAGGACTGTCTGCTCACTCACACAGAGGCCCAGCCACACAAGGAGGAGTTATTTTTTAAAACCACATCCTTCCTGCTGATCCCCCCTACCCCCCCAAAAAAAATAAAATAGAAATAAAACCACTTCCAATCATGTTCTTAAGGAGGTATTAATTGCACCCAAGGCACTGACAGTTGTCTGCCTGTGAGTCACTTAAATGGATGGGAAAAAGCCTAAAACAACTGTGGCTTGTTAGGAGGGAAAGCAAACATCATTCATGATCCACAGTGTTAAGTAGAGTCCTTATTCCAGCAGACTGAGCTGGAGGTGCTCCTGTGTGCCCACTTCAGCTGGGTCTAGCAGGAGCTGACCCAGTTATAGAGCCTTTGCCCAAACATCCAGCACAACCAGCTGGGCAGGCAGCCCAAAATATCCATTGGTTTGGGCCATTTTGGTTTGGATGTGGCACTGGAGGCCACAGCACTGACCAGGACCATTAAGGTTGTCACCAGTGAAGCAAAAGGCACAGCCCTGCCTCTGACAGCCTTAGAATCACAGAATCCTGGGATGGTTTGGGTTGGGAGGGACCTTAAAGATCACCTATTTCCACCCCCCTGCCATGGGCAGGGACACCTTCCACCAGAACAACCTTCTCCAACATCTCCATCCATCTCAGCTGCTGAGAGACCCTCAGTGCTCGGGGCTGGTTTCTGGCCTCCCCCAGTGCTACTCAAATCTCCTTATTTCTCCACTGCTGGAACAGGATTCCAAAAGGGTCGTTTAATTCAATTATTTGAAAGCATCTCTGATGTCTTGACAACCTAATTTGGTCTCCTCCAGGTCTTTCACTACCACGTGTGTGAGAGCAGCAGGCCCCATCCTGCCCACGTGACGCCCTCGCCACTCAGTCGCTCCAGCTCTCGGAGCACTCAACTCAATTTCTATCTGAAAGGAAACATGAATACTAATTAAACAGCCATAAGGGCACAGAGCAGATAAATATGTGTTGCAAGAGAAACTGGAGAGACACACTCTGAAGTGGAGCCAGGGAAGGGAGGAGGCAATGTGTCACTGCTTTTGGTGGCACAACTTCAGAGTGGTGCTCATTGCTTTAAATATTCCTAAACCCAACCCAACTTGGTGCAATGCGAGCGACTACTGCCTCAAAACCTTCCTCCTCCTCCTCTGAGACATCCCTGGCCACCCTGATGGCAGCAATACACATTTGAGGCAATATTTTGCTCCATCTGAAGGCCAGGATAAAGCAGTATTCACATGCCAGCTTCCAGCACGCTCCAAAACGCTCGTGCCAACTCCTCTGCAACTGAGCAGCCCTCTGGGCTGCAGTCAGCAGACTGGAAGGATAACCAGCATCTGAAGCACAGTCTTTTCCTGCCACCTTAAAGTAAAAAAAAACAAACCACCCAACACTTCCAATTTCTCCTTAACAAAGAAAGGTGAGCAGTCCTGGCAGGACGAGTGGATTATAGAGTAGTTCTGCCTCTCTATTCTCTCTGCAAACGCAGCAGAAACCCACTGGTTGAGCCCTTAGGACAGTTTTAAGCATAAAATTCTCTGGCCTGCCTCGTCTGTGATGCTGTTCTGTCCATACCTGGGGAGGACAGAGCCATGGAGATGCTCTGTGAAACCTGGATGCTTCATGACAGAAACAGGAAAACCCCACTCGAGCTTCGTTTTTTGCCATCAAACCCAGAACTTTGGCCCTGAGAGTCCAAGGAGGTTTGGAGGAAAACCAGAAAGTTCCCAGACTGGGAAGAAGAACAACCCAGAATCTATAAATAATCACAGGTGCATCTTGGCAACAACAACACACATGAAATCTCCTCTGAACCTCAAGGGCTGCCACGATGGATCAACCCATTGCTCGGTCAAGCCTGGAAAGTTGCCTCTGGCTATGGCCACTTCCAGCTGCTTTGCTGGGATGGGAACATGCTCCCCAGGCTCCCATCCAGCTGCACAGCACCGTGGTGTCCACCCCACCTGCATCACCTTCAAGCAGCATCCCCCTTGTGACAGGCACTGATGCTTTCAAGGTGATTCCGTGCACTGAAATCACCTCTTCATGAAAATTTATTCCGTTTAAAGGCACTTTTCTTAGAGTCCATACGACCAACCACAGCTGGGAAGGTGATGCTCAAATTGTTGAAGTCTTTATAAACTGTTAGTTACTGCAAACCAAGCCTTCTCTTCCCACATTCACCTCACTGTGACTGTAGAGCATCAACCTGAACAGTGATGAAATGAAGACTGAACGAAATGAAAGTCCTTGGTTATGGGACCAAGGATTTGGGAGGTTTCACAGATTTCCTGTGTGACTTAAAAAAAGTCATGTAGCATCTCTGTGCTTCAACTCCTCATCTAAAAAGTGATATATTGCTGTTCCATCTCATAGGGCTTTGGGGAGGATAAATCTGGAGAGCAAAATGTTCACAGGTTGCTGGGGTTTGCTGCAAAAAGCCAGTGAAAAAGGCAGAGGGAACTAAAAAAAAGAGGGAAAAAACCAATCTCCCTGGGCAAGGAGCACGTTCTAAGCTTGATTACAATAAAAATGATTTCTTTAACACCCACACAGAATCCTCCAGGACCTCATTGTTGCTCCCCCTCTCAGTCTGGCCCCCAGCAGACTTGGCAGGGCCAGCCCCAAGCACAGCTCTGGGCACGGCTGGGGCTGGCAGGGAGCCCCCCCAGCCCCACAGCTCAGGGGGAGGAGGGAGTGTTTAGTCTGCTGGGCACATTCCTGCACGCTGCTAAAATAAATAGAAGGTTATTAATGGAGCCCCCTTCTCCTCACAAGCATCAGCCAGAAATGCCAGAGTTATCAAGTGACTCCTGAGGACGGTACAGGGATGGGGCTGGAGGGACCCCCGGGGGTAGAGAGTTCCTTGCTTGATTCTGGCCAGGACCTGCACCAGGTTTGGTGCTCAGGATTTTCATTTGGGATGCTGAACCTGCCTACTTTTCCAGAAACATCCCAGGCTTCCCAGGGAAACCTTCCTCCATATCCCCATTCTAGAAAAACTCCACATTTTTTTCCTACAGCGAAGTTTTAACAGGGGAAATATTTTTCCAGGGAAGGAGGAGGGAGAACAAGGGCAAACATCACAAAAAGTTGGTTTTGTCTGCTTTACAACCAGCCTTAACTTTTATATTTAGTCCCAGTTTGCAACACCATTACAGGCAGTTTCCCCAGGGCACATCCATCATTTTCAACCTATCTGGAATCTGCAGGAACTTGATTCAAGTTCCACCTGATTTTGGGGAACTTTTCAGAACCTTGAGGGGAAAAAGAGGAAAAAAAGCAAAGGATGCTCCAGAGATGGGACAAACACTTCCATTGACCTTCCTTAAATCCTTCTGCCACTTTGAGCCACAGAATTCAGTCACCGAGGTCCAAAGAAGAACTGGGAGTCAACCTGGCCTTGAACACTTCCAGAGATGGGACAAACACTTCCAGGGAAGGGACAATCCTCAGGTCTGAGCTCAAAGGGAGAAGATCCCTCAAGAGAAGTTCCTGCACATTGTCTGTGCTTACTCCCTGCAAACCCCATAATAATAAAGTGATCCTCCACACCATATCCCTTTTTCCATTTCACCCTTGACTGGATCATTTTATGCATCTATTCCCATTGCTAATTCAAACTAATTAAAGTATAAAATAGAATAATTTGTGCAATTTCAGAGCTCCCCTCACCATATTGTGAGTTATGTTTCTTTTCTGTTCGCGCCCGGTGTGAGCAATTCCCCTCCTCACCGGCTCAGTACCCGCCAAACTCATTTGCTGGGAAGACAAACTATCACAGCACCATAAGGAAGGGGGAAGAGAGAAAGTTTAAAGAGCTCTGTGAGAGAGGAAGAGGAATCTGAGGTTTCCTGTTAAATTCCATCGCTGAGCAATGAGTGTGAAATTTCAGATTTCTCCTCCGAGCCATTTTCTCTCCTGGGAACACAGTTCCCTCCCTTCTCTCATTGCTGCTGTTAAGGAAGGAGACCTGTGTCTGTCTGTCCATCCAAACATGAAATCCTGCAGCAAAGCCACTGCTCTGCAGCACTCCCTGCCTTGCTCAAGGCCACCATGAGCATCAGCACCATGCACAGAGATGGGGCTGTGAACAACCTGGGCTAGTACAAGGTGTCCCTGCACATGGCAGAGGGTGGAACAAGATGAGCTTTAAGGTCCCTCCCAACCCAAACCACTCTGTGATTCAATAATTCTATGATCTTGCTTCCAGGATGGAGCAGGGGTGGTGACATCAAATCTGGAGGGACATTAGACCTTCCTGCAGCTCCTGAGGGTGTCAATTGTCTCCTTGCAGACACCCAAAGCTCTGGTGAGCTGAGCATTTGTGTCTGGGTATGTGCACGTCAGGGAAATTCTAGAAATATTTCAGGACTGTGGCTGCTTGCATGAAAATTAAACAATAGGTCTGTGGAAGGGGAGGAATTGGAAAGGGAAGCAAACGCTGAAGCAAACACATGGGAACCCTGTGGCTGTGACTGGCAGGGGAAGAAACAGCCCAATAACAAAGAAAACCCAAAGCAAAACAAACAAACTGAAAGCAAAGCCAGCCAGCACTTGAAAGGAACAACCACATGAGCAATGTCTAAAATATAACTCATCTAGAAAAAACAAACCCACTGACCCCGAGGTTACACCAGAGCATTTTTTTTACCACTTCTTCCCAGAAAGTTTATCCTTAAAAGTATTTCTTACCTCAAAGGCTTGTGGATTGAACCCCCCACACTTGAATGGTTGAAGTTTTTGTGTCTGTACATAAATCCCAGCCAGATGGGGGGTTGTAAGGATGGACTGGAACCAGTCTGGACACCACTACGTCAGCCCCAGCACGGCCAGAGCTCTGCAGGCCTGACAAATGGACTGTCAGCAGGGCAGGAGATGAGACAGCAGGTTGTCCCACCTGGCTGGGCTGCAGCTTTTTGGTCAATTGATGTTAATTAACACATCCTTCTTGTCAGGTAGATATTGTTAATGATCTCAGACAAGTTTTTAGCTGAAATTCTTAATTATTCCTAATTGGCTACAAGGGAGGGAAGCGGGAAAAACCTGCAGCAAGTCATGAATTTTAGGAGTGGAGCAAGAGCAGGAGCAGGTGGAAGAGGATGGTACAGAGGTGGGCAAACCTCCCCATGGAGCACAGCCCTTCTTCCAGGGATTCTCTCCCCATCCTGAGATCCCCATGGCAGGGGGTGGAATGAGATGGGCTTTAAGGACCGTTCCATCCAAACCACTCTGGGATTCTGGCAGTGGTCATGGAAGAACACAAGTTGGGCAAGAGTGTCCCTGCAGCCCAATGTGCTGGAGCAGCAGGAGGTCCCAGCAAGGCTGGTGACAGTGAGGGTCACACCAAGATGGGGCCAACAAGTCCCACTGCACCCGTGATGATCCACACAGGCACTGGCACAGGATGAGGAGTTCATGGCAGGCAGGATTTTGGACACCTCTGGTGGGATTCAGCTGAGCTTTTTCCCCTGTGCCAGTGTTCAAAGTTTGCTAAGATTATGTCCAGCTAACTGGCTGTTCAACTAGCAGATAATGTAGTTAAAAATTTAATCAGCTCATTTTTTCCCTCTTGATGACTCCAGACCCTTTTATCCACATCTCTTGCATTTTTTATCGTGTTTTCTCAGTTCTTTTCAGGACACCATCAGTATTTACAGCCTCACCACTGCAGGACTGATGGACTTCCTTGTTTGTCTCAGCCCCCACTCCAATTCCAACCTCTTCTAAATCATCTGGGCAGCTCCCATCTGCCTCCCTCTCAATCAGCATCCACAGAGTTCAGTCCAAAGCAAAGCAGTTTTCACAGGACTTAAACATCTTGGGGTTACAGGACAGGGAGACACACAACAAATTATCCTTGGAGCTCTGCAGCTCCTGACACAGGGGCATTTGCAAAGCAAATATTTCAGAGCTCTCAGCACAGACTGAAAGACAGTTTCTTTACCTAAAGCCACAATGATGGATGTGAGGAGGGAGGGGGGAAAACTCAGTTGGTGGAAAAGCAACAGGTCTGAGAAGAGAAACTGTGGCTGCCCCATCCCTGGAAGTGTTCAAGGCCAGGTTGGATGTGCCTTGAAGCAACCTGAGGTAGTGGAAGATGTCCCTGCCCGTGGCAGGGGGTGGAATGAGAGGAGCTTCCAACTCAAACCATTCTAAGATTCTATAAAAGTACCTAAAATTGTGCTCTCCAAACCCCCCCTGCCTCCCCAAAGCCAAGGTTACCCTGCCATGGGCACGGAGGGGCTCAGCACCACAGGCAAATGATCCTGGAGCATCCAGCACTCACAGGAGGAGCAAAGGATCCCTCAGGACATCCCAGGCTGCAGAGGTCCATGGGCCCTCTGAGCTCTGCCGTGCTAATTGATGTTTACTGGGTGATTATGTGTTATTACTCCTACCTGGGGAATGGGGAGGTTCCCAGCCAGCCTGGATGCTGCTCTCTCACATTGCAAACCGGAATGAAATCATCCCCCTGTGGCAGAATTAACCACGAAGCAACTACGGCTGAGCTGGGAGCAGCAGCGTTCCTGAGGCAACAAAATGTGCAGGGATTTTGGAGGATGTTTATGGAAGATGGATTTTGCATTTACAAGATCCTGGCCGGGTACTTGCTTTGGAAGGTGCTGCTTCACCCATCAGGGAGCAGAACCACTTTGCACAACCTCAGTGCTTCATCAAGGTGTTTTACGTGATTAGCACAAACAAGTGACAGATCATTAGCTGAAACAGGTGCTGGAAAATAAGGGAGGAAAACTATGTCCTGGTACAGCATGTTTTCAGGTGGGGAAGAGGCAATGAAAGGAGAGGGAGCTCCTGTGCACCTACCAGCACCCTCCTGCACTTGCAGGAAGCCCCTGATTCAGGATCAGGGCTTACAGGGAAAGGAAGAGACCTTCTGGGCCATGTTTCTCTCCACTAGCACAAGGATGTTCCTCCCAGAGAGCCCTGTGAGTATTTTGATCAAGCTGCTTTTCAGATTCCATGTTTATAGCCCTTGATTAGATGGTGAAATCTTCTGGAGCTGGCAGTCCCTGCCCCAGGTTTGTTTGAGCTCTGCTCACTCCCAGCTTTTAAAAATATCCAAATTTGTTCTTCTATCAAGGGCTGCAGAAATCTTTGGCCCCAGTTCTGCTGATGTTTATGTAATCTGAGCACTGAAGGATGCCCACCACCCGTCACAGGGTGAGCCTGGACACCTGGGGGTATATCTGGGAGCCAAGTCAAACCTGCTGCACATGGAACCAGCCCTGAACTTGCACAGGCAGCACATCCAATGAGGAAAAGGGGTTGTTGGAGCCTTGGAGTCATAAAATCACTCTCATCCTGCAGGGCTGATTTAATTGAAATGCACTGAGCTTTTCATACATTAAAAAAACCAACCGTCTCCCTGACACCCAGACAATTAACGCTCCAGGACTGAGTTAAAAAGCCACTTTTCCTCAACATAACCAGCACTTTTCCTGTAAGACTCAGTCTTTCTCTGTGAAAGCAAGAAAGCAAGAGGTTCTCTGCACACACAGGGGTTGTTGGTGTGGGCTCTGTGACAGACTCAATATTGAAATGGGAAATTTTTAAACAAGGGGGCTCTTGGTGGCCCCACATTTGTCGCTGCATTGTCCTCACCCACTGTTTGATCACCCCTGGGTGCACCCTCACATCTCACCAGCAAACAGCCAAAAGCCTGTCATGACAGCAATGTGACCAAATCCACTTCAATATTTTATTTTGTTGGTTTTGATGGGTTTTCTTTCCTGGTAGAAACTGTTAATTGAATTTGTCTGTCCGTGAAAAACAAGAGGCAGCTCACGCTGGGCAGCAGCTGAGAAGAGCCACAGTGCAGGTCCCCCCAGCAGCACCCAGGGCTAATTTGGGGGCAGGATGTGGTGTAACTCTGCCAGCACCCAACAGATCCACTGCTATTCCATCCTGGAACCCCACGTAGCTCCACTAATGCACCACATCTCAGCCTCCAGCTCCACGCAAGCCTGGCTCAGCTTGTGGGCAGAAACTGTGTTTGTTTGCTACAGCAACACTGAGAAATTAATTTCAGCTTTAAATAGGGTCAGGACCATTTCTCTTTTTCCCCTAAGAGCTATTTGAAGCCAGGTGCTGCAGGAAGAAAGCCTGAAACAGCTCCTAATAACCACCCCTAAATCGTGTGCTTAAAGAACTCCAAGTGCCTGGAAGCAAAGTTTCTTTATCCTTCTCTCCCCCGGATTGGGCTGTGCAACTGTTGCTTCTGTGCTTTGTGGGAGTGAAATCAAATGTCAAATATTCTGCTTTGGAAGAAGTTGGCAATGAAACATGAAAGGCTCATGGAGAGCTCCAAAGGAGTGTGGAAAAATTGGAGCAAAGCACAGACAGGGCTGGGACAGGAGCCAGGGGAGCGGGGAAGGACTGTGCCTACAACCACAACTCCAGATTTTAGGATGAAGTGACTACTTTCCCTAATGCATTTCAGCATAAAGCTGATCCTAGCTGCTGCTAGCACAGAAGGAGGACGGGCTTCGTGCCGAGATGTTACATCTCTTTGTTGGGAAGCATCCACACATCTCAGTTTATTCAGCATAATCACAGTCCTACACTGAGCCCTGCGTCTCATCGCTGGGCTGTGCCCAAAGCCACAGCCAACAGGGCTCAGGACCTGCTCCCCACTACTAGTGGGGAGCACGTTTCTTACCTTAATTCCACCAAAAAAAAAACAAAAAAAAAACCCACCCCGTTTTTGAAAGGCATGTTTTGACACAGGCACATGTCCTGTTCCTTTCTCAGCAGATATTTAAAAGCACAGGCTCTGGACAATCCTCCCCCAGCACGTTAACGTGTAAGAACAGCTGCTCTCTATGTCATTTTACTGTGGCAGAATTTCATTTTGTTCCAAATTTCAAGACTTCAGAAGATTTATTTTTTTTTTACTGTATATTCTCAGTGTTTCTGAAAGGCACTTCCCACCATTTACAGCCTCAGCCCTCTGAAACCTCTCTCCTCCTCTCGGTGCTGACCCCTTTTCAATCATCAGCCTCCTTTATGGAGCTCTCAGGGTAAAATATATTCTCCCCTCCACTTTGCTGAACTATCACATTGCCAGGATGAGGGCACTGGGGTCACAGGAGCTGACACAACCCATATGCAGTGGTATGCTGGGACTTCTGGACCCAAAGCACACATCTCTACAAGGGCAAAAGGCAAATCCTACGGCAATTCCTGCAAGGAATGAGGCACAACATCCCCCGGATGCTGGAGTCTCCCCAAGGCAAGTGCTTTGCCAGAGCCATGGCTGAAAATGGAATTAACGTTCCAGGAATATTCTATTATTTGCTAATTCTCTTCACATCTTTTTGTTTCACAATTAAGCAAATTAGTGCTTTGATGAATATTAAGCCGCTCTTGCCTCATAAAAAGATGAGTTGGAGGCATTCCCACTGGATTTTCCTCCTAATGAAAACAGTTCCTCAACTGTTTGAGATACACACTGGACTGTTTCCTCCCTGATGAGAGCACGAGGAGCACGTGGCTCCTGCAGGAAAGGGCCGAGCACTAACGTTTTAATAAAATAATTCCATTTCAAAGTCTGCCTAGAACCTCGTTATTCCCATCCAATCCAGGTCCAGGCTGGAATGGGATCCTAAATTTGAAGCTCTTCATGGCAGTGTCTACCTGAGTTGCCACAACAAGCATATAATGCCTCCTTCAACCACAGGGATTCTTTCACTGGAGTCTCTTAGCAGGGAGAAGACTTTGCACTCTCCTAAAGCATTTATTCCCTGGCTATAAATGACTTTACAATCAAGTGGAGGATTTCCTGATTTTTTTTTGTTTTGTTTTGTTTTGCTGTGGTTTTGCTGGCTTTGGGAGGAGCTGGAAGCTCCCAGTGCAAGGGGAGCTGTTAGGACAGCAGATGGGGAAAGCTGGGAGTGACCAGAGGGTTAACTCACCACAGAACAATTTAAGAGCATCCAGACACCTTCAAGTGCAACTCTGCTCCTCTCTCCACCACCCACAAGGCCCCAGGTCCATTAATCTGAATTATACAGCCCTCAGTAACAGCCAGTAAAAAGCTCAGCAGAGCCAGTGAACCCAGAAATCTGGTTTAACAGTTGGGACTTCACGTGGTTTTGTGTCTCAGAGAAGAACAGAAGGTCCCAGATTATTTACATCGGGCTGGCTCCCCTAAGCAACAGACTCCTGTGGACTGTCAGCCATCAATTCCCATCCTAATCATTCTGGTTGTGCTTTTTTCTGTCCAGGGTGGGCACCACCCTTGGAGCACCAGCAGAATTGGCACAGTGCAGGATGGCACAGAGCAGACTTGGTGTTAACAGGGCTTGGTCCCCCCTCTGTGCAGCAGAATCACTCACTACAATCACTTCAAATATAAATAAATAAATAAAATGAATAAATGAATAAAGCCATCATAAATTCACCCACTTCAGGAAGAATTTGGTCATGGAAAGGGTCATCAGGCATTGGAAGGAAGGGGCTGCCCAGGGAGATGGTGGAGTTCCCATCCCTGGAAGTGTCCAAGAAACAACTGGACATGACACTCAGTGCTCTGGGCTGGGTGACAAGGTGGGAATCACTTGCACTTGATGATCTTGGAGATGTTCTCCAACTTCAATTTCTGTGATAAGGGATGCCCAGACAAAGCCATGCAAACCCCCAGCCTGCCAGCCCTGCTGCACCAGGAGCAAATCTGGAATGCCTGTGGCTCAGGATTTAGGCAGGGATGGCTCAGAGCCCCAAATCACCTCTCAGCAGCTCAGCTCAGTTCCCAACCCTCACAGCCAAGAACAAACAGGTACAACTCCATCCCCTGAGCACTGACCACAATCTCTGGGCAGAGGCAGATGAATTTGGGCTCTGATGCTCCATCCACATGTACCAGTCCTGGCACCACGGAGCTGGACATGCAACCTCAGCTCCATGTGCTCCAACAACGCATTCCTTACGGGAGGAAGCCACAACCAAGGAGATATGGAAGCAGAGCCTCACCTGTCGCTCTGACATGACGTACAGGTACTTGTGGTCGATGGAGAAGGCCATGTCTCGAAGCACTGGGCTCCCGTCCTTGAAAACTGTCACCACTTCATACTGAATTCCACCATGGGGAGGACCATCTGCTCGGATCTGGAAGGAGCACAAACAGATTAGAGGTGACTTCACAGCAGCCAAATTCCGGTTTTATTTAGGGGGATGGAGAGGAGGAGGAGGTAGGCAAAGGAATCTAATTCAGAATCTCAGCTCGCAACCTGGAGTGAGAGCAAAGAGCCAGCAGGCAGAGCGTGGGTGCAGGACTTAGAGCAAAGGTTCCTTCTCTGCTGAAGTTGGTGGTCTTTTCTCAATCCCTGAGAAATGGTGAGAGAGTTTTGTGGTTTCAAGGTGAGCACAGGCACTGCCAGTGTGCTGTGACTGACCACTGGCACCCAGGAGCGACAAAGATTGCAATAAACCTCTTTAGATTCCCTCTAAAACAAGCCTGAAAGAAAACCACAAGACTCTACAGGCAACAGCAAAGCCAAGATACTGCAGAGAGGTTTTTTTTTTAATTCTCTAGACACCCACAGAATGACACTCAGACAATCTCCATCACCTCTTAGTGCCACAGAGGCCTAAAAAACTTGGTGCCTACAAACTTGGAGAGGCTGCTGCCACTTTCCCATTTGCAGGACTCAGTGAGGTGAACCCAGCAGAGCCGGCACAGAATTCACACAGCCCCACACGGCCTGTTCAGTTTGACAGGCTCCAAGCATCCATCCATCCCTCCAAAACACAACTAACTCCCTGCTCCTGCAGGAAAACCTGCCCAAGCTGTGACAAACCCCGTCCCTGCCAGCGAGGACGCGCCATCTCTTCCCAAAGTTAATAATTTATGGCCTTGGGGGCTGCGCGAGGGGAAGGGAGGAGGATAAACAAACTATTTACATTGTCTTTCCCACCAGGATTTGCATATTTGGAGAGCCATTTGATTGCAACATGGTGTCTGCAGAGCTCAGAGCTCTGGCAGCCGCCAGCTGAGAGTGGCTGGGTGAGCCAAGGGCTCGTAGTGACAGCGATGCCGGGAGAGGGGGGCCAGGAACACTCCCGTGGAGGAGAGGGAATACAGGGGGCTGATGGCCCTGGAAAAACCTCTTATCACAAAGATGCCATCTGCTCTCCAGCCTCATGCAGGGCTGTCTTGCTGCATCCCGTTTTTCTGCTCAGTTCCTGGCTGTGGCAGGGAGGAAAAGCCACAGAGAGCCCGAAGTGTGAACCTTCAGAAGGGGCAGGATGGAGCAGCAGAGAGGGATGTCTGTTTGTCCCTGGTTTGTGCCCCCAAGGGCTGAGAGAGCAGGTTGTTAAGCATCTGAAGATTTATCTGAGAAATGTGCCACCCCAGCCAGAAATACAGGGATATCTTCACACTCAGAGAGGAGAGATGCTCCCCCTGTACCCTCCTCCAAATAAATCCTCTTCTTGGAAAGAGCCCTGGTGCTTCCTGCCATGTAGAGGCATGTTGGGTACACAATTGCATTTATTTTCTGGATTTCTCTCTTTTTCTCCTTCCCTTCAGAGTTTTTAGTGCTATAAAAGAACATCAGGTGGGAATGTGAGTGGTCTGATTGAACACCCACAGTCAGGCATAGGGAGCCTCTGGCAGGATTAAGCTGCCAGCCCAAAACCTGCCTCAAAAGCCCTGAATTTTCAGAAAAACAAAATCCCCAAGAAGACAGATGGTCAAATCCTGCTTTAATTCCACCTGTGAGAATCAGGATCTCCAGGGCCTTCGCGAAATACTGAGAACCAGGAGCAGGTTCACACCAGTACAAGACCAGTGCTCTGCTGCCTGTTGCAACCTGAGTCACCCACAGAGCCACCAGCCTGCACCATGGACACAAGGACAGGGCTGCAAAATCACCTGAGGAATAAACAGCAGGAACACTGGGCTGTCAGGGATACACAGCCACTTCCATGTGGACACCTGATTAATGGCCAAACGGGAATGGAAGCGCCGGACATGAAGGATCAGCAGCCTTTGTGAAAAACAACTGTTTTTCAGAGTTCCCTCAGGGCATGGGCAGCTCGTTAAATTGAGCTCCTTTCTAGTAATGAGGTCAGACAGGGCTAATAAAGAGAGATACCACTGGACAAGCCTTGTGCAGGCCAATTCCAGCAGGGAATTGCAGCTCTGGGCTGGAGGCAGCACCATGTGACTGATGGCTCCCCCAGCCTGGACAAGTGCTTGGAGCTGTGCTTGGCATGGGTGTCTTGGGACACAGCTGGAGCCCTGCCTGGGGTGCTGGGTGCTACCTGCACCCTCCTGCCCCTCCACAGGCAGGAAAGCAGCCCGGGGTGTCTCGTGGAACCTGTTGAGGTGAGATGGCTCAGAGCCCACGACAGGGGCAGAGCAGAGCCCCCTGTCCCCCTGCCCTGCACCCCGTGGTGGGTGCTAAACCCCCTGGGTGCCCCCCAGCCCACAGCCCTGTGCTGAGATGCACCCACTGACACCAGGATGCTCCACTGCATCTCTTCCTCAGGCTTTGGTTTCCATGACAACAAATGATGATGTCAGAGAAGAGCGATGATTCCTGCAGAAGAAAGGGATCATCCCCACAGCAGGAAGCTTCTTGTTGACGTCTGGAGAGAGAAATAATTCCTCTGCCTAACATGTGGGTGCCCTTCTGGGGCCAAACAACTCCTCCTGACCCACCACTAGAACAGCAACATGGTGCCAACCCTGCAAGTCTGGGCTCAACCCAAGGCCAAGTCCTGGCACTGGGATGCAGGAGAGGGATGGGGCTGGACTGTGGTGGTCCTGTTGCAGTACATCCCCCTAAATCTACCTGCCTGTCTTCTCTCACAACACAGTGGTGGGAATGGGAAGGGTTCTGGGAGAGAGACAGAGGGAAGCAGAGCAGGTTGGAATGGGTGGGAGCAGGGTGAAACAGGGAGCAGGCGGGTTATGGGGAGCTGCCCATCAGTGAGATGGAAACCAGGATCACAGATATGTCCAGAGAGACAGTGGAGACCAGGAGGACAAACCACAGGCTCCCACACTTGGACAGGAACTGGAGAAGCTGTTTGAGCCAGATACAGCACTTCCCTCCATCACTCCTGATGGATGTTTACAAATCTGGCTTGAAAAGTGCCTAATGACATAATCTGCAAATCCAAACATCATCCCTGGCTCGGAGGATCCCGGGCCAGGGGAAGGCCCCACGTGATGGAGCAGAATTCAGGGAGCTGCAGCCCTTCAAAGGCTCTGCTCAGACTGATCTCTCTAATACCCCCACAGTGCAGGCTGAAGGCACAAGCTCAGCATTATCTTCCCAGATTAGTGAAATGCCATATTGTGTCACGTATATGTTGCAGTGTAGCTCCCATGTAGGAGCCATTCAAGGATCTAATATGACATGAAGCTCCAGCACACCTCTTGTACTCAAGTTTCCCTCAGGTATTTTGCCCAGCCAATGCCAGAGGTAAAACATATCTGCATTCCCTTCCAGATTCTCCCAGCGGGCTCCCATTAGAAGACATCGGATCTCTTTGTAGGAACTTTCCATGATTAAATTACCTGTCTGCTTTCATTACGAGTGTTTCCACGAGGCTGACTCATGATGAAAAGCCTGATGTCAGAAAAAACAGCTGAATAAGTCCATGCATGAAGGGACTGATTCCCCACCCTGGATCCCACACCAAGGCCACCCATTAACTCCTCAAGAACTGCAGCTTCTCCTCACGTCCACAGGTGCCTGGTGGGTCTCAAAGCACTTTGGATTCCCAGGGTCAGGAGCACAACACTCTGGCTGAATTTGCTTATTTTTTGTTTGTAATGGCAACAAAGGGAAAAATCCAGACAACCCCGGAGCCTTAGGACTGCTCCTTTCATGTCAGGCTTTCTAACCCTTCAGGGTGAGGAAATACTATCCAGTAACACGGCATTTGTGTAAAATGGATGTTTGGAGAACTGTATCCGCTCTGGGAATGTGCACTGGAGCGTTACTGCCTGAAATAGAAACCCAAAACAAGGAGCAGCCTTCGCTGCCAAGGTGCATCTTTGCAGAATTGCCACTTTCTTTGTCATTTACACCTGCACATGACAGCTCTTGGGCATTTCCCACAAAGCTCTACGATGGATTTCTTCCTTCAGGACTGGAAATTTAGCAGGAAGGCTGTTCCTGGCAGCAGGCTTCTGAATCAGGCTGGAGCACAGTTTAGTTTAAACAGCCTTTCCCTACCTCTTTCTGTCTGTGATTCTGTGGAGTCTTTCCTACCCAGACCTGGTAATAAAGAAAGCTTCCACAAGCAGGAGACTCAGCAATGCCACAGCTCCCCAAGACAGGAGAAGATAAATAAAAACCAGCCCAAATTTCCTGCATGCCTCATCCAAATAATATTTGCAAAAAGGATTTACTTTTGCTAATCCAGTTTAATTCAAACTGGGCTGTTCTACATTCACACCAGACCAAAAAGCAGGAGAGATGCACATCTCAGGACCATTTTACAGGGCTACCAATGCTGGCTGCTGATGGTCCTACATCCTCTGACACCCACAGCAACCTCCAGATGAGGAGAACCCAGAATGTCTCCATCCACAGGAGGAGAAGCCCAGCCCTAAAGAACTTTCTTTGCACGTGCCTTCTGCAGGCAGGAACACCAGGACTGTGACTTGGCTCACTCTTCTCCATGTGGGAAGTCTCCCCCTCAAAATTAAAGTGAAATAGTGATGCCATTAGGTATCTTTCCTTTAAATCACAGATGTGTCTGTGAGGAAGTTAATGACACACCTTACATGCACATTCAATTCAGATCAGCACATCCAATTAACTTCATTACCTGGAGGCTCCCTCATATCCCTCATAGAGTCTCTTTCTCTGCTGCCACAATTTCTTTATGTATTTCTCCCAAATTAGGATAGAATATATCTGTCATAGTGGGCATCACCTTTATCTTTACCCCAAAGACATCCCAGGGAAGCCTCAATAGATGGGTTCACTCCAGGAAGTCATGACTGTCAGGCTCAGTGGCTCGGAGCAAAACAGTTCCTCAAAACCTGAATGATTTGGTCTCTGAGGGAGGAGAAAATCCATTTTTTCCCTGAATTATGCTGTCTAACTAAACATTAAATACACTCACTAATCCCTGCTGGGGTTGCCCTTACAAAACCCAGGGGAGGAAATTTGGTTTGGTGACGAGCTTGGTGCAGGGAGCCCTGCTCGGGCACAGGATTGCGGCAGCTGAGGAGGTTTTCCTCAAGTGCTGCCACCAGCGCCAGGAACATTCCCTGAATTTCTGCAGGAATAGATCTTTCTTTTATGAAGTGCCTGAGAGGAGCCTTGAGCAAGGCAGCTGTGGGCATCAGAGTGCCTTGGGAACCTCAAAGACACACGAAAGCCCCGTCCAAGCTGTGCCTTCCCACCTCTCCCTCCTGTGCTGGGCACAATGCACACAAAGCATCAAGGCACAACCATGGCCACCTTCTCTGCTCATGTTTTCCAAGTCCTAAACCCCTTTCTTGGAGAGCTTTTTCTCCTCCATCCCCTCCTTAAACTTAAGGAAAACTCCAGGTGCAAGGAGACAAACCTCCTCTGTCCCTGTCTCGCTTGGATCTCGCCTTTCCCAACAGATTAAACTGCTGGTACCCTCCATTCAGACAATCCCTCACTTCCAAGATCTGCAGACCCTCCTGCCTGTGCAGCTGGATACCTGAGGTTATTCCTGCAAAGGGGGATGGGGCAGGGGGAAGCAGGTGCTGGGAGGGAAGTGTAAGCAGTGGAAGGTAATGTGAGTTGGCACCTTTACAGCCCCACACAGTGCAGGGGGGGTTCCAGCCCGAGTTTATTCTGATCAGGCTTCATGACCCGAATTATTTATAGATCTGAGCTCCCTGTGAATTCAATACTCATGTCAAAAATGTCTCTGTGTATCTATTTCACACCCACATGTGTTTCCCATCTTTTTCTGTTTGGGAAATGTTAGCTCCGTGTTCAAAGCCACAACCTGGGAATGTGCAGCTCCCTGGAGGAGCCACGAGGCAGAGGAACTGCTGGGCTAATTGGGGAAGAGCACAGAGGAAGCCCCCAGGCTCAGAGCATCTCCTCAGGGAGCAGGGCTGTGTCTGCAGCACCAGCACCCACATACACCGCTGAGCACAAAAACGGTGATGCAGCAAACAAACAAACCCAAATTAACTCTCACTTCCACTGCTCCAGTGCTAAAGGTGGGAACTGTTCCTCCAAGGAAGGTTTCCTGCCTTTCCCTGTGTCACAAGAGGCTTCAGCCTGCCCAGAACCAGCACTCTGAGTAAAACAAAAACCTCCACACACCCAATGTTACCATTACAAAGAGTTTGATCCCATCTACAGAGAAGGCCAGAGAAGCTTTAAAGCACAAAACAAATTAAAGCCCCACTGGCCCCTGGCTAATGGAACCAGTTGCCTTGGCAAGGTTAATGGTGCCCCTTTTTGGTGCACCAAGGAGGTTGGGCACTTGGATCTACCTGAGGGGAAGAGCTTCCACAAACACAGTCCTTCCCATTCCCAGGCAGAAAGAGGAGCTTGGGAGAGGAATTCCTTGCTGCCTCTGTGAAGGCTTTTGGGGGTGAAAGAATCCAATTGCTGGGTTAAAGCAGCAGCTCAGACATCCCGACAGGCACCAAACCTTAGGAGAAGATTGCCACTGAAGCTGTTCTCTCTCTCTCTGTCTCTCTCTGTCTCTCTCCAAGCCTTCACTTCCTTCTAAGGAAAGTCTCCCCTCCACCCTTCTGCAGAGCTGATCCTCCAAGATAGAGCAGGGAGGATGGTACAGAGGCCCCATGCAGAGACTAATCAGCAGCCCCCATGTCTTTAATTTATTGCTGCATGAGAGGCTCGTTTAGAACAAAGCTGCCAGTTCGGAAGATCATTCCTTTAAAAGACTTTTTATTTGAAAAGCTGTCAGCTCACACCTTGTCATAGCCCTACTTGCAGCAGCAGAACTTTAATAACATGCCACCTCATGCAAATGAGCTGCTAATTAATTAAGTAGTATTCTTCCGGGGATGGATTCATTAGAATCAGATTTGGGTAGGCTGGCTGGTGAGGTCGTATTGCTTTGGATGGTGCTTTAAATCAGCAGCATTGTCTTTTCCTTGAGGCCCAGCACTCCTTTCCATTAAGAGGGAAGCTCTTTCCCACTGCTGGGCCCTTGGGAAGGCTCTGCACACCCCAGTGCAAAGCCACACTTGAACCCAACCACTTGCACGGCCCAGACCACCCCTGGTTTAGCTAAAACCAGCAGTGAGATGAAAAAAAAAAAAAAAGGAAAGAAAAAAAGACTGACTGAGGTGCCCAAAAGATTGTCTTTACACTCTTGAGGAAAGCCAGTGCAGAAGAGGGCTCAGTTCAAAAGCAGGAGGTAGACACCATTAACTCTGGGGACTCCAGGGATCAGGCTGCCTGGCACGGAATGCTGAGAAGGAGCAGGGCCCCTTTTTTTGGAGCACTTGTTGCAGAGAGAAAGTTGCTGGGGGTTCAGGGCCATCAGCCTCCCACCCTCCACCAGCATCAAAGCACAACCCATTAAAGGTGGAAACACTTGGAGCATCTGTGGATTGACTCCCCAGAAGGAGGAGAGCACGGGGCACGTCTACAGCTGCTACAAAACCTGCTCACTTCTAATCTGTCCCCTAATGAAGAGCCACAATGTGCAATGACTTCCTTTTCCTTTTGTTCAGCAATAAGCCCCTTCTTCCCTTTCCATTCCTGTATTATTTTTAAAGAGGTGGCTCAGTGCTTCTCTGGGAAATGGGAATCATTGTTAAGAGCACTCCTCTGCTCACAGGCTTTGCATTGTGGCACCGAGCAAGGAAATCATCAAAGGGACCAAGTATTGGCCTCCCAGAGACAGGAACCAGGGAGGTGTTGCTGTATCACACTGACCCCTCTGCAAGCTGCTCCTCCAGCCTCTGCCATTCTTCCCTTGACCCACCCCTGCTCCTCCTGCTCTGTGCAGCTTTAATCCAGCTCCTTCCCTTACAGCTGGGGAGTAAATGAAAGCACAGGTGAGGGAAGAGTGGGACAGCTCCAAGAACAGGCAGAGGGTTTTTTTTACTCCTAAAGCATCCTTTTCTGCACAGCACCAGCAGTCTTTAGCAGGGATGCACAGCTGGGTTAGTTGGGTGCCACGGGAGCTGTGGGTGCACAGAGAACAGGCTGATTCCAGGCTGCCCTTCAGCCCTTGGGGTGCTACAAATCCTGGGTCATTCCCTGCCTTTTTCCACACTTTGCCCTTTTTCTCCCCTTTGCCCTGGCCCAAAGCTGGGCTAGAACTCAGAAGTGAGGACAGAAGAGGCACAGCTCACTGTTTGCTGCCTGCAGGACACAACTAGTGATGGAGCAAGGTGCGAGCAGCACTTTGGGGAGTGAGCAACAGCCAAAGTGAAGGCAAACAGGAGTGAGAGCAAAACCTCAGTCATCTGAGGTGGACAGAAAAGATGAGAGGAAGCACAGAGCTGGTATTATTTTGGGCGAGGGAGGAACTGGCTATCTGATCACATACCATTTACAGCTCTTCCCAGAGTCCCCAAAATAGCACTGTATCTGTGTTATCTATCCACACCTCACCTGTGCCCTTCCAGCTGAATAAGCCTCCACAGCTCGGTGTCAAGTTGTCTCCCTAAGAACATCCTCCTCCAGCAGCGCATTTCACAGCTGAAGGGATTGGTCCTGCTTACTTTGGGTCCTTGACCTTGAGTAGCCATGTAAAATGGAATAAAAAGCCACTTAGACAAGACTGTCTAATGTGGACTTTGCTCCAAACGAGCTGCAGCGAGTCGCGATTCTCCCCAAGGAGGGAAAAACTAAACGACTGTCAAAAATCGTCACACAAAAACCCTCTTTCTCCGAAGTCACAGCTTCCAGCTGATCAGGTGGAAACCAGAAAGTTCCTCAGGAAATATTATTCTCTTTCCTTTTCAAAAACATCATGTCAGTAATGTGTTTCAAATGACTCCGATTTCCTGCCCAGCACCTCCCGGGAGCGCTGGAACACGAGCCAAGCCCGCGAGCGGCCCAAGGCCAAAACCCAGAAGGAAATAAAAGAACCTAAATTTTATTATCTTTGGGGGTTTACAAACTCGTGGTTAAATCCTGCCTGGTGGTTTTGCAGTGCTTTAGGTCAGGCAGGAGCGATCAGGTGAACAAGGAGGCCGTGCATAGTTTTGGTTTCACTGGTGCACTCAGGACCAGTCATGTGTTACCGATTGGATCTAACCCTGCCCGGGCAGAGGATGTGAGAAAATTACAGAGCACTCAGCTTAGCTTAAATCCCGGGAAATCAGGCTCTCCCACATCCCCTGCTGCTCCTCTGGCTGTGGGGAGCATCCCACCCCTCAGGTCACAGCCCTGGGGGCAGGCAGAGCTGCAGGCAGGGAATGGGGATTTTCTGGTTAAGATCCGGGCCAGAGCCACGCAAAGCTCTCAGCAGCCACGTCCTGAGCGCTGCCTGTGCCGGGGCTGAGTTTTACTCCAGCCTTGCAACGAGGTCGTGTGAGGACGGGCAGAGCCCCAGCCAAACTGGCACTGCCCCATGGCTCCCAGAGGGCGGCTGTGCCGGCACTCCCGGCTCTCCCCTGCCCTGGCAGCTTGGCTCAGTGCTGGAGAACCACCCACCAGGGACACACACTCTGGGTTTGGGGCTTTTCCATCTCCAGGCACACGGGAGCTGGGCTTTGTCCTTGTGGAACACAACAGGCAGGACCAAAATGCAGGAGGAGCAGCCAGGGGCTGGCGCCCTGCTCAAGGGCATCTGCTTGGACAGAGCCCTGTGCTGGAAGCATTAAAGCCTCCTGATAGGATTCACACAAGTACAAATCCATGGAAGCCGAATCTCTTCTTACACTTTCCTATCTGCTCATTCATGCTGCGATCTCCCAGTTCCCAGCAGAGGCTTTGAGGTCGCTCACGTTCCCAGCGTGTGAGCAACACTGCTCCTGCCCCTGAGAGCTGCTTCCCAAATGCTATTCTGGGGCAGATCAAGGATAAAAATAAAAATAAAAAGCAAAATCTCTTCCATCTCCGCACTGTAACTCCCTAAGCCCTCGGCACATGCCCTTTCCAGCACCTCAGATTTAATCAGCAGATAAGCAGATGAACTGGCTCTGAATAATCTGTATATGCAACACATGTAACACTGCTCAAGGCTGCCCTGAGTGCAGCAGGGAGATTGTTGGGCTCACATATCTGTCCCTTGGCCGTCTGTCCTTGGCCATCCCGGTCTCCAGAGCATTGGTGCAGCTTCTGGACACCCACCACAGAGCTGGGACAGCACACACCACCCTGCTCTGCACCAGGCCAGGGAGGAAGGAGAGGAAGCTGATGGATGAATCAACTTCCTGGTCCTCAAATATCCAAATTCTGACTCCAAGTTCAAATCCAGCTGGGGCAGGAGAGGAATCTGTCATCTGTAACTCTGAGGCAATCACGGCTCAGGAATTGGGTTTAACACTTGGGAACTGTGCAGTTCCAAGCTGAGCTTTAGCTCATCCCTGCAGAGCAGCCACGAGCTGCAGTGCCAGCCCCATCCTGGCAGCATCACCCAGGGATCAGCGGACACAGAGCTTCCCTTTTCACCTCACCCACAGTAAAAAACATCACAAAAGACCTGAGGGGACGTGTCCAAGGCTTTGCTGCTCAACACACACAGTGTCCTTGGTGGCACATCACCAAGGTGGGGTCACTTAACTGATGCCACTGCTCCTCCTTGGAGCCCACAGGTGCCACTGGCATGTGAACACAAGGGCAGCTAAAAAGGGCACTGTGGCAAAAACACAGAATGACCCAGGCAAAGCACACCAGCAACATCAGACACCCCCAAACCAGGAGGAGGGAGGGGGAAAGGGACCACAGATAAAGGATTAGGACTGAAGATGTTTTTGGAGCAGAACATCTGAGAGACTGAACATCCTGGTCCAGTGGGACCCAACCAGCCTGTGCCTGGTATCGTGCTGAAAGGTTTTACTTGTAGTTTTTTCCTCTGCACGAGGAGCTGGAGCAGATCTGCCCCAGAGCTGTCAAACACCTCATGAGAAGGACAGAGGCAGCTCTTCCCCCAGGCCCCTGCTTTTGTTCCTCCAGCAGCCAGCACAGCTAATCCCTTCTCGTGCCCATGGCCCAAAATCAGCATCATGAGATAGGTTCAGGCTGGGGTCCATGGGTGGGAGAGACAAAGCTGCACCACATTAGTGCCTTCACTTCCATAATTGACCTGTAGATAAACACATGGCTTCCGCCTTAATCCCCTGCAGCCTCAGGAACATCAGCCGCGCTAAATTTTTCATGTAATTAAGAGAAAAACCCTAATCCAGTGTAATTAGCTCCCTGATTGCCAACGTCAGGCAGAAAAGCAGTGTTTGAACAGCAATTCAGGTCTAGCTGGTTAGGCAAATACTGTGTGTGTGGTTCAGTAATTTAACACTGGAACAACTCCCCCTCTGCTGTCCTCACAGGCTCGCTTCCCTAAACAGCACTAAGTGGTTTCATGATTCCAAGAGGCCTCACATCCCTGAAAATGCTGTTCCACCAAGCTCCAGTTACGTCCCTGAAGGGCTGGGCATGAAACAAGTCAACCAGTTCACCGAGAATCACCCTATGCTGGTTTTGGGAGTGGTGCCCCCCACCCCATCTGCATCCTTCAGTGATTGCACCAAGATGAAAGGACACCACCACCCCTGACTGCCTAAATTCTGCACCTGAGAGTCCCAACTAAGACCCTGATGGAGAAACAGTTTAGTTGTGAGTGATGCTCAGCACCAACACCACAACCTGCTGGAGCTGGAGGCGACAGCAACGCTTACAAGGGGTTTTATGGTGCAGATCAAAATTCATCCCAGCTCCTGAGCCTCTGTGGTTTACAGTGATATTTTCCTTTTTCATTCATATACATGAAGGCAACATTTTAAGAGTGAAATGTTAGAAATTTGGGAAGTGGAAGCAGATGGGAGAGGGATAGAGAATGTGGATGTATGTGCCAAGGGGGAGGCAGAGAAACCAAGAAAGCACAGTTAGAAGATACCTTCACTTAACTATTTCATCCATGCCCCAGCAAAAAGGAACTGAGCTACTGAAGCCACTGTCAAATATTTTTGCTGTCTTTCTAAAATTTGCCTGTGGTACAAACTACAGACAAATCCAGCTCTCAACCAGGCACATCTTTGATGTTCAGACTTAATATCACTCTCCTGAAATACGGTGTTTGAAAGCAATACTATTGTAGGAGTGTTTGTTGAAGCCTCTCTAAGGAGCATTTTAATCCTCATCCTATGCTGTGCTGCAAAGGGTTTGTGGGCTTGGTTGGTTTTGATAACAGATCTTAGCCTGTGTTTTGCTAGTTTTGGTTAACTCTGCTGTTAAGGGGCCAAATTTCTGTGCCTGGGAGCCTGCAAAGCAACCAGCCCCCCTCGTGAAAGGAGAAAGCTCCAAAGCATTTCACAGCTTCAGCCTCACAGACTGGATTCTTACAGAACACTTGTTTACATGCTGTGGCAGGCGAGAGCCAACCCTATATGTTTTTGCAGCTATAACTCTTAATTCTGACAGGGGCCACAGGCTGCTGGAAGGGGGGAGCTGTGCCTGGCTCTGCCGTGTTTTGGCTCCAGGCTCTGGTCCCCCCAGCACTGCTCCTCTCTCCCCTCCTCATCACCCACATGCTCTGTAAACAAACCAGCAGCGAGCAGAGCAAGCTGCTCCTTTGTATCAAAGCCAGGGAGAATTTCTTTATACAAAAAAGAGTGAAAATTTATCAATTCAAAGCTCCTTTTAAAGAGAAGCCCCTGAGGAGAGTGAGCCCAGATGCTTGCTCGTGTTGGAAAGCCAATGCCTCTTCCTGCCTCCCTTTGGACACACGCTGTTTTCCATGGACAGCACTGGAGCTGAACTATTGACTGGGAGCAGAGCCTCCTGGTTGGATGGCAGCACATCAATATGGATTTAAGCAGCAGCAGTGACATGGCACAGTTTGGTGCTTTGCCATCATTCCCTTTCCAGGGAAATGGTGCTCCAAGTCAAAAACCAACCTTCTCTCTGAAAGCCTCCCTGTGAGCCCATCTCACAGGCTCCTGGTGACCAGGTTTCCAAAAGCAGTGATAGAAATTCCATGTCTCCCTCTTCTTTGGCCTGGCTCAGGAGGTGGGAACCTGCAGGCACGTTCTTTTTGCTCATTTTCTCCATTTCACATCCAGCAATGGACAACTGGGAATGCAATCCCAGGCTGGTCTGAGGCACCAGTCCCAGCACCCACCAGTCAGTCCAACAGCACCCCAGTGACTCCTGCTACCAGCTCACAGCTTCATCCCAGTGAGCTGGATGTTTTCTCAGCCTGTGTTTTGCCAGAGGGTGGTGGAAGTGTCTCCAGCCAGACCCAGGAGTCTCAGCAGCCTTTGCATTCATGTTAATGAGCACTGGCAGGGGATTTGCAGCCAGTCAGTAAGAAGTGTCAGAGGTGCTGAAGGGGGCAGGAAGAGGTGTTGGAAGGAAAGAGAGCTGCTCAACTTCAGCTACAGACAGCCTTTAAGTAACCTGAAGGGCAGCACTGGGTCCTGAGGCTCTCAGCTCCGACCCCTCCTGGCCCCAAAAGCTGAAGTTTCTAACAAGGTAAATGACTTGAATTCCTCTCACTAAAAAGAGACCAGGCATCAGATGTTCCTAAAGCTTTTAGAGTTACAGCTATAAATTGAGCCAAGAGACAGAACTGATATGGAAAGTTACCTTCCAGGACAGATTTTCCCAGTGAGTGAGTGCTGGCAACTGCAGCAGCCTCTTTGCACGATGCCACTGCTCATTATCAGAGCTGAGCTCCCTCTTGCCTTTCCCTTCCTATCACACCAGAACTAACACAGCCCCCCTCCCCATCCATACATCTGCATAATGTAATCTGCTAATGATTCCAGGCCTCCTATTTTGCCACTGTCATGATTTATAAGATGTGTCATGGTTTGCACTCAGCTCCAAAGAAATCTTGCAGCGACCTAAACCCACGAGACTCCAGTTTTGCTGGTGTTGGAGTCCTGTGGCCTGGAGTCCTGTGGTAATTTCAACACACCAGGTATTTCCCTGTCTTCTCCTGCAGTTTGTGCTTCCAGAGAGGGAAGCCTGGCAGGGAGTCAGGTCCTGTTCTCTGCATCTGGAGTCCTGTGGTTCCTGACTTAACCAAGGGGCTGAGCCAGCCGCCAAAGAGCCCTGCTCCCGAGAGGCTTCGTGCCTTGAAAATTTATTCTAAAGTGGCTTCAAAACCTCCAGTTTTCATTATTAATATGACTCCTTTCATCGGAGTCCACTTATCTTTTTGCTTTCTATTTCTGTCTCTCCCCTTTTATTGTTTCCCCAAGTGCTTCCATGGGAATGCTACTGAAACCCAGACCAGGCGACCGCAGCAGCCACTTGCTCCCTTCCACCAGCAGGAGTTTATTTCCATCAAAGCTTCCTCCTCAAACCAAGGCTTCCCCCCCCCCCCCCCCCCCCCACTTCGTTTTAATTCCATCTGTAGTTAATCCCAGACAAACACAAACAACAATCTCAGCTCCCTAAGGCCATCACTTTCTAAATCAGTTACAGCCAACTGCAATTAGCAGGCGAGCAACATGAGCAGCTCTGTATGCTCCTGGATCTTTGGGAATGAGCCAACCCAGAAGGTCCTTTTCCCCAGATTGTCCCTTTTTTTCCTTCCAGAGAACTTGCACCATCGTTACAGTCACAGCCTCCACAAGATAAAACACACTCCCCTTTGCTTTTGCCACCACAGAAGAGCTGGGAATGATGCTCTGTGGCCTCATTAATGCTGTTTGTGGTTCTGTGCTCCCACACCTGGAGGCCACCTGCATGCTTTGATTTATAAGAGGATCCCAAAGCCTCTACAAGTGCTAAAGAGATACTTTATCGGTCACTTTAGCTTCCCTCTCAGCCTGCACTTGAAACAGCTTCTTAATAGCCTCTCTAAGCCAGGCTGCTGGAGAAGCAGCAATGCCAGCTCCTGCCAGGGCTGTGCAGGCAAAAAACTTCCCTTCTCAGGTCACGAGAGCATCTCTCAGAGATATCCTGGAGAAGCCTCTCCCCCTCTCAGTCCATGAAAGCATCACTTGGACATACCCTGGAGAAGTCTCTCACTTCTCAACACTTCAACAGAGGACGTGGAGCAGCTCATGGAGTTATTTGATTTAAGCTGACTGTGAGTTCACCATCTTCAAACTGCTTTTAACTTCTCACAGGCTTGTGGGATTTTACTGGGCTTATCCAGGCTGGCACTTGCTCTTTAGAGGTCAGAGCTGGTGGTGTCCCCTGCTCCAGGACAGCTCTGCTGAGCTGCTCCCCCCTTGCTGGGTGCCCAGAGGGTGCTGGGGGCAGTGGTGGAGCTCAGCCCTTGGTGCCTTGGCTGAAGGGACCTGCCCCAGCTGTGCCAGCAGGAGGGACAGACACAGCACTGTAACTCCACAGCCAGCTCTCCCTCCATTAGTGAGCTATTTTGGGCAATGATTTCAAATGAAAATCTGTATTTTATTAATTATGAGTCTGCTTTGCTGCTGAACTCTTTAATGTGTTTCCCAGCTGTATCAATCCACAGCCATGAAGGAAACCATTAAACCTAAATGCCTCGAGCTGTGTCACTTCGCTGCTGGGACACATCCGTCACTTCACCAAGCCCTGAGGTGTGAGGCATGGCCAAGGCTGCCATCCCCCCTCCTCTCTGGGAATGTTAAGGTTGGAAAAGGCCTCCAAGACCATCAAGTCCAACCTTCAACCAATCCCAGCACGCTCACTAAATCACAGTGCAAAGTGCCACATCTGCTTTGGACACCTGCAGGGACGGTGATTCTACCACTTCTCTGGGCATCTTGTTCCAGTGCTGAACCACTCTCAGTGAAGAATTTTTTTTCTTATATCCAACTTATCCAGCTTCTCACCTAGCAGGAGCAAAGCAAGGAGGATGCAAACTCTCCCTCCAGCCCTGTTTCCCAGTCTCAGTGTCCGGGCTGGCTCTGCACTGACAACTCCCCTGTATTCTCCACTCGCCTCCTGTTGCACACACACACCTCTTCATCAGCCAGGAAAAGGATTTCCCCAGCTCATGCATTTTCCTGCCACATAGGGATATTAGAAAGAGCAGCATCTGTAGGCAGGCAGATTTATCCACCTCTCCTACCTGGCAAAACTGATTGGGTTTGACAGACACGCCGGGATGTGCCGACGCATTAACGACCAGTTTAGCATGGAAACTAGCAGAGCAATGCTCCTCACAGATGTTATTGGGATAAGTTCATTTAAAGCATATTTTATGGCTGTGTAAAATGTATTAGATCAGCAACCTCGAGAAAAATCACTACAGCCTCCATCCCTAACAAACACATAAAAATTTGTTAAGTCAAATAAAACAAAACACCTCGCAGAAAAAGCGTGACCCAGATCATTTTACAAACCAAATTCTCTGCTGCTGAGGTGACTTCAGCTCTTGGGTGAAGACTAAAGAGATCACCAGCACTCAGAAGCAGAAAGGCCTGAAATGCTCCAGCAGTACCTGTTGTGTGGTCCCACACAACCCATCTGTGAGGATCCTCTGCCAGTAAATTGTCCTTTCTGGGATCTGCCTTCCCCACCAAACAAGCTGTTTAAGTCACGTTATTTTAGAGCCTTCTTGAGGCAGAGCAGCATTAATGGGCCCCACTGTCTGAAAAGTGCTCTTGCTTAGATACCCACAAAGCTGAGCAAGAGAGGCACCGGGCTAAAAAAATGTTGCCTCTCGAGCAAAACAGACTCGCACTTGGATTGCACAGAAATTAAAGCAACAAAAGGTCTCTGAAGCCAATTGCAATATAACTGAGAAACAGGCTCGTCACTTTGTACATCCATCTGGCAAGGACATACTTTCCATTTCAGCAAGTGCGAGAATGGGGTGGACAGCAAAGGAAATGTGAAAACAGCAAAGAAAGGAGAAGAATGAAAACCTGCAGGACAACACTGCGACCCTGTTATGAATACTGTACAGTTATTCATATGAAAATCCATACGGCTGCTACTGTTGCATGCACTCTTCTTACACAGCATGAAATTAAAATTCCTCTTCAGTATCATATTGCCAGCACTACAGAGCAACTTTAGAGCGAGCGAGCAGACAATTTATCCTTTGGCTTCCTCAGACGGGCTTGTGCCGGGATTGAAAGCCAGTGGGGTGAGGGAGACGAGTCTATTGCCCACGGTAAAAAATTCTGCTTCCAAAACAAATCCCAGAGAAATATTGCTGGCCTGGAGTCTGACTGTTGGTGGTGGTTTCACAGTGCAGTTTCACATGCATAATTCCCCCCAGGCCCCCCCTGCCACTTTCCTCCTTATCTTCCCAGAACAAACTCAACATGCAGGCTAATTTCAAGGAGAGTTTCACCCAGAGTCCAGCCAAATGTCAGTGGAGCTGCTGGAAATGCAAATTGAGACAATCATGCAAAAGAGGAGGGCTGATAGATTGTGCATAGGGGCAACAGAAGGCAAATAAAAGCTGACAGGATGAGGGAGCGGGGAACAAATCTCCCGCCTCAAGTTGTCGATCGTTCGCACGACGCGCTCGGCGAGCGGCAAAGACACATTTCCAAGAAAGTACAGATCCCATTGATTTCCACCACTAAATTGTCTGGGTGTCTCTAAACCCCACCTATCCAAAGCTCCTAAATCAGCATCTTGCTTTCACTCCCACCATTCCCACCCACTCCACAGGGCTGTCAATGACAGGGAGGACACGAGGAAACAGCAATTTGGGGCTGGACTGGGGAGCCTGGGAGGTTTTTTTGTGGTTTCCTGATTCCAAAGAGCCATTGAGTTGTCAAAAGCAATTGCAGCTTTCACAGAAACCATTTTATTTTGTGCTTTTGAGAAAGTTGGGATAAGTGTGGCTCGCTGAGATCATCTGGGGACAAAGTGAGGGAAAGATGCTGGAGACAGGAACTCGATTAACTCAAACCCAGCCACAAAATTTTTTCAGATACAAGCAAATTCATTTGCTTATTATGTATGCAAAGAAACAGCAAGCAAGAGGAGACAATCCATACTATGTGCCGAAACATGATACAGAATTAATCCCCCTAGGTCACGAAATTCCTCATAAATCGCAGAGGGGACGGTATCTACTGTATTATATTTTATCACACGTTCTGTCAAAATATCCCCGGCAGGGAGCCTTTTCAGAGATGCCATCACCAGCAAAGCTTTATTTGGGGAGGAAGATTTGAACTAAACAGCAGCAAACTACAAATATTGTTCCTTGTGAGACCTCTAGATTAGAATCCCCTTGGAGAGGGGTTGGTGGGGTCTGACGTCGCGCGGCTCTTTCCTAAATCACCTCATCTTACGCCTTTGCTGGCTCCCACATGGAGCATATTTAATTCTACTCACAGCAACACTGAACTAAGCTGGCTGCTTCAACGTGCCCCTGAGTCCCCCAGGGACTGGGAAACACTTCACTCAACCATCCCACGAGGAGAGGTTTGCCACCTCTCCCAGGTGATACGGGGCAATGTGTGCGTCGCACGCTCCGACTTGCAAACCCCAATCGTCATCGCTCCGAGGTGGAGAGCAAAGAGAGCAAGGGCTGAGCTCCACGGGGGCACTCTGGGGTAGGGACATTGGGCTCCTCCATCACAACCTCTCCGTGTGGCTGCTGAGTGCTTCCGCTTGGCTGGGCTCCACACTTTTGTAAGGCGCTCCCGTGTTTTTGGCAGCCACTGAACTGGAAGGAAAAGGGTCTGATTATCTCCTCCAGCACCTCAGTGGTGACCCAGACCACTGACCCCTTTCCTGTCACTCTACATTTGCTCTGGATGTTTTACACAGGAAAGAGGCAAAGCCTTCACAATTGATCCATCCAAAGGCTGTGTCTTTGGTTATCACGTGATTTCTGATCCCTCTCTTGCTCGGGGGCTCACGCTCTCTGTGTCCACCTTAGAGGAGTGATATGGGAGACAATGCCAGGGGTCATGGAGCAGGACCTGCTGACAGCCCAGATCCAGCACAGGCTTGGCAGTTCTCATTCAGATAAAAGCTTCTTCACTTATATTGCCTGTTAAACTCAGATAACACAGCCTCCATTTGCCTTCATTATCCATCCTCAAAACGCCAGGACTGCACTCTGAGTTTTCAAGCTACGGAGCAACAGGAAAACCAGCCAGCTGAGAGGAGACAACCCCACTGCTGGGTGGGAAGAGAAGAGCAGAGCAGTCAGATCACCTCCTCCTTCCACAGCAAGCACACGAAATCTTTAATGCCTGCACAAGACTCTCTCCACTGTCACAGTTTCACTGTAGAACCAACACACAACCTTTGCCCACGGACTGGACTCGATCCACCAACAGCAGCACTTCCACATGAGTGTCCCTGAGTTGGGGACATCGATCAAGGCAATCCCCTATCAATCAGCTGCACTAAACCACTCCAGCAAGACACCTGGGAGGACCCTCCTGGTAACCACAAGGAGCCTTAATTATTTATGTCTCTGTGACTTTTTCAATTATACCTTCAGGAGGGAGGCAAGGCAGAGGGACATTGATTACATGGGGCAGAAGCAGGAGGTGAAAGGTGTCATTAGCCCAGAGCACTCCTTTATTGCAGAAATAAAAGCAGTGTGGTGGTCTGGTGGGGCAGACTCTTGTCTTGTTATGGATCTTGGGCAGCATCAGAAGGACCTGGAGCTTGAGGGTAGCTGTGGTTGCATCCCCCCTGCCTGTACACAGGGAGAAGGCATCGGGAGCAGGTCCAGAAACTTCACAGGGTGTTCTGTCCTCTGCTCAGTCCTACTTTGCCCACACCCAACCAGTGATTCCAACCCTTTTCCATCTTGCATTTACGCCAAAGTCATCTTTGCCACAGATCACAGAGTCTCAGAATGGTTTGGTTTGGAAGGGATCTCAAAGATCATCTTGTTCCCACCCCTTGCCATGGGCTGGGACATCTTCCACTAGACCAGGTTACTCAGAGCCTCATCCAGCCTGGTCTTGAACTTCCAGGGATGGGGAGCACAGATGCTGACACTGATGTCAGGTTAAAACAACTGCACTGGGTTTATATTACTTGGACACTGAAAACTGGCAGGAAAAAACCCTGTTATGTGATACCAACCCTGATTCACAGCTTGGCCTGCAGCTTCAGGGTAAAGTTCTCTGCAGCATCCATAAGGCATCTAAATCCCCCAAAGTTTCTCGGTCCTGCCTGATGTGAGCAGAGGTTTGCCAGCCCTTCCACTCCGAGCTGAGCTCAGTTCCAGCTGAGCCTGGCATGACCAGATTGTGTGAAAAATGAAAAATAGCCATCTGGATTCCTGTGGTGAAGACAGCCAGGAAAGTTTCTGGAGGAGGCACTGTTCTGTGGGAATCTGCAAAAACGTCCCTGCAGCAGCAGCTGCGGTGCCAGAGGAGTGTGGGGGGCTGCACAGGGTGCTGGAATGGGATACAAAGCCCTTGCCCATGAGCCACTGGCTCCAGTCCAGTCCAGACTGGGAGATGCTGCTGCTCTGACAGTGGTTTGGCAGCCTGTGTGTGATTTTGGGATGGGCTCATATTAAGCCCTTTGGCCACGAGTCAAGGACACAGGGCTTGACAGGGATGGGGAGGGACCTCTGGGCCATGACAGCCTTCCCCTTGCAATAGAGAGAAGTTGGGGGCAATGACCTCCTAACCCAGCTCCAGCAATCACTGTGTCCTCCTTTCCAGCTGTAAAATGGACACAAATTTTCCCCTCCTTTCCATCCCAGTACACCTTCTTTGGGGCTGTGCACAGGGAGCAGCCAGCACGGTGGTGGAGGCATTTGCTCTGTATTACTGGCAATATAAATAAATAATGCCCAGGTCCCTGCTGATATCCGAGCAAAAAGCTTGAGTAGAAGAAGGCCAAAGGAGGTGGGAAAGAGGAGCTCACACAGGTGCTTTTTATGCTCTAGTAAAACTGCGGTTCCTTGTACTGGATGCATTTCAAAAGTAAAGTGGGACTGATGTTTCTTCCCAGAAGCTGTAGAACAGTTGAGAGATGGAGGGAGAAATGTGCAGCTCTAAAGCCAGGAAGGCCAGTCCAACAAAAGCAAAGTGAACAGGAAACACAAGGAAGGGAGGAAGGGTACAGCACTGTGCACTCCCCAGTTATCACTCAGGTGCTGTTTCAGCAGGTCAGCTCAGCTCAGCTGGCTTTTCCCAGCCTGAAGAGCTGCTGTGTTATCATCTCTCTATCCTGTTGTTGATGCTGCTGGGAAACCATTTAGGGGGTCCAGGATACATGGAGCCATGTGAGCCAGGCACGCGTGCAGGAGACCCGGGGCCCAGGTGAACACGGCCAAAACTGTCCCCTCCCAGTGTGGGCTGTCACAGGAAGGGACACTGGGCACAGAGCAGCTCCTCAGGGCTCAGCCCCCATGTTTTGCTCCAGCCCATTCCCCAGCTGCTGCCTGAGCCAGAACATGAGCCCACAGCGCAGCCGTGGCTTCGATAGCGATGCCAAGCTCCAAACAGACCAGCTCGGGCACCAGCACTGGCAGCAGAGCTCCCAGAAAAGAGTTTAGAGGTGGAAAGGGCAGCCCCAAGCCAGATCTGGGCAGGAGGACAGGACAGGCACGGGATGCTGTGCACACTGGTGGTTGTCACAGGGTCCCCATGGGCGCAGGGATCAGGACCCACCTGCTGTCTCACACCCTGCTGACACAGAGAGGATCCAACACCTCTTCATGAAACCCATCAAAGTATTTTTAAATTGACTCCAGCACCCTTGGTGTTGCCTGTGCTCCCACTCTCAGGAGTGGCTGGAACAGACCTGGGTGTTGGGATATAATTAAATATCAACACATGTATCCTGCCCTCAAAACAGCTCCTGTGTTTGCTTGTGTTAATTGGGATGTGAGGTAAAGCGTCTCACAGCAGAAACCTACGTGCTTCCAGACTGATTTCCTTAAAGATTTAGACAGCCAAATCCCATCTGTCCATGCTCCACCTTCCTCTCCAATTCCTTTCCCCAGAAAAAAGATGCTCCCTGGCATTTTATTTCCCCACCTCCTGCTCAAATTAACTCCCCTCTGATGGAGCACTGTCACCTCGAGTGTCCCTGGATCACGCAGCCCCTTCTCCTGGGCACATCTTTGCTGCAGAAACCCCCCCTCCTGTGTCTCCCTCACCTGCTCTGAGCCCCCTCCCCTGCTTGCTGGAACCACTGAGGCCTCAGTACGTGCAGGAAGGCGCGTGCTTGGTATGATAGGTGCAATTTTGAGCAATTTCCCTGCCAGTCTCTCTGCAATCTCATGTAATCTCCCCCCAAAGGGCATCAGAGATCCCACAGCGCCTTTACTTGGCCATAAAGAATGCAAATCACATCCCCCCACCATGGTTTTGAATAATGTAGATGGGAGCAGCCAGCAAAATCCAGGAAGGTGGGGTGTCTGCTCGCTCCTGTTTGTGGTTACTGGGGCTCCACGTTAGCTCAGAGCCACACCAAGAGCTTCAGCAGCAACTGGGCAAGGGAAATAATTTGTTTAGACCATCCAAACTGCCAGCTTCTGGCACCACCCATATTTAAAGCTCCTGGGGACCTGCCCTGTGGGGTTTGGTATTCAAACGATCTCACCAGAGCCAGGGATGATGATTCCATGTGCTGCCTGTGCTGGCACAGGGGCTCAGCCCTCAGCACACCAGGTTTGGGGTTTGCTGACCACTGAGGCTCAGAGGATGGTAACAGGGAGCCAAAGATTCCCTGGGCTGCATCTCTGGAGGTTGCTCCACCTGCTCCCATCACCATCAGGAACATGAGGCCAACTTGCCTCTTCCACATCCCATTTATCTGCTTGTGCCAGAGCCCAGCAGATTAATGTACAGCTCTTGGGGCTGGAGGTGCAGGAGGGTAAAATATGCTGCTTTTCTCCAAACACCAGCTAAAATCCAACACAACAAGTCCATGCATTAAAAATATCTCCTCCCCACAGCCCAAATCACAGCTATTTAACAGTCCAGTTGGCAATTCCAGGAGAGCATTATAGCTCCAAGGCCTGATTTAAGGTGGAGTTGAAATTCAGGGCTATGGCAGATGCACCTGAATGCTCTTGTTCTCACCCCTGACCCTCAGACCTGTCAGTGGGAACCAAACCCTGAATTTAATGTTTCAAACCTTGTCTCTAACCAGCAGCACAAAATCTCCAGAACTGAGCAATACCAGCAGGAAAAGCAAGCAATGGAAAAGGCAAAGGGAAGCACAGAAAATAAGGAGGGAGCAATCCCTGATCTATTTTACTTTATTATTCAAATGGGATGTGAATTGGGAGAAACCACCCAGAGGGCACATGAAACTTCTGCCAACTCTATTCTCCTGTTAGAAACCCCACTCAGGCTGATGGAACTCTCCAGATTAAGCAGGGATTTGCTCATTCTGGGATTTTACTGTAATCCAAACCACAATTCCCTTATAAGCTGTTACCACATTTGTGAACTGATGTGTCCCAGATGCTCGGGCTGCCAGAAGAACCTACAAACCAGGTCCTCCTGGGACTGGTGGCCAATTCCCAGCACTGTCAATCTCCCTTTCATGGACAAAGTCAGCAGGAACAGCAGAGCCAGGTAAGAACATGCCAGCCCTGGGGTATGGATGCAATATTTATCTGCCTGGCACATGGGAGCACACACATCCCCACACGCAGGTGGAGGGGATGGGGAGAAGGCTCACTGAGAGAGCAACCCTCCAAAAAACACAGGAGCTGCAAATCTGAGCTAAGTTTTAATTAATCAAGCTCTCCTTTCCTAAACTTGCTTCTTATAGCTGGGGAAAAACCCCCTCCTTTAAACTTCTGGTATTCAATCCCTTTAAAAACCTCCCTCACCACAGCAGCACTCGGATAAAAATCCGTGGTGGTTTTTTTTTGGGCAAAACATGTTCCCAAGAGGCATTTCCATCTGCTGCCAGAGCTCAGGGGAGCAGTACAGGGCAGCCCCTGTGAGCACAGACCCTCAGCCTTAACCCTGCACCACTTCTGCCCACAGAGCAGAGGAACCAAGAGCACAGACGTGATGTTGCTCTGGGCTAAGACGTGTCATACACCGTGTACACACGTGAAAAACTGTGTACACATATGAAAAACCATGTACACATGTGAAAACCACACCTGGCAGGGAGTGCAAATGGCACAAGAGGAGCCTCCTGGGCACTGACTTGCAGATCTACCTGTAGGGAATAAAGTGAAGGGAGCTAAGGGGTAGATTAATATTTAATCGAAATATATCAAAATCAGAGGAAGAGCTAATTTTCCAGGACTGATGCTGCTCCAAACCTGCAGTTTAGACAGGAGTAAGAGTAAACAGGTCCCTCCCCTCTCCCTGAGGCACTGCACGTGGTTTGGCTGCTCAGATAGGGCAGTGTGCCACCACCCCATGCTGCCCCACACCAACAGGTAAATTGTCCCCAGCACCACAGGGCTGCCAGGGGCACAGCCAAACCATCCTCTCATCTTCCCCTCCTACAGTCAATACTTGTTCTGCATCTCCCTTCAAGGAATAAAACACAGTTTTTACTTCCTACACAAGCCTCAAGAAAACCCAAAACTCATTTCACACAAAGGCTGACATGCCTTGAAACAATTATTGCCCATCCTGGGGGAGAAGGAGGGCTGACAAAAGATTATTTTTGGAGATTAGGTCTGGAGTGACTGACAAACTGATATGCAACAGCGTTTGTTTTTAATCTGAAACAGGTTTGGGATAGAATTTAGGGAAAAAAACACAGCCACCCACCGACAAGGGCTCCTGGGAGGCAGGAAGGCTGCAGCCAGCAATACTAATGTGTTTCTCAGTTACCAGCCACCCTCTCCCTCAAAGGGGACATGCATTGCCTTTCCCAGCACCAGCATGGAAACGTGCCCTCCCTCCCTGGGGAGGGGGGACAGACCCACAGACACGCAGGAGAAGCTGTTCCTGGGTGGATCCATTCATAGGGCACCAGCCACAGGCACCTCCAGCCCCCCAGGGCACCCCAGTGTCAGTGCCAGGGGTGGCCAAGAGCATCGAGGGATGCACTGCAGGGTGTGGGGAGCCCAAACAGCAGCAGGGATGGCCAAAATCCAGCATGTCCCACACCTGCCCTCAGCACCAGGCACAGAGACAGCCCAAACCACGCTGTGCCAGGGCTGTGCATGGTCCCACACTGGGGACAGTGGGCACAGTGGTCCCTTCTGCCACACAGACACCAACTCAGGAGGAAGCCATCCACGGTCCAGCCCACCCGGACACCCAGCCCTGCCTTCACAGTCAGGCTTCCCTATTTTCAGACACATCCCAAAAGGCCCCAGCTGATGTCAGTGGGGATGGGATCAGAACCCAGCAGTGCTCTGATCTCCAGCAGCTCATGTTACCCCTGCCCAGGGGCTGCCTCACATATTGGCAGCTCCATCACACATCGAGTCCCTGGGACAGAGATACCAAAGCAGACCAGTCTGACACAAAGTCCACACTGCTGGAAAAATGGGCCTGAAAATACACATCACCAGGCAGTGCCAGTGGGAGGAAGACATTTTTTGAACTGGGCACTCTCCACCAAAGCCAAACCACTTCCAATCATTATTAGGTTTTGCAAATATTTCATTCCTTCCCAACCCAGTGGCAGTGGGAAGTGCAGAATGGGAGCCCGGCGTGGCTCCCACAGCTCCCAGTCCAGGGGGAGAACCACAACCCAATGACTCCACGAGCTCCAACACCAGCCAGAGACTGAATGATGCCAATAAAAACACTGACAGATGAACAGGCACACACACCAGCTGCATGGGAAGCTTGGGGTGAAGGCGGGGGGAATTAAATTAATCCCTTCATTATCAACCTGACCCCTGGAAAAAATCTGAAGGAATGGCTGTGAAGGTTCACAGCGGAGCACTAAAGCCAGAAGATCAGCTAACACAGCATCTGCCAGCCCAGACGGGCTCGGCTCTAATCTCCACCACCCCAGCTGGGGCCGTGGTGGCTCCAGGCTGCCAGAGCCAGGCGATGCCACCAGCCAGCCCGTGCCACACTGGCACCCCCTCCGAGGGGAGAACTGCAGGAGAACCTAAGTACAAACCAGCCCCGTGCCCCTCAGCAGCAGGGCCCTCTGTGGCCTTTCCTGTGGTCCTGGGATGGCTTTTGCTTGCCCTTCTAGGAGGAAATTCCATGTTTTTTAACTTTTGCTGCTCCTGGTACGTGTGTTACTCTCAAGGAGCTGGGTTGACTTGTATCAACCCATTATGGCACACACTAAGTGAGTTAATGCTGTGGGACTGTGTAGAGATTTAAGTACTAGGTGAGCTTTGAATAAGCAGAGATGTGGCATGTGGGAAGAGGAAAGGAGGTGAGGATGAGTCACTTGGGGAATTTAGGGAGGGAAAGATCAGCCATCCGTGTAACTCCAGTGAGGAATCCCCAAACCTTCCTGTGTCGTGGCATCTCTGGTCTTACAGCTACACTTGTGGCTGAATTCACAGCCAGCTCTGCAAACACTCCCAAATGTGGACCCTCACCATGAGGGGAAGATCCACTCTCTTCCCATACTCCAAACCTGCCCAAACCTTCACCCCAAACCTGACAAGTCTCCATTGGGAGACACAGCCGTGCCTGCCCCATGTGCTCTTCTAAGCTGGAGATGGCTTAGGACTAAGAGCAGCTGCCTCAGTTCATCCTTTAACAGGTTTTTAATAAAGATTTTAAGAGGGTTTTAAAAGAAAAATACCCCAAATCCACCCCAAAGACACCAGGACATGGTGCACACACACACGGGATCCTCAGTGCTTTGTTGCAGGCAGGGAAGAACAGGGAGCAGCAGAGCCACGGGCAGGGATGGTGCCACAGGCATCACCTCCACTCAGGGCAGGGGACAGGCAGCAATCTGAGGCCAGATGCCACATGGCACAATAAAACCAAGCACACAGTGTGGAGGGATTTCTGTTCCTGCAATCCAATCCCTTCTGCTGAGCTGCTGCCAAGAGCCCTCCCGGCCCCGCTGCCACGGAGCAGCTGCTGCCAACAGATCCTTAGGAAAACTTTGGTGGAGAGGGAGGGAAACAACAAAAAATAAGAAAAAAAACAAAACAAAACCTCTCCTTCTTAGGATTAGTATCTCAAGTGAAAGTTATTTTTGAAGAATAATAACCAGAGAGCTAAAGGCAGAGAGCACCGGCCCCCAGCTCATCTCCATCACGGTCAGGGTGGTCCTGGATGTGGTGGAAGAGGCACCACACCTGGGGGTGGATTAGCCCAGCAGGCTGCTCTGTGCTGTTCCCACTCCCAGCACAGAAAGGCAGCTGAAAGCAGATTTATCTGCTGGATAATAAAGGCAAAAGATTCTCAAAGGAGACAAGTTTCAAGCCAAAGCACCAGGCTCCTCCACTTCTTTTTAATCCCTCTCAAAACTGTCGGTATTATACAGGGGGAAGGGGGAGGGAGGGGGAGAAGGGAAGGATGGGGGGCATCTACACCCAAAAACCAGCAGAGTAGACGTGGCTGAAGCACCAGCCAAGAGCTGCAGAGGTGCCTCTGAGGCACAAAGAGGAGATTAAGGCTGAAAGGCTACAGCCAGGCAAGGAGTCTGCTGGGAAGGATGGGAAGAGCGCATGGGAAATATTTTTGGATGCCTGACAGGGAGATGCAGAGACCATCTGGGTGAGGGGAGGAAGGGCAGGGTGCCAGGGAGAGCCATGGGAAGGATCAGCCCAGCCAGGGGAAGGCAGGTCTTCACAGCTGCGTGTGCAGGACCCGCTCCCACCCTCCTCCTCCTCCTCCTCCTCCTCTGAAGGGAGAGAAGCAACAGGTTGGAGCTCAGGGAGAGGGGCAGGTAGATTGGTTTGCTAAGGAGGTTTTATTCATAGAATCATAGAACAGCCTGTGTTGGAAGGGACCCTAAAGAGCATCTCATTCCACAGGCAGGGACACCTTCCACTATCCCAGGTTGCTCCAAGCCCCATCCAACCTGGCCTTGGACACTTCCAGGGATTGGGCAGCCACAGCTTCTCTGGGCAACCTGTGCCAGGGCCTCCCCACCCTTCCAGGGAAGGATTTCTCCCCAGTATCCCACCTAACCCTGCCCTCTGGCAGTTTGAAGCCATGGCTCTTTCATCCTGGAAGTACAAGCACAGTACAGAGCATCGGTGCTGTTACACTGTGACCTCCAGCAACTCACCTCAGCCCAGCTCTTCCAGCCTCCTCATCCTCACAGGGGGATAAACAAGGCTTTACCTCCACTGAAACAATTTGGGATGCTCTGACAGGAAAAGCTGCACAAGCCTGGAGTGCAGTGAACAGGTACTGTTTGATAACAGGGCCCAGCTGGTTTTTCACTCACCTGCTCAAGGCCATCAGGGAGAGAGAGAGTGGTGACAGCAGGTTTTTGGGATATGGATGTCTGCCCTTGTTGGGAACAGGCCCTGGACCCAGGGACTCATTTTTCACAGGGCACTGAGCAGCCATTAGACGTTAACGACTTTTGGCAACTGCTGACCTGGGTCAGCTTCAAACCAATGACCCAAAAGGGAGATGTTTTGCTTTCCCCATCAGCAGCCCCTGGGAGCCATCCTGCACTGTGCTGCCTCTGGAAAAAGGAGCTCAGAAAGGAAAGGCAGGGAGGTCCTGGGCTCCAGCACAGGGTAACCCTATCAACATGCACTGCAGATACTGGCAGCCTTTTCCCCGGGAGGAATCAAAGCCTCATTGATACGTGAATTATGAATGAAACCTTAAGCTTTTAAACTTTTAACCTGTGCATTTCTAAGAAAGTCTTAATTTAGCCAGAGACATGGCAGGAAAGAACAATGGCTTGGTGGAAGGTACTGGATTTTCTGGGCTTTTAAAGCACACCCTTGTTTAAGATGAATATTTCATTTACAGAGCTATTCTAAGGGGAAAGGGGAAATTCTGACCCTCACTGACCAGGGACGTGAAGTGAAATCTGTGTTACACTGAAACTCGTGGATGAGACTGACTGACACCAACAACATCCCTCCTTCAATCCCAGCCCAGGGCTCCTGCTCCTTGCTCTCCCTCACATCCAAGTTTCTAATTTCAAGGCACACTATGAAATGCTTTAGTGATGAACAAACCACCCAACATGACCCACAGCCCCATGCCAGGGTGGAGACAGCACCTCAAAGCCCAGCACCCTCCCAGAGCAGGACTCCCACACCACTCCCCACTCTGCTGTGCACCCCAAGCTTGTTTTAGGCTGAGCCTTGCACTGTCCCACTCCATGGGGCAGCTGAGACAAGCCCAGGGACAGGCTTTGTCCAGCTCCTGTTTGTGAATTTATCTCCAGCTAAAGGGTCAGAAAAAGCTCTGGGGAAGCAGCAAAGCAGAAATGGGGATTCAGTGTGACAGGGGTCAGGTCAGCTCACACCAAATAAAACCAGGGTGGGTCAGCTCAGTGGAAGTAACACTCAGTAGAAGAATAAGCTGTATAATGAAGAGGGAGAGGGGATGTTTTGCTCAGGTCTAGTGAGGCACAAATCTTATACCACGAATCCTGTCCACTGCAGTTCACCCAAAAAATCGCCTTGCTGACCTGTGCTGAATGAGATTTTGTTTATTTTCCAGACAACTCTGGGCACATTGCTTCCATCAGCAGCAGAGCTGGCACAGAGCTGGGATGTGAGCAAAACCAGGAACAAAATGAGCCAGAGATTCCAGTTTTCTGCTGCCCTACAACTGAGCTTTCTCCAGGACAAGGCTGCAGGGAACTGCCTGGGTAGAAATGGTGCAAAACCCAAACCCAAAGGAGAAGGGACACTGGTGTCACAGGAGGCATCACAGAATAGTTTGGGTTGAAAGGGACCTTAAATATTGTTTAGTTCCAACCCCCAACCATGGGCAAGGACACCTTCCACTATCCCAGGTTGCTCCAAGCCCCATCCAACTTGGCCTTGGACACTTCCAGGGATGGGGCAGCCACAGCTTCTCCCAAGCCTGGTGTGAAGGTAGCTCAGGACTTTAACAAACAGCCAAATTGTGCTCATGTGCTTCAAGAAGTTACAATCCCCTTCTCCAAGCCCAGAGGCATCAGCAGGAGGGACACAGACCTGTTTCAGCAACACAAAACCTGTTACATCAGTTTAAATTCTGAGAAAGTTTTGAAGAAAAGCAGGGAATTAGGTGACACTGCCTTAAATCACCACTTGAGGGTCCTCCAGTGCTCAGAGGTCCAAGACCTGAGGGAAGAACCTGTTGCAGGTTGGGACAGGGCACAAAAAAGCAGCTAAGGAAGGATGGAGGGAAGGAGACATGGTCTAGGATGGACCCAGGGCTTGCCCACCACGTGTCCATCCTGGGTGGTAGAAGATGCTGCTGCTCAGAACCAGACAGAACTGGGGCAGAAAAGGCAATGCCACCCTTGGGCATGCAAGGATTAGACATCATGAGCCAGCAAAGCTCCTCATTTTCGAAGGAGGGAAGGAAAAAAAAACCCCACCAGCTTAAAAAACCCTCAAATCAATCAGCCACAAATTATAAATAAAAGAGATGAAAGTTAAGAGCGAAACGAAACAAAGCCCCAGGTGGCCTCTGCCTGGGGCACTTCTGCTAATTTTAGTTTCTCAGCTCTTCCCTGAGCTGTCTGGTTCCATGACTGAACAGTTTTAGAGCATTTCCTTCACTGTGACTCCCTAAAATGTTACACACTGGGATGGTCCAACCTGGGTATTGGTGGGAAAGGGGAAGGCAAGGAAAAAGTGTGTGTGGGACCAACCTCAGGGGTGACAAACCCAGTGGGTCTGGGCCCCTGAGCTGCTCTGGGGTGGCCAAAGAAGTGGCTGCTGGCCATGCTGTGATGTGTCCAGGTCAACACATCCCCAGACCACAGGGATGGAGGGACAATTCCAGTGTGGATGTGAACGGCCCTGCACCCCTTCCAGTGCTGGGCAGGCACCAGGGTGTGCAACCCCCTGCTGGGATTCCCTTGTCCAAACCCCTCCCTGCAGCCTCCCCAGGTGCTGAGTGATGCACCCACAGCCCACCAGCCCCTCTCCCACCCCACTCCCCCTCTCCCTGCTGAGAATACACGGCGACCCTGCTGGGTGCTGGGTGCTGGGGGGGAATGCGTCCAGGCAGAGCTGCTTTGGCAGCCACCACATTTATCCCACGGCAAGAGAAAAGGCAGTGGCCTCACAGAAGCATCCTATACAGCAGAATGTATTTAAATACCTAATGAAGGAATAAATCTGGCAGAGGGAGACATTTACTGCATACTTATTCACACAGAGCCTTTGTGCAGGCAGGGGGGGCGGGGGGCTGGCACTGCACCTGCGCCCGGGCCCACAGCCTCTCTGCTGGGGTAATGAATATGGCAGCATCCTATTAAATGAGACTCTACCTGTCAAGGGGGGGATATTGAGCACTCCCAGCCTCCACATCCATTCCAGAGGACTCGTCTCAGCCACGACAAGATGCAGAACCCTTATCGACAGGGACCTTCCCAGGGGGCTCGGAGAGCAAAAGCTGCTGTGGGTAGTGGGGGGGGACAGAGACAGATTGGGCCACTTTGCCTCTGCACAAGGCAGCAGGGTTTTTTTCTTTGTGGCTTTTAATCCCCCCCCAGGCAATATGTCAGAGGGCTGAAGTCATGAACTCATCCCATGGCACGGGTGAGGCTGAAGGCCAAGGGCTGCGCTGAGGCAGAAGCAGAACCTCGGAGCAGAGGATGAGGGCGAACATCCCAAGAGGACAATTAAGTCCTATTTGTGCCCTCAAGCCCTGAAAATATGCTTCCTTCAGCCCAGCAGAGCTGGGTCCTCTGCCATTTTACTGCAGGTGGAAAAGCACAGTTTGCTTTTGTTGTTGTGAAGGAGCAAGACCCACCCGCTGCTGCATCGGAGCAGGGAAAGAGCAGCCCAAGGCCAAGCAGAGACAAGCTGGGATGGGGTGGATGCCTGTATGGAGCATATTGTGCTTGTCTGGCTTCAGAGGCAGAAGTGCCACAGCCCACAGAGGCTGAGCTGAACCCCAGCCAGCAGGAGCTGCCACAAACCTGCGTGTTTAGAGCCAAATGCCACGAGCATCGCGCAGTCCTCCCTGCCCTGGGCTCTCTCAGCCATCACCCCACACCACCAGCACCCCTCCCTGCAGGGCACAGGGTGAGGATGACATACAAAAGCTCAGACATTAATGAACTTTACATTTCAGGCAACTAAATGCATGGGCAAGTATTCCAGACAGGTGCTGAGTGATGGAGCAGCAGCACCCGCTCCGTCCCTACAGCCCTGAGCTCACAGTGGCCATCCCACAGCATCCTTGAGCCTCCAGCAGCATCCCTGAGCCTGCAGCAGCATCCCTGAGCCTGCATCCACCACTCAGCTCCCAGCTTTACCTCCCCCACTCCCAAACACAGCCCAAACTCATCTTGCCCTTTGCATGCCCTTCTGCCTTCCCTCCCTCCCCCCTGATACAAAAGGTCGGGTTTGAAATTCAGGGGTCAGGAGGAAGAAATGGAGCAGGGTCAGGGGTGAGAGAAGCAGAGAGGGGAGGAATTTCACCTCTCCAACCATTTGCTTCCATGAATCAGCAGCCCCAGAGCTCCTGCCAGGAGTGGGGGTGCTGGGACTGAGCAGGGCAGTGCAGAGGAGACTCATGGGGATGAGGGTGTCCCCCATCCCACAGCCCCAGACAGAGCAGCACAGCAACCCCCATTCTCCTGCAGGCTCCTCTCCCTTATTTTTTTGGCTTATCCCAAGCTTATCAAGATGCCAGAAAAAAAAAAAAAAATGCACACACCTAAATGCCAAACCCCCAAAGCAAAGCTGCAGCAGAAATGGAGCGAGAGGAAATTAAAGATGTGCTTAACACATCTGGAGTTTACATTTTCCATCTGCAGAGCCGAGTGAGGCAGACGGAGAGAGGAAAGGTCCTTCAGGTTCCTCTCCAGGTGCCTCTTAAGGGGGAGGGAGTTTGGCTCATGTTGCCTCTTCACAAGCAGGGTCTGGGGTGAATAAATATATCATCCCACATTGCTAATGTCATCACTGTGCCCTAAACACCAGCTTTGGGGTTTTTTCTTTAATTTACATTATCACATGTACTCACTATCTGCCAGACATGTCCATTAGCTCTCCCTCTCCAAACTGCTCCACAGCCAGAGCCAGGCACTTCAGGAAACCCTGGGAGGATTCCTGCCTGCTTCAGGATTTCACACTGGCCTCTCTCTGCTGTAAAGGTAAAAATAATTCCTGTGCACAGGAGGAAATAAATGCACTGAGCATCCCAATGAACTTGGAAAGTGGCTTAAAGAGAGAGGAGAGCAAGGGATGAACTGAACATCCCTCTCTGGAGCACACAGTGACTGCCACGCTTGGAGATGGACCATCACCATCCCTGTGTCCCTGAGCCTGGCAGTGATGCCCAGGAGAGAGGGCAGCCCCTTTCCAAGGGAAGGTAGAGATCTCCACCAAGGAAGTGCAGCTGCAATTGGGAAATGTGCTGCGAGAGCAAAAAAAGCTGTTTTCATGTAAATGTCCCTAATAATAAAAGAGTGAGTGAAGAAAGCAACACATACAAACAAGAAATAGTACATTTGTGCTAGAGAAGCAAAAATTATTCTAAAAAAGAGAGCTTTATCAACAGATTCCAGAAGGCATCAGCTGTTCTTTAATGCTCCTCAAGGAATAAGGAGATCCTGCTGAACCTGGGCTGCCTGGTGCCTCTGATCACAGGTTTCTTAACAATCCCAGGCTGGGTGCAGCACGCTTGAAAAACATTGAACTTGCTTGTTTTCTCAGGCAAATATTGAGCTGCTGGTTCCTGCACCCCGTAACTGGTGTTTCGTGCTGTTTGCCCTGGATCTGCTCACAGTTCCTGCAGCCAGGGCTGCTGCATTTCCATGACAATCCCAACTCCCAGGCTGCTGGCATCAGCCCAATCCCAGTCCAACCCAACTAGTGGCAATAGGGTTTGCCCTCTGCACAGAGGATTTGATTTAGATCAGATGTTGGGAAGAAGTTCTCCCCTGTGAGGGTGGGGAGGCCCTGGCACAGGTTGCCCAGAGAAGCTGTGGCTGCCCCATCCCTGGAAGTGCCCAAGGCCAGGTTGGAGCAACCTGGGCTCGTGGAAGGTGTCCCTGCTCATGGTAGGAGGTGGAATGAGATGATCTTTAAGGTCCCTTCCAATCCAAACCATTCTGGGATTCTACGATGAAACACTTTGCTTTTGTTAGTGAGGTGGATCCCTTCCTCTCTGACCAAGCCTTAATCACCTGAGCCTCTAAAAATCAACATTTCACTCTTGCAGGGAGGGGTAAATCCAGTCCAAACTGCCAAAAATAAGTCCAAAGGTAGGTCTCTGGTATTTATAGCTGACAAGTTGCCACTTGTGCTCCTAAACAGCTTCCTGGAGTGAGAAAAGGAGCTCAGAACCCTCAGTCCCTTCCTCTCACAGCAACAACCCAATCGTGGAGTTTACAAGCAACAGAGAAACAGGAGACAATGTCTGTTTGTCCCTTGATAAGTGTCCTACTAGTTCAGTGGGAAAAGGGCTGGAATCATGGGGGTAGCTCTCACAGCAGCTGGGCTGAGGGAATTCCCACTTCAGCTTTTAATTAATAAGAGCAAGCTGCAGGACACGGCTCCAGCAGAAAAAAAAACCCAAAAGTGCTGCAAGAAACCCTCCAACAGCTCCTCAGAGGAGCAGAACCAGGAGTGAAACACCAGTGTGGCACTGGGCAAAAGTGGCACAGGGACCAGCTCACTGTGAGCCCCATGCCTGGCATGGCAGTGCTCCCCTAAAGCTGAGAGCCTTGGAAAAGCCAAGGGCAAATATCAAATACTAGCTCTACCCCACACAATGGGATGTGCTCTGTTCCAAAACATGCAATATTTAAACACATTTATCAGTTGATTACTAACAGCAAAGGTCAGTATTTACTTTGGTTTCTTTGCAGTTTGGGTTACAAAGTAGATTTCAGACAAACTCACGGTGATGTTAGAAAGTGCTGTTATCCCCTTTCCTGGTGGGAAAATGGGAGGCAGAAAGCAGCCTGCCCATGTTTCAAACTCCTCAGTCTCTCTTTCACTCTACCTGAACCTTCCAGATATTCTAATTATTTATTTCTCAATAACAAGACCAGGTTCCCAGTGTGAAAGGCTCCGCACAAAGAAACCACGAGAAGAAAAGCAGAGAGGGTCACAGCCTGCTGCCCTTTTGCTTCACAGCTCTGCAGAATGATTTAGCCCAAATATACTCAAGAAGTGCAATTGGTCTGCGAGTCAAAAGAAAGGGGAAGGTGGGAGGAGGGGACTCTGGTCTTATTCCAAGTCTGCCATTCATCAATTTAAGCGTGTAAAACCAAAGGGAGCCCCTCCCGTGGTACAAAGTCTCTCGGAGTGAGGAGCTTTAAGAGCATCGGGCAAAAAAAAGAAGCATCAAAGGAACTCGGGAGGGAAAACAGGCAGAAGGATGCTCTGTTTTTCCACTAATAAGCCAGTGGCTGCAGGATGACGAGCAAAAGCAAACATCACATTAGTCAGCCAAACGTTCCCTCAGAGCCGTGAGGTTGCAGGCTGGGAACACTCGCGGCCGCTCGGGAAGGTAAATGCTCCCAGCTGTTTATTTGAGAGACCTTGTTTTACCCCAATGTCTGGTCCTCACCCTTTTCCTTCTTTCCTTTGAGCAGCTCAAGGGACCAACTTTTCTCCCCGACTAACAGGGCTCTGGGATTGGCATCCTCTCCAAGCAGCAAATGCAAATCACCCTCGAAGTTAGTGGCAATGACCAAACCTAACAGTCCCCACTGCTTTTAATGAGCTGGGAAGGGGGAGGAAGAGGCCGAGGCAAGACAAACAATTACCACCTACAGTCCCCCAGTGCTTTGTGCTGCCTGGCTTCCAGCTTTCCAGGATGCTCAGGCTGGTTTGAGGATGCTCAGGCTGGTTTGCCTAAGGCCTGCAGGCAGGTTTATGAGATTAAAGCCCAGCACGCGATAAATAATTTAGCAGCTAACCACAAAAAAAAAAAAGAAAAAAAAAATCCCGTGGCTGTATGATGTGTACATTCATTTTAAATGCACATCACTTTCATCTACATGTATCTATTTGATGCAAAGTCGTGTAACCATGTGAGGAGGAACAACCAGGAGAGGTGCCGGGTCCCCGGCTGAGACGGGCAGGGAATGTCGGGACAAATGCTGACGAAGCCTCTTGCTAATTATTCCAGCCTGCCCGTGCTGCTCCCTGCACTCCCCTGTTTGCATCCATGTCCAAGGAATCAGGATCTAAACCCTTCCTCAGCCAATTATTCCTCCCCATCCTCCCTTGCTCCCAGTATGGATTGGCAGGAACAGGGGGGAAGCCACGCCTGGCTCAGCACTGACCAGGAGCAAATCCCATGGGTCACACCCTGAGCAGCATCCCCTCTTTTGGTGGGTTTAGTAGTTGGATTTGATGACCTGAGAGGTCTTTTGCAGCCTTCATGGTTCTGTGGTTGCACAGATTTTGTGGGGTGGCAGCACCTCAAGGCTGGCAGCAGTTCCTGGAGCACAGGGCTGGGAAAAGGCTCCTGATTTTACAGGAGGATGGATGCACAAGGAAACCTGTCTGACAGATGGGAATTGCTGCCACGTCTCCTCAGTCCCAGCCAGACTGTTCTGTGACCAGAACTTCCCTTTCAGTGTCCTCAGGGCTCCCCCAGCCCCAGGTGGGACCCGGCCACACACAGGGGTGTAAATCACAACGGGCACATTTGAGTTACAGAGCAGAAAATTGCAAGCTCCAGTAACATATTCCATGTCAGCTCAATAAAACCAGTGGGTAACATGAAAAGAAGAAGGTGAGCATCCTCATCCTTCCAGTAACACCATGTATCTCTCCCCCAGCCTGTGGATGTGACTCACCCTGTACCTCATCAGCATCATCTGAGATTGCTTTGAGACACATCTAATGAATGACCATCATCTTCCAACCTACAGTGAAGGGGGAAAAAACCCCACAACCAAAACCTAAAGGCATGGAAAGGCTGAATGCAGCAGTGTGAATGTAGAGGGGTGGCTGGGAGAGAACCAGGAGGTGCTGCCACTGCTGGTAACAGCAGCAGACACATTCAAACTTCAGTGGTTTTTGTCCCAGTCACAGCCAGGAAAGCCTGTGACCATTCCATAGACTCCAGGGAACATCTCTGGTGCAAAATTCCCCTGGGTGCTGCACTCCCCAACCCCAGGAGCCCTTGGAGCAGGCAGGGGTTTCCTCTCCCTCCGTTACTTCCAGGCTGAGCTGCCTGCAGAGAGCTCCCTGAAGGGCTGGGAAATGCAGGGTTTGCCTCTCCAAGCACTGTCTGCAGGAAGGGAAAGAGGGTGATAAAAGGCAGGGGGAGGTGGGGAGCCCATGCATCATAACAGGCATAATGGACTCGTGCTGATATAGGGACTGGCCACATCCAATGCCCGCCTGCCCGGCGCATCCATAAATATCCGGCAGATGCTCTGGTGATGGATTTGCTGTGGCAAACCAGGCAGTATTTTACAGCCCTGCTGAGGCTGTCGCTGTCCTGCCCTGCAGCAAAAGACAACAGCAGCAACAACGGGTACTAAACTTGATTAGGGGGCTGAGGAAACATTAAAGGTGGCATCAGTCAGACACACAGGGAAAGCCCAACAGCAACCCCAGCATGAACTGGGCTGCTTTTACATGGCATTCCCCTCCCTGATTGTCCCTAAATCCCAACCTTTTTGCAGCAGCAGCAGCAGCTCAGGGGCTGTGCCAGTGCCCAGGGCTCTTCCTACAGATTCTCCCGTCTCTCTCAGCACATTTGTGGTTTCCACATTTGTTTTTATTGCCTTGAGGAGGCATTTCTAGAAGCAACATTGCATGGTCTTCTCACAGTATTTCTTGCCACCCAGGGATTTAAGATCTTACAAATGGACCAAAACCTATGTTATTTTGACCTCTGAGGATTTTAAAAGCCTGCAGAAAAATATGTATACAGTAAAGAAAGCATGAACTTCTTGACTCGTAAGTAGAAAGGCAAGAGTCCAACACTGCCCTACCCCCAAAAACCAATAACATCCAGCACACAGCAACCCCTTCAGATTTACAGTGAGAGGAAAGCAGGGACAGCCAGGAAAATAAAATGAATTCACAAAAGAGTTTGGTATTTTCTGATATTTTCACCAAGATCACTTCAAGAAGAAACTCATTATTGAGTGAGATGAAAGCGTAGCTAAACGGAGGAGGAATAACTTCTGCCTCACTTCATGCTCATAAAGGAGATAATACCTCTCAGACAACGTGTGGGGATTAATTGTCTTCCAAATATGTCAAAGGAGAAAAAATTAAAAAAAAACTTGGTTGGATGGGGTGCTGAGCAACCTGGTCTAGTTGAAGGTGTCCTTGCTCATTGCAGGGGGTTGGACCAGATGGCATTTAAAGGTCCCTTCCAACCCCAACCATTCCATGATCTGGGAGGCAGGATGTATTCCATGCAGGAGCCTGTCCAGCCTGCACTAGCTCCACTTCATTTAGAACTGAACAAAATCTCAAGTTTGATTTTTTTTTTTTTTTATTTGCCCTCCAAAATCCCAAGTTTGATTTTTCAAGGTGCCTGAACCTGTGTAAGACCCGCAGTCATCCCCGGCTCACAAGCCAAGAAATGAGATTAAAGCAGACTCAGAGCCCACCTGGCTCCATTTCACATCCACAGCATTTCCTGAACACCTGCCCCTTGGCTCTCCAACAGCTATAAAAATATGTGCCAACTTCTCAGTCTTCTTCATATTTTACTTGCTCTGGCAGGCAACAGATAACAGAACCAGAGAAGTGATGTTGGGAGAAGAAGAGACCAATTTCATGCCACTAAGAAGAGGCAGGGACACTCCTGAATGCTCAAAACCAGAGTCTAGAGGGACTTGGCAGCTCTGCCCCTTCTCCAGCCCCAAAATACACACATCAGTGCTCTCCTCTGGCTGCCATCACTTTTCATATTCCCTTGCACAAATTCCAATTAATAAGTAAGATTCCAACTTCTGGCTATGAACAGTAACAAATGTAAAGGGACCATGGAGTGTTTTGAGGACTTGTTTCTGAGGTCAGAGTTTGACTGCACCTTTTTTTACACAGATGGCAGCAAAGGGGAATTACTTTCTGAGTCTTGAAAATCCTCATTTAGGAAGAAAATTAATCCTTGCTCCTCCAGCCACACCAGAGCAACCACCAGCAGTGTGGTACTAAACAAATACCCCCTTATTTCACATCCTGGGGCAAGAAACAGAGACTTGTTTCTCAAGCCTTTCAATTAAACAACTTTTTCAGTCAAACAAGAACCATCTGCCGTCTTCCACCTCTGCTGGGATGTGGAGATCTGTGTTCTGAGGCTGATGGAATGACCACAGATACAGCAAAACCCCTGACCTGACAACCTACAGCTAAAACCAGGCTTCCTCTTTGAAATGGTTGATTTTCATCTGTTCAATAACAGCCTGATGTCCTCCTGGCTTCTCCACATGCTGATGCAACAGAGTTTTTCCTGAAGTGCTGCGGAATGTGCGTGCGGGGGCGATAATAAAGGATAAATTAAAAGGATGAGATAACCATCCATAGAATGAAGTCATTTAAGGACAGGTTCGGACATATATATTTCATTGTGAAAGACCTATTTTATTCCCCACTAATGGAACAGATTAAATCAGCCAAGCTGAATAAAACTATCATGTCCCAAGACGTAACAACACACTTAAGGGTTTGTCTTTCCCGTGGCCGCGGAATCCAAGCAGTTACTGCTGCCCCTTGGAAAAGTGGGAGCAAGGACAGACATTGCACCACACAGCCAGGGATTCAACAGGTGAACAGGAGTGTGTTTCCATCGTGAAGATGAGTCACAGCACTTCTGTGTAGCACTTCTCCTGCACACAGATCCCAAGCAGCTCTTTGGGGGTGACCTTCCCTGCTGGGATGGATTGGAGCCACATCCAGTCAGGACAGGGTGTTACAGGGGTTCAGAACAATGTCTGATGCCCATTTATCTAGATCTGATTTGAGATACAAATCACCTCAGGGCACCTGAAACAACCGCTCCTGCCTGGGCTCCCTCCTGCAGCACTGAAGTTTGCACCTCCAGCATCTCTGAGATTAAATCCTTATCACCACTGAGCAACTCACTGCTGGGTGAAAACCAGGTACAACATCACTGTTCCTGCTCTTCCCTCACATGTACCACCCAGGAGCATTCCCAGCTCATGTGAAGGTAGGCAGGGCTGCAGGAACTGCATGTTTCCAACAGCATAAACAGCACGATGGCAAAATAACACCTAGACGGCGTTGCCAGACACAGAAGAGACATTTATTTATTCTTGATCACAAACAATGTCCTCTGTTGACAAGCTGAATGAAGGGCACTTCACTGATTTATCAGATCTAATAAGAAACAGACCTCTTGGGATGAAACACGAGATTGATTTTCAGTGGTGAGCCTTGCTCAGGCTGACGAGATGAAACCAGGCATGCACAGGGACAGAGGGCTGAGACAGCACTGGGCAGGAGCAAGAAATGGGAAGATTTGCATGAAGAAGGGGAGATGAGATGCAATGGAAACAGGGCAATAGCAGCCCTTCTGATGGAGGGTTACTCTTTTCTCCTTGCAATCCTTCTCTCCCGCTCTGTGGATCTTAAGAGCAGCAAACTCCTGGGAAGTTTAAAGGCCACTCCTGCACAGTTCTTAGAAACCTCCAAGCTGGACCCTCCCCACGCATCTGCCTTTTAGAGGAGCCCCTCTAAATATAGCAAGTGTAATTTGCACATCAGTCTCAGCATCTACCAGGCAAACCACATTAACTGAGTTCCGTGGATGCCGTTTTCCATCAGGAAAAAGACAACTAGCACAGCAGTGCTTAGCTTGAGGCCCTATTAATAGCAGCCCTAATTATATGGCTGCAAATTTAATTCATAGCAATGATTAGTGTCAAAATCAAAGGCATCACACATCAATATTGATGGAATTGTATGAAGCCCATAAACAGAACAAGCAAGCTGACACATCTACCCCCAGCACTTAGTGGCTGTTAACTGTTGCATTAATGTCCCTTCTCATTTTGCTCCATGAAAATTGTTTTATTGGTGGAATCCACAATTGTGAATGGTAATGTCTCTAGCATGATCCCCTTGCTGCCCCAGCCAGGAAACTGAGATGCTTTGGAAGGAGAGCTGCAGGGAGAACTGCATCCCACCTCCCTGTGCTTTCCCCAACAGGCACCATCAGCACATTTGCTTTTCCTCCACTTGGATAAAGCTGCTGGGGAGCAGCATCGACCCAAAACAGCAGGAGCACGTGTGGGGTGCTGTGGGGGTGCAGACATTTCATACAGGATGTGCTCTGAGTGACCCACAAGTCCCCCTGAGCACTCATCATGTACAGGTGGGTTGCAAGATCCATTGATTCCCCTTCTCCTTTCAACAGTAGCCAAGGACAGGCAAAGCACAAACCAGAACCACCAGTTGCATGAGGAGCAGCTGACCAGTCTGGCTCAGCCACAGCAGGTACAAGGACACCCTCCACCTAAACCCAAACCCTGACCCCATCAGATGCTCTGCTTCCCTGCAGGGACAATGCCAAGCTCACTGATTTGTCTGATATTATTGATTTATTTGTCACAGCTCTGGTACCAACACCCCTCTGGTGCAGCTCTGCTGATGCCACAGGATCTGCCCAGCATCGACTGGACCCCTCAGGGCCTCCAAAACCAGCAAAGCAAGAGGTGAGCTCAGGCTGGGAAAGCTGCCAGCCCTGCCACAGGGCTCTGCACCACTTCCCAGCAGACAGAGAACTTCTTCCTTCTCATCCCAGCCAGTGCTGGCTGCTGGAAGGAGCAGGGAGGGGCTTCAAGTGTACCCAGGAAACAGGGAAAAAGGTAGAGCTGGACAACGTGGGGCTGTAGCAGAGTGCAGGCAGGGATATCTGGGGCTCCTTTGGAGGAGAGAGGCTGAAGCAGCAGCAGCTGCTCTCCCAGGGACTGTGGCAGGAGCAGTTGGGTGAACAGTGAATGGCAGAAGGACATCAGTGAGATAACACAGCGTTGTCAGTAATGAATTCTCACTGGGGAAGCACAGGCAAGTTTGAAAGATTTCAGAGCTGGCCCCCCTGACTTTCCTCCAGCTACACAGAAGTGTCTTCTCTGAAACCCCAGACTGAGGACCAGCTTGTTTCCAAAGGAAATCAGCAGCTGTGGGTGAGGGAATAGGTGTGATGTAGCTTTCAGACATTAATTGTGTGGGCAGATATGCAATGGGGGAGGATATGAAGGAGATCAGGTGGATAAGATGTCTATCCACAGATCTCTGGCACTTACAGAGGTGTGTACAGTTTTACCATCCCTATTTCACAGATGGGAGAGAAGAGATATAGAAACAGTCCTGAGCATCCTGAGCACTTGCTGACATCAAGACATGTCTGGTCTTGGAACAGGCACAAAAACTGGAGACAACTTGTCAACTTCCCACCAGGTCTGCAAATGCCTCCTCTGCAGCAAGAGCCCCACGAGCCCCACAGTTCAGTGCAAAGCTGCTTCCCACGCTTCACCTGGCCCCTCCTGGGCCATGCAAAAGATAATCCCATGTGTCAAACAAGGAAAGAGTTACTAAGAATGTAGACAGGACAACCAGAGTGAGAGAAAAACAACCCCACAGCAGGGAGGACAGGACCGGGATTGTCCCAGTTAATAACGGGGGGCACGGATCCCACCAGCTCCAGGCAGCTCTGGGACATGGTAAATAAGGGCAGATGCCACAAAAGCCTGGCTGTAGTGAATGTCTGCAATGAATTTACACCAGAGATGGACCAATTTTCTTCCAACCAGGTGAAGACCCCTCCCTCTGGACAGCGAAGCATGAATAGATTAACTTTGCATCTAAAGGGTGTTCAGTGTAGATTAGCACGAGGAATTAAACCCTGCTGAAGACACTGCTCTTCTGTAATCCTACATAATTCATGGAACAGGACTGTGAATACCTCGTGTGCAGGCACAGGCTGTTTGCTTTTACTGCCTTTAAATGAGGCAACTTCCCTCTCCCCCCAAAAAAACCCTGCAAACAGCGAGCATCAGGCTGCCTGGCTGGCTCAGAGCTTGGCTTGTGCATTTGTGATGTGCTGAGGGCTCCTCTTCCATCCATTTAGCTAAAAAAAAATCCTGGCTCTCCCCTGTGCCACGGCAGGGGGAGCAGGGAAGTGAGGGGCTCTGCTTACAAACCCCCTCTCCCCCACCCTCAAAATTGCCCCACTGACACTCGAGAGGCACCAGGGAGGCACCTAATTTACTACTACTCAGCACTTGTAAAGTGCTGAATGAATATTAATGAACTGATGTAATTAAAATGATGCAGACATTCAAGTGTAGTATCTGCCTGTCCTTGTATCTTCCTGGATAGATGAGGAAGAAATTCCCTGCTGCTTAAGGACACAAAAAATTAACAGCCTGCTGTTGATTACATTTGTTAACTCTTTCCCTGGTATGAAGAAGCAGGATCTGCATTTAGCAGGTTCACCTAATGCTGTCATTTATAGCTGAGGTTAATTTGAAGGATCTCAGCTTTCCAGAGCAGCATTTCTAAGGCTGGATTTGCTGGAGCTGGATCAGACTTCTACACCCACTGATGAGCTGGATTCCAGCTGCAGCTCCAGCCCTAAAGACCAACAAGAGTCTTCCAGGACTGATCAATCATCCAACTGTCAGGGGGAAGAGCAGGAGGTAAGAGGCCTTAGGCTTGGTTCCAAAAGCAGCCAAGTTAACCCATTCCTATCTCTCCATGGCCAAACATCCTGTCACCATCAGCAATTTTGCCATCACCAAAAGCTTTCTAACTCACAGTCTTCTACATAAGTTGCTGAAGGATTGCTGGAAGACAACTCAAAACCACTGCAAGATGTCCATCAGTTTGTCAAAAAAGGAGGAATGATCCAAGACCTCGGACACAGCATGCTGAGGTTCACTGAAATTCCAATCCAGCTCCTCACCTTTCCTTATCAGACTGGCCCTTTATTGCCCTGGTAATTTCTGCATCAGCCCCACAAACACACACCACAGGTCACTGAATGACAAAATGCACAAACCCCAGACAAACAACATGTCACACACAGGCAGGCAGTGCCTGAGGAGCTGGCTGGGGCTGAGACCCCTGTTACCCTGCTGCTGCTGAGGGAACTCATGGGCTGGAAGCACAGGAAGGTGCCCCCAGCCCATGCAAGGACATGCTCTGGAGCTGGAATGTCACAGAACAACGGGATCTGTGTGGCCTCCTTTAGTTCCTTTCCCAGGACCATCCTCCAGCACCTTTCCCAAACCTTGGCACTCCAACACAAACCACAGCAACACCCCTCTGTGCTAACAGTGCTGAGGGATGAACTCTGCCTCACCAACAACACTCCTTGTGACCCAAACCCTGCAATTCCTGCTCCTCTCATCGACTCCCAGCTTCACACTGGGAAACGCCTGCGAGACACAGCAACAGCAACACGCATCAGAGTCCCCTGAGAGAGATTCAAACCAGATCCTGTCTCTCTGAAGCCACGGAACGAGCTTACCTTCTTCAGCTTGCCACTCTTTGTGCCCACGAACACCACGCTGTAGCCGTTGTAGACGTAGGAAGCCACGGACGTCATCCTGTCGCGGCTGGAGGTGAAGAGCGTCACCCCGTCCACCGGCGTCGAGCCCCCCAGGGGCTGGTTGATGTCGAGCCCACAGAAGTTGTCATCGATGGGGACTGGCTGGAAAGACAAGGTTTGGGGCAGTTGTGAGTGAGGCAGAGCACAGGGCAGCCCCACACGCTCGGGGTCACGTGGAGGGCAGGTGGCAGTGGCTTGTTCCCTTCCCTTTGCCATCCCTTCCTTTCACTGTCATCAGCAACTGCCTGATAAGAACACAGGCTGAAGAGGAAGAGCACTACGACTGTTCTGCATTCAGGGAAGCTGAGGCACAGAAAAATTTATCCTATTCATAGAATCAGCCAGGTTGGAAAAGACCTCTGAGATCATCAAGGCCGACTCTTGATCCAACCCTGCTGTGGTTACCAGACCATGGCACTAAGTGCCACATCCAGCCTCATCTTAAAAACCTCCAGGGCTGGAGAATCCATCACCTCACTGGGCAGCCCATTCCAACGTCCTCTCTGTAGAGAATTTCTTCCTAATATTTAACCTAAACCTCCCCTGGCACTTAAGCTTAAGACCATGTCCTCTTGTCTTACTGACAGCTGCCTGGGAGAAGAGTCCAACCCCCACCCAGCTACAACCTCCTGTCAGGGAGCTGCAGAGAGTGATGAGGTCTCCCCTGAGCCTCCTCTTCCCCAGGCTGTACAACCCCAAGCAAGCTTGTGTTCCACAGGGCCAGGAGTTGATCCCAGCTCTTGAGGGCCACCACGGCCAACATCCAGAGCATCCTTACCGCTTTGGTGCACTGGACATCCTTCCCCAGCAGCCAGTTGAGCTCCAGGTTGCCCTCGCCCTGGTAGCAGGACTGCAGGCGGTCCTTGATCTGGGCGTTGATTGTGCGGATGGGGAAGACGCAGAGCGCGGAGTCGTCGGGTGGCTGATGGTACTGCTTCTGCCCCTTGGAGAAGATGGCAAAGAGCACGTCCTCCTGGGCAGTGATGTTGAGGGACTTGGCCAGCACGTCCCCCGGCTTGGAGAGGTATGCTGCCTGCAGCAGGCGGTACTCCGTGTCCCCCTTGACGCAGCCGAAGGGCAGAGACACGTAGGAGTGGAACTTGGGGTCATCTTTGCAGAGCCGGACGATGCGAGAGGTGTAAAAGAGGTCGCTGGCGGAGTTGATGGAGACGCCCTCGGGGGTCTCCGGCTGCACAGTCAAAAAATACACAAAGTTTCCGCTGGCGAAGCCGTAGATGTAGAAGATGTCAAAGTGCGAAACGAGGGCCAGGGTGTCTGAGGGGATTTTGATGAGGGACGAGACAAAGTCACTGTGGAGCTCGTAATCCAACATTGCCGACGACTCCGGGTCCCGGGGAAGCTTGCGGCTGGAGAGGGTGGGGAAATAATCCTGCTTCCCGTCCACGGCCGTGCCGATGAAGAGCTTCCCATCCTCGCCTTCCGAGCGCACGATCACCCCGTACATGGTGCCCGTCTTGTTGACGCTGGAGAGGTAGTGCTCCTTCTTGTGGGAGGGCTCCACCAGGATGAAGAGGTCGTCGAGGCGCAGCAGCTTGCAGACCCCCTGGTAGAGGCTGCCACAGGCCAGCAGCCGGTTCTCCGAGTAGTCAATGATGAGCAGCTTGTTGACGTTGTTGGTGAGGGTGAGGATCTCGCTGCATGGCTGGACGATGAGGGGTGGGTAGCAGGATTTGTTGTCCTCCTCGGGACCAGTTTTGTGAGCCACCAGAATGGTCAGGTTACCTGAGAGCTTGTAAACCCTGTTGATAGCCCCAACGTAGACTGCTCCGGTGCCTCGGTGCACGGTCAGGTGGTTGAACGTCCAGTCCCGGTTCTCGGAGTGGAAAGTGCTGAACAAGGCGTTGCTGGACACGTTTCGGGAGAGTGATGCCAGGAAGAGGCAGAGCAAAACCACTGACCAGCCATCAGAGTCCAGTGCCCGAGGCCAGTTCTTCCTCTGATCCATCCTGGGAAAGGCAAACTCCGCGTTCCCCGCGCGCGTCCTGAGCCCCGGCAACGTCCCTCACATGGTTCTGAGGAGAGAAAAGAAGCACGCAGAGCAAAGGATTAGATCCAGTGTGCCCTGCAGATAAAATTCAGAGGAGGCTTTCTAATTACACAGTCCTTGAGATAAAGTGAGGATGTCTCTAAGTGCAACAAGAATTAAGCACGTCTCCCAACTTACTGGTGAGCAGTTCAGGCTTGATGTTTTGCCACTTGGTTCAGCCTCTGCATGTTAATTTGTTGTGGGGTTTAGCTGTTTATAACAGCCATGGGAGGGGATAATCAGCTCCAGCCCAAGACAAAGCCTGTACCTCACACACCCAACCATCCATCTGCAATCTTGGCTGATGTCTCCTGCAGGGTGTGTTGTTGGAAGCAACAGAGGAAATAAGAGGTGTTTTCTACCTTTAAGCCCTCTCTGATTTAATTTGGAAAACTGAGGAAGAAGTTTCATTCAGCCAAGTTCATTGAGCGCACACACACCACAGGCACCAGCATCCCCCCTCCATCCCAGAGCCAGAATTGCCTCAAGCAGGTGCTTTTCTGGCAAAAACTTCTCCCACCCTTCACAAAGGTGCCAAAAAGCAGCTGCCACCGAGGTGGGAGCATGTGGTTAGATCAGCCACCAGCAGCACCATGTCTAGGGGAGAGACTACCAGTCTGGGAGACAAATTTCCTGCTCTAACAAAACTTGCAGGAGATGACTAAAAGCTACACAAAGAGACAGCTTGGACTCTGGGTCCAGAAGACTCAATGCCAATCAAATTATCCATATGCCCTTCCTGATAGATCTGTGGAGAGTCTCAGACACAAAGTCTCCTCTGACTGATGTGTTTTCACCCATAAAAATGAGGTAAGTCTTGAGCTGGAAACCTCTGCCCAAAATCTTTGCTGAAGTGAGGCACAAAACCAGTCAGGTTGGGTTCTTTTTTTGTGGGTGATGCCAAAGCACCTACACCTCATTTGACCCTGAGGGATGGCTCAAGCCCTGCTGATCCCTACCCCCATCCTCCCAGCTTGCACAGGCAGCTGCCAGGCTGAATTAGGAATCACCAGGCTGGAATTTCCTTAGGAAGCATGTGTTTGCCTCGGAGACGCTCCGGCAGCGTGAGGCGTGTTTACATCCGAGCTCTCCACCCGCCCTTCCGCTCAGCACGCGCCCAGGCAGACACAGGAGCTGCTGGAGAGGTCCCCTGTAACCCTCTGCCTGCTCCACCTCATCACCAGCACCTCTGCTGAGCTGGCAGACTCCCCTTGCAAAAATACAGATGCTACAGATCCAAATCCCTGCATTTCCACAACAAGCTTATCTTGTTCCACCCCCTGCCATGAGCAGGGACACCTTCCACCAGGCCAGCTTGCTCAAGCTGACCACAGGTATGTCTGACTGCATGGACTCACAAAACCACCACAGAGTTCTCCTTTATCCCAAATTCTGCATTCCTTACATGCTCCAGGCTGGGCAATGAAAGGAACCAATTCAGCCTTCCCTGGGGAGAGACATTCCCACCACCTCAGGGGGACACCAGCCCTGGGAAGAGGCTGAGGACAAGCCACCATTCCACCTGCCCTCTCTGCACTGAAGTCCCATCACCTCCCACCACAGCCACACAAGCCCCCAGCCCACACACAGGGGGATAAACGTGCTCTCTGCAGCTCTGACCCCTTGCCCAGCCCGTGCTCAGGTGCCCTGGCCTGCGGGCACCCCCCGCTCTGACTGACGCTGATCTCGGTTTTGGTATTTAAAATAATTCAGGCTGCTGAAAGCCCACACTGAGCTCATGAGCTCATGTCACCAAACAGCCGCTCTTTAGGCTTGTTCCTGCCAGGAGCCGGAGACGGGTGTTCCTGAGAGGTGACAAAGGAGCTCTGTCCCTGGGCTGCACATCTCCGTGGCACTGACAAGACAGGAGAACGAGAGCGGTAATGGGTTTCTCATTCTGCTCAGGGATACATTTCCCCGGCTGCTCCTCACTGCCAGCCTCTTAATTCCCACCCTCTTAATTCCCACCTTTGGCTGAGGCAGTTTCTCTCTCCCAGGGAGGACACGGACCCTGCCGGATCCTTCGTGCTGTTTGGATGATTGTGGAAGAAAGCAGCTGCTCCCCAACGTGCCACAGCAGCACTGGGGGGACCTCCTGGCTCTTCCCATTAAACTTCTGTGTGAACTTCCCACAAATTATTCCCTGAATCCAGAATCTTTCGACAGGGCAATGGTTCACAGGGATCTGCTCAGAGGAATCTGCCCACACCAGGGATGCTTGTGACCCACGGTGGGCACCGACAACCTGATCGTGGGGCACAGGGATGTCAGAGCAGCTTTGCTCTTGGATGACATGGCAGAGGCCTCTGGTTCAAGGAAAATCCTGGAAGTGAAAGATTCTGCAGAGATCAGGGAAGCTCTGCTGTAAAGCTCAGCACCCACAGTTTTCCTGCTCAGCATTTCCCAGTTTTTTAAAAAGCTGTTCCACTGCAAAGGGAGAAAACAACAGTGCAAGCTAGAAATGAACACATTTAAATAATTACATTTCATGTGCATCTGTACATATGGGACAACAGCAGCTCTTCACTTTGACCACAGCAGTTTTGTATCTCTTTCAGCAATGTTTTCATCCAGACACAGTACAAATGCAGCACAGGCTGGAGCTGCTGTGCAGCAGAGCTGTCAGCTGAAGCCCAACTTCTCTGCTGTGCCTTACACTGAAGGTTTAGCAGAGTATTCGTGAACAGTCACTGCCAACGGCAAGAGAGATCATCCAGGAAAAAGAATCTGTGCTTTCAAACATTATCTGAACATGACAGAGCATGGCCACGAGCTGACATCCTGCCCGAGTCCACTGGGAACGAGGAGCCATCCCCCCATCCCTGTAACCCCCAGGGGCAGCTCCTGCAGCTCCCACTCCCCCAGGGCTGGAGGGAGACTTGTGGGTGCAGGACTGAGCAGTGCTCAGCCACACAGACATCAACCACCAAAGGAACCCTCTGCATGCAAGGTTTAGATCAGATATTAGGAAGAAATTCTTCCCTATTACAAGGGTGGGGAGGCCCTGGCACAGGTTGCCCAGAGAAGCTGTGGCTGCCCCATCCCTGGAAGTGTCCAAGGCCAGGTTGGACGGGGCTTGGAGCAACCTGGGCTTGTGGAAGGTGTCCCTGCCCATGGCAGGGGTTGGAATGGGATGATTTTTAAGGTCCCTTCCACACCAAACCATTCTGTGATTCCCTGTACAGAGGAGTTTGGGGATGGCCAAACACCTGGGGAGTTAAACACCAGGGAAACAGGAGAGTGGGACATTTTAACTCTGATCCTTAAATACTATTTGATCATTAATTTTCATTTTTCTATCCTTTTTTTTTTTGGAAGAGAGTTTAAAACACAGCCTTTAAGGCAATCTGAAGCTATTAATAACACAAGGTGAAAGCGAGTGTAAATTCAGGGACACAATATAAACCCAAGCAGCTGAAAGGCCTCAATTAGGCTGAAAGGAGTTATCTGGTATTTAAATAATTATTAGATTGAAGGAATAATCACAGGTCTGAGCCGATTTTTTCCCCCACTGTCATCCTAATGGAGACTATAATATTATTATTCAAATGCCCATGATTCTCATTGAGGGGGGAAGAAAAAAGGGCTCATTTAATCTCCATGTGACAGGGCTTCAGGAGGCACGATTAGTCATTTCTCTTATTTCAGCTGTCACTCACTCACGGGCACCACAGTTTGTCATTAGTGGCATTTTGTGCACACCAAAAAAACCCCACCAAAAAAAAAAAAAACCCCACACAGGAAAAAAAAAAAAAAAAGGAAAATTAAAGCAAAAAAAACAAAAAGAGAATCTCCTGTGGAAAATGATGGATCAAAGGACCAATTTTGATGTCAGCAGTGCGGCAGCTGTGTTTGCTTGGAGGTGACAGTGTCTTTTCTCTCGGGGTAGGGTTGGTCTCGTGAGCAGTGATTTACACACAGCACCACAGGAGGCCTGTGATTTGCCTCTGCTCCGTCAGGTCCTGCACCCCTGGGATAGTCCATCCCCTCTGGAGGAGGCAGCTCCTACAGCCTGGACACCTCCAGGACACAGCAAAGCATCCACGCCAAGCCCAGAACCTGCACTGACCCTGCATCCTCATGATCCCCACATCCTCATGATCCCCACATCCTCATCTCCACCCTCCCAGCCCCAGCATCCCGGTGCCATGTGCTTTTCCCAAGCTGTCCCTCCATTGTCCCCAGCCCAGAGGCCACCAGGGTCCCCAGTCACCCACACAGGGCAATAAAACCCACTCTGGCTTTTCTCCTCAGGACACACGGCCTGGGGGAGTTGTCTCACTGAATAAACCCTCCTGAAGAATAACACAGCCTGCAGGGACGGGGTGGGGGGGCAGGAGGCCTGTGATTGCTTTCTAAGCTGGAGGTGGATTGTGCCCTTTTTGCTTTTTATAGTCAAATAAGATTCATTGCTGGGAGCGGGGAGAGCGGCTGGCTCACGCACTGACCTCCCCTGCGGGTCACCAGGCTGTCAGAAACCCCCCCAGAATTATCAGAAGGGTCACCAAAAGGGCAGGCTGCACTATATAAACCAAAAGACAAGAACAAACCGTTTGGAACAAGCTCACCCTTGCACCAGCCTGACCCTTTCTCTTTGCATTGGTTCCACATCGTAGCTGCCAATGGGAATGAGGGGAAAAAAACCACATGAGTTTGACCATTTCTTTGTAGCAAGTGACAATAAACCTGCTGGGTCCTCATCCCTCCTGAAGCCCACTGGGAGTTTTCCTGTGAAACCTTTCCAACCATTACAGCTGCTGCAGTGATTTATCCCCTTTGGAGGAGTGATATTCAGGACATATTTGTCAGCTATAGAGGAAGACCTTGCAATAATTAATATGGTTTTGGCTTAATTAGACAAAAGCTCTGAGCCAAACTGTCTGATGGAGGATTCCCCAAGCTCTGGGATGTTCCCAGATCAGAGGTCTGGGTCCTCAGTCCTGCCTCCTTGGCCAAGCTACCACAGGCAGATGAGCCCTGAGCTGCCAAGTTCCCCCTTCTCCAGCAGAAACCTGCCCATCCACTCACACAACTCCCTTCCTGGCTCTCAGGGTCTTCATCTTCTTCTGCAGGAAGAGAAGCCTTGGCACTTCCATGCCTGAAGCAGAGGATTTCCTCAGCCATCCTGGAGCAGGGCTATGGGGGAGCCTTGGAATTCATCCTTCTAAACTCCAGCAGCTTTCACCAGCCAGACACCAACCAGAGCAGAGTCTGACACCAACTGAAGTTACCAGCAGCTTGATGTGAATAATTACAGTTCTGTAATACAAAGCAATGAGGAGGGCTCCCACCACCTCTTATTCTCCTTTTTTTTTTTAATATTTTGACTGTAACAACAATAAGAACAAGCTGTAAATCACCAGCGAGGTGCCTGGAGTCAGGCCCGAGGTTCCTCCAGAGATTACTGTACCACAGGGATGATGAATACCAAGCTTTTCTTAAGGTATAACCTGAAACCCTGACCCCTTTTTTTTGGACCAAAATCTACCCTCATGCCTCATCCTGGGTGCTGCCTGTCCCTGCTGTGAGGGCAGGAGCCGCGCTGGGAGCTGTGTCCCCACTTCCCCGGAGCTGCTTATTCACAGGGATGGTATTTCACAGGCTTTCTGAGAAAGAGTTAAGAGGGCAAAACACAGTATTGTGATTATTGCTTCCTCCAGGCCTGGGACAAGGAAGAGGAGGGGAAGAACAGAACCCAGCCATGAAAAGGCATTTCCCTGATAACAAACACGATTGCCTGAATTATGCACAAAATTTGTTCACGTTGTCCAGACCTCAGATGTTGTTTATCCAGCGCACACTGTGCAAATCACCTCTTCCCCCTGTCTCCTTCTTGTGCACACACATCCCAGCAGATCCAGAGAAACAGAAAACCCCAGAGAGGGACCTGCTGTGAGCCCCATCTTTGCAACTGCAGCCTGGAGGGCAAAACACAGCACCCTGCCCTGGGGTTACTCCTGGCTTTGTCCCAGACTTGCTGAACAAGCCCAGACAAGTCATGTTACTCAGCCTCAGTTGAACCACCTGTGAAATGGGTATAATACTTCCATGCATGAGGCACTCAGATGTTCCATCCATGAAAAAACCAAAAGGAAGTTCCCAGAAATAAGCTGCTGTAGTAAAGGATGCGTGAGGCACTGGTTTGGCACTTCTTGGCGTACCTCTACTCAAACTCTTTGATCACAGAATATCCTGAATTGAAAGGCACCCACAAGTGTCACCCAACTCCTGTTCCTGCACAGGACAAGCCCAAAATCCCACCCTGTTCCTGAGAGCGTTGTCCAAACACTCCTTGAGCTCTGGCAGCCCTGGGGCTGTGACCAAACCCTGGGGAGCCTGTTCAGTGCCCAACCACCCTCTGGGGGAAGAACCTTTTCCTGATACCCAACACAACCCTCCCTGATGCAGCTCCACACATTCCTTTGGCTCTGGGGCTGCCCCTCGTGAAGAAGCTGCAGACCCTGATGAGGTTTGACCTCAGGCTCCTCTTGTCCCAGCTGAATAAACCAAGTGACCTCAGGGGCTGTTGAGCAGAGCAGGGCTGCTCCCCCCTGAGCGAGCACAAGCAAACCCAGGCACGGCTGCCCCTGTCCCCCAAGGATGCTGGAACACCCCTGCCACACAGCAAGAGGCAATTCCTTAACACTGCCAAGCTCATCCCTGTCTCCAGGGGAGCACTGGCTCCTCTGGCAAATCCAAAGCAGGCCCACAGCTGTGGCTCCAGCGTGGCTCACCCCCAGCTGTGCATTACAGCTGCAGTCCTTTGACCCACCAACCCCACAAAAATTCGTAATCAACCTCGGACACCAGAAATCAGACACCTTTTTGTCTTTCCCTATGCTGACACTTGACACCTGCTATCTGAGAAACCACAGCTGGCAGCTACTGAGCTTCAAGCACACTGCTGTGAAATAGCTTATAAATTACCTTGCATGGAGAGAGGTGCTGGGAAAAGAGGACTTTATTCACCAGGCAGTCCCTGAGGACAGACTCAAGGCTGGTGACAACATGACACACTGGAGCACGGAGCAGAACAGACCCTTATTTTCCTGGTTGCCTTGAAGTATGACACAAAGGGAAAATTTAACACTTCTGAAGTTTCATAGCTGGCTTGTTCAAATTTGGGAAGTCTCAGGTTCAGCCAAACCTTTGTAAACAGGTCACTGGCTCTGGGAAACGTTCAATCATAAAAGTTTGTGGCCAGAAAGTTGTGAGTCTCTAATCCAGCCTCCTGCTGCAAGGACCAGCTGTTAAAACCATCATTCAAGTGATGTTTCTCTAAACTATCCTTAAGGACCCCCAGAAACGGAGTCCACAACCCCTCCAGGCAATCTAGGTCAGCACGTGCCTCAGAAAGTGCTTTTTCTAGTTTCTTACCTGAGTCCTGGCAGATTGAGGCTCATCCACCTCTCCACTGGTGCACCTGAACATCGTTTGATTATTCATGGACTTTATTCCCAAGAAAACGGAATTTAATGGACGGTGACCTTAGGTGCAAGCAGATTAAATGATTTGCCCAAGGCTAGTCAAAAGGTCCCAGTGGCAAAGCAAGGAGTTTTATCTCCAGAGCCTCAGTCCAGCACTCTCTCCCCAGGTGACATCCAGCTGCAGTTTATTACAAGAGAATATTACAGTGCAGCATGAGGGAAGATCACAGAGCGGCCACCGAACTGGAGGAGAAAAATAAGCAGCAGCTTCTCCTGGCCTCACTCCAAGTGCACCACAGGCAAGTGAAGAACCCCAGCTTCAAATTAAATGGGTCCCCAGCCACTCCATTAAACAGAAATCCTGAAACAGAAATCCTTTGGCTGTGCCAGCCCCGTACAGCGAGTGGTGTTCGTTATCCCCAACACTCCCTACGGCAGCCAGATGTATTTACACAGTAGCCACAGTGCTGTTACCTAAGTAAACCAGGAAATTGTACATTTGTTAAAATTAGGTTCTGAGATGCTGAATCCCCAACTGTGCAGCTGTAGATTTTGCTCAGCCAGCAGGGCTGAAATTCTGCCGAACACGCCACTGCCTCAAACACTCGGGCGTGTCTGAGAGGGGTTCCCTGGTGATGATGCTCCCTGCCAGTCCAGGATGAATATCCCCCACCTCACTGGCAGGGTAGGGGTGGCACAGCACCAGAACAGGCCTGGAGCCGTCTCACCTCTGTCCCAACATCAGCTGAACATCATCTCCTCTCCTACAGCATTTGGACATCAATGTCTATTTGAGAAAGTGGCTCTTTCCCACTCATCTGCTCCCTGCTCCTCAGTTTGGCTTTTCAATTTCAGAGCTCTGGCAGTTCACTGATTAATTCAAGCCTGTTTAATAACCCTTCTGTTTAGATGAAACAAGCTGTCTTGTTTTCTTTATTTTTAACACTAACTCTTGTTTCTTTGCTAAGGATCTCTGTCATTTAGAAACTTCTCTCTCTCCAACCAAGCTGATAATAAGATGGAGAAAGCATCTGCTTACGTCCCCATCTGACATCAGCCAGAAGTTAGGAAGCTAAAGAGGGGCTGCACACTTTGATGGATAAGACATGCTGAAAGCCTGGGCTTGTCTTGGAAAATCAGTAGCTCCACAAGTCCCTGGATAACTCAGAGCAGAGCACAAACAGCGGGACAGCTCCGGACAACACAGGTGAGAGGAAAGGAGTCATGGGAGCTGGAGCACCCAAACTCCTCACCAGGCTCATTCTGCACCCTGTGGGAGTGGAAAACTCGCCATAAAAAAACCAAAACCACAACTCTGGAAGCTGTTGCTGCTGCAGGCCCTGTCCCATGCTGTGCCCCCAGCGTGGCAATCGATTGGCAATGGTCAGGCCAGCACAGGGCTCGCAGCTGCTCCCACCAACACCAGCCTCTCCCCTCTGATGGACCCCACCTTCCCTCTGGCACCTGCTCTCCCATGGCATCCTCCTGCCAGAGGGTTCTGAGGCATCATGATCACTGCCTGCCTGAGCCTTCTCCCTCCCACCCCTGTCCCATCCCACCAGAAGTCCAGGCACAGGGAGTAGCACAGGGGCCCGACTCCCGATGGGAATGACTTGGAGCCTCTCAGCTGTCTCCTGCCTCTTTGAATTTCAAAGCTGCACTTGTCTGTAGAGCAACTGAGTCATTTCCTTCCTATATCCAGCCTATCGGACTGGATCCAGCAGTGCCCGGAAAACAATAAATCCTTCAAGGGCTTGGAAGGCCATATTTCACAGGAATGCAGCGAGCCCGGCTGCCTGGAGAGCTCCTCACACACCCTTTAATTCAACACTGCTCTGTGCAAGCTGTCTCACCCTGGCCCTGGTCCCTGAGCAGGGCAGTGATCCCCATCCCAGACACCCTGAAATCCCAAGGGAACTGCAGAGCTCGGGTGTGGGACAGCACTTGTGATCCACCCAGACCAAGAGCACCTCATCACCCTGCTGGGCACATCACTGAGGGGGTGAGGGGCTAAGAACTGACAGGGAAACCTCCTTGACTCCTAAAACACACAGAGGATCTCAGAGGGAGAGAAGCTACAGCTGAATTTGTTGCAACACTCCTTTGGCAGACCCAAAGAAAGCTGCTCTAAAATCCCACCACTGAGAACCTGTGCAGGCCATGGAAATACTTCCAGCTGGTTCAGTTTTACAAGAGCCCCCTTTACAACCACAAACCCGTCTTCCAGATGCCCAAAACATTCCCATAAAGTTCATAAGGATTGTGGGACAAAGCCAAAACTCCATGATTTGAGCTACCTGTGGTACCAAAGAGCTGCAGAACTTCCACCAGAACAACACAGTTGAGATGCTTGGCCAAAAAAGCAGCTCCCAAATCTGAGTTTCCATGCAGCTCTGAGGAAAACTGGTGATCCTGGAAAATCCAGGATCGCTTCAGTGCCACTTCCATTGTCTTTTTTGATGCCAGAAGCAAAGCCCAACTGACTTAAATTAAGATTCACAAGACTGTTAACCAAATGATCCCACATATATGAGAAAAAACTAAATGACAAGGAAATTAATATGATATCCTCCTCAGCAACAAGATGGTTAAAGCAGATAATTTGCCCAAGTGTCATGTTTATAATGGGAATTTGCAGAGAATGAAACAGGAATTCTCAGGGATGAACAAATGAGGCAATATCTTCCATTTTCTCATGTTAAAATTTGCACTGTCTGTGATAAAAGCACTGGGCCTTTTTTTTCAGATCTCGTGGGGGGAGAAGGAAATTAAGTCAAAATTTTTTGGTTTGCAATAGGTCTTTGCAGACTGAAAGGTGTGAGAGCAGGTTCAGGTAGGGAAGAGCCACCCAAAGGTCTGTTCCAACAGGATTCATACCCAGAGACAGCAAACCTTTATAAAAAGTAAATTAAATCTCATCTCAACAACAGGATTGACCATTTGGTACAAGTCTGTGAGGAAGTGAATGGTTAAAAACCCAACACATATCACTGAATTCACACTCAGAATTGGAAAAACTCCCCCTACAAAGCCAGTCCAACCCCACCCAACCTGTCACTCCTGAGGTTAAACCTCTCGGTGACCCAGTACCCTGGGCTGGGCTTATTTATTCATTTATTATTTTCAAACAAGTTATACAACATCCTTGGAAGTCCTTAAAAGAGCCTCTGCTTTTGTTTCCTTCTGGGAATTTGTCCTAGCACTTCTCAGCTCAGCCCAGGACAAGCTGTGGCCACCTCGACTTCAGAGGATTCATTCGGTGGAACCGATGGGCCCGAATTGCCCCTGTCACACAATTTATGCCTTGAAAAGCTGAGTTACACAAGCACTTGTACCAGCACCTTATTATATCCCAGAGGACAAGCAAAAGGGGCTCCTGCCTCTTTCTTCCAGTGAACTCTGGAGTGTTTGCCCATGCTCCTTGGTTGCTATGAGATTTTAAAGACAGCCTAAACCTGTTACCACTGAACAGGCCTTGAACACAATTCCTGCTCCATGAATCTCTTCAGTGGAGCCAAACACACCAGGGCAGTGATCAGAGGAGGGCTCCTCCTCGCTGCTGCCACAATTAACTCCCTGAGAGCTGCAGGGAAAACTTTCCAGCTAAGAGAGAAGAGCCTGCAGTGACCCTCTGGCTGCTGCAGCATCTCTCAGCCAAACAAATTACTGTGGATGTTTGTCCATCTGGCCCTTCCAGCTTCTGTAACACAATAGATGATGTCTCTGTAATGTTAGATTGGTTTGGAAATACAGAGGGGTAGACTGCAAAAGTCAGAATTAACAAAAGGTTTAAGGCAAACACAGAAGCATTTCTCATTCCAAGGTTAACTTTGAAAAGCTCTTACTGTCAATTTGTTTACTGCAGATTTATCATACAATTCCAGAATGGTTTAGTTTGAAAGGTACCTTAAAGATCATCCACTTCCCATCCCCCTGCCATGGGCAGGGACATCTTCCACTAGCCCAGGTTGCTCCAAGTCTCATCTAACCTGGTCTTGGACACTTCCAGGGATAGGACCTTTAAGGTCCCTTTCAACCCAAACCATGCTGGGATTCTATGTTTCAGCTTCAGTGCAGATTTAAAACCTACATGATGGCAAATTTTAAGCATAAAAATACTTGAGCCAGTTAGGAAGCCTCCAGGCACGCTCCCTTTTCCTCCCCACCTCTTTGCACTTCCATTAAAAATCAAAAGGAAATTCACAGGCGCTTTTTTTTTATTGTTGTTTAAATAACATTACAGGCTGTGACATAAACCAGCAAAGGCAGGAAATATGATCATGAGGGCAGTGCTCCATCCTCTGCTCCTGTCACTGTGACTTTTTGGAGACTTGGCAAATGAATGAGTAAAGGAGACAGCCGGCGTGTTTTATGGAGTTGAACTGTAACATCCCTGTTAAGCAGCCAACTTACCATTTCTTTGCTCTGACACCAATAAATCTACCCAGCCACGGGGAACAAAGCTCTTCACACCAACTGGCCACATGTGAATCCCTCATATTTGGCTACCTGGGCAAGCACCCAGCCTGCCGGGATCTGCCATGCTCACTGCTGCTTTGGGAATACCCTCCCAGAGGTGAGAAAGGGCCCATTTCAGTAAGGTGACTTTGGAGATTTTAACCCTGTTACCAACACACACTCATTCACCACAGCACTGCTGATTCCCAGAATCTCAGGTTCCCACTCCAAGGGGGTAAAGAGCCGCTCTGGACCCTCAAGAAAACCCTCACAAGGCAAACCCTGAAAGCCCCAGAAATCGAGAAGCAAATCCAAAGAATTCAGAACCTCACTGTAACTGTTATTCAAGCATAAATTTCAGAAACTTGGCGCACAAACTCACTTTTTGGAAGCTCATTCCCAGGTTAACCAACCAAAGCAGGAACACCCTCGCACACCTCCAATGTGGACACCCAGTTCCCTCCAGCGCGGCGCACGCGAGGGATCGCTCCGAGCTCTCACCCGGAGACACGAAACCTCTCCGGAGGAAGAACTACACATAAATCTCCCCGGGAGGCATTTGTTCCCAGGCTCTCATGAGTCTGGAAATAACACAAGGAACTTCTTCCACGCTGAGTCAGGGTGTGACGGCGGCTCCAGGACCGGCCGCGGTGGATCCGCTTCCTTCCCGGCGCGCGTCACGGGCGGCAGCCCAGCGCTGCCCCGCAGCTTTCCTGTTTTCCCCAGTGCTCTGAGGCTTCCCGAGACATGGGACAGGGAAACGGGGCTCTGGAGGCTGACACTGAGCTGCTGCAGGAATCAAGCTGCAGTTTTGCAAATGCTGCTAAGAGTCAGACAGGAGCTGAAAGCAAAATACGGTGTTTCCTTTAACCTGGCCTGAGGTACCCCAGGAATGGCCTCTCCAAGGACTGTCACTCCAGCATCAACCATCCCTTCAAGTAGGAAGATGGAATAAGAGTTGCCTGTGCATCCCAGGGGGCTGCCCCCCACACACCCTGGCACTAAGCCCTGAGTCCAGGCCACGACAGGTGGAACCCACTGGTGCAGCTCTTGGAGAGCCCTGCAGGTCACACAGAGGCGGGTGCAGCTCTCCCTGCCTGTGCCCGCTCCTCCGAACAGTCTCCTGCTCACACGGATTTTCCCTGGTGTAAGTTCTCACAGAGGCTTCTGCCAGAGCAGCACCACCTAGAGCAGCATCTCCCTGTGCTGCCACCAGAACTGGTGGCTGGGCTGTGAGCACGAGTGCAGCGTTACGTGGCACCAGCACCTACTGGGAGAGCTCCCACCGCTCCCGACCCACCGCTGATCCAACAGCCACTTACCGCGCTTGGAGGCAGCCAGGAAGGAGCCTGCCCTTCCCGTGCCACTCCCAGCCCTGAGGCACCAGGCTCCTGCTCCAGCACTGAGCCCCCAGTCCAGCTCCAAGCCCAGCTCCAAGCCCCCTCCTCGGCGGCTCAGCCGGCGGCTCCGGGAATGAGCCCTGAGAAGGGAACAGCGGCGGCAGCGGGAGGAGACGAGGTGAGAGGTCACTGTAATATTTACTCAGACATCACCTTTCACTTTTATGAAGTGGGGAAACGGTGCTGGAGCAGGAAAAGGGCTGTGAGGGACGTTCCTGCCTGGGAAGCTGCTGGAACACGGAGCTCAACACGCAGCTGGTTCCGGAGAGCCAGGGCCTGGCTGGGGCAGGATCCTCCACTGGACACTCAGACCCCAAAATCTGCATTGGGCTGGAGGTGGGCTCTGGGCTCTTCCCCTCACCCCATCAGAGGGGCAGAGGGAATGGCTGGAGCAGGCAGGAGCTCTGCAGACCCTCTCCAGGTCTCCTGGGCTTCAGGAGATCCCCAGCCAGGCAGGAGCCCATCACACAGAGGGGTCATCCCTGTGCAGTGTGGTTTTCAAGAGCTCACAGGAGACATGGAACATGGTGCAGAGGGTTAACATGGCATCAGCTGGACAACAGAACTTCCATGTGGGACCTCTGTTTCTTGGAAGGACTATCTCCTTGAGCAAGTGGTGAGATGGAACTGAGAGTGCCACTCACACAGAGCTGCCAGCCTGGGCAGTGGCAGGGCTGGTCCCAGGGCAGGCTCAGGGTCCCCCTGCCAGTGCCAGGCAGGGAGGAGCAGCACTGGCTGCCACCCTGGCACAGGGGGCCCTGGCTGGCAGGGCTCTCCCAGGCTCACTATCTCTCTGCCTTTGGAGATCATCTGGGCTTTTTTATAACGTGACTCTGATGCCTTTTATCTCCTGCTCTGAATGTGATTTTTTAGCCCAGGCAAAGCAGGATTAAATTTTCATAATACAGTACATTTATCTGGCTTTTCATTCCCCCCCATCACCACTTCCCAGTTCGGTTTCACCCAAGCAGAAGCTGCGATTACAGGGAGAAACATGAGATGGGCTCTCTCCGATAAGCAGGGGAGGGCACCTCTTTCCCAGCACCCCTTCCCTGGCAGCAGCCAGCACCTTGGTACCCAGCCTGGGGCTGACAGCATCACTCAGCCCGAGACACACAGATGGATCACAATTCCCACTCAAAACCACGCAGCAGATTAGGTACATCACTGGCATATGTTGCACTCGTGTGTTTGGGAAACTTGTGCTTTCTTGGTAAAGTCCTTCTAGAGCAGCCTCACCCCCACAGGAGCAGCTCCCAGCTTGGGTTCAGACACAGTGGGCAGAGGAGCCACGAGCCACATGGACAAGGAGCAGGGAGAGGCAGCTACAGCCAGCCTGCCTTGGCCAGGAATGTCTGGAAAGCACCAAAATCCTCCTGTCCCCCCTCCAGTGCTGTGTTCAGCAAAGCTCCAGGTCAGAATTCCAGTCCCTGTACCTCGTCCTGCTGTCACCCAGAGGCTGCAGCTCAGCACAGCTTTGCCACTTGCTTTGGGTTTACGTTCGTTTTTCAGTTGGATCCAGAGGATCCCCTCTAGTGGGATGAGGAGGAATTTCAAGCCCACATCCCACTCCTGAATCCCCCCCAGCTCTCTCTGTGCTGGCTGTGGGGCTCAGGGTGGGTGGTGGGCTGGCTCACAAATTTCTCACCCCATTTTCCAGAGCCATTCGGGGTGAAGCCAAAACCAGGCTGGAAAGGTGGACGCTGGGGTGGGAAGAACCAGAGAAGAGAGGAACACAACAGCAGACATCAAGCATAAATCCCCTTCACAGCAGCAATGGGGACGACTTCCAAGAGCAAAACTTTGGCAATAACACGTCCCCTGGCCCACGTGTGTCACCAGCAAACCTGGGCACTCCAAGGACATGAGGGTTGGAGGTGCAGTGACCACCCTGTGACACAGCAGCACGTGGGGACCAGCAGCCCATTTGCCTTCCTGGCACTAAAACCACCCCATAAATACATATATTTTCACTGCAGAGAAAGACTCTGAACACAAGCCCCAGGCGGCCGCCTCTGCCGCCCAAGGACAGCACGCTGCCCTCAATTCTGCTTTTGTTCCCACTTTGCCTTTCATCCCGGAGGCTCCCGCTGCACCACTTGTGCACACAAAGAGCTCGTGGCCTCCTCAGACCAAAATGCCTTCGAGTGTCACCCAGCCCAGCCGTGCCCAGGGAGGGAGGTGGGCACCCAATTAGCAGAGCTAAGGAGGTCAGTGTGGGATGCTCCTGGTGATCCAGACACATCAGATCCAGCCACCAGCACCCGTGGCTCAGCCCCAGGAAGAACTTGGAAGCACCTTTTCCCCCTTGGTTCCCCCTGCCCTCCCCTTTGCTGTTGTAGTGGTGGCCTCCCAGCCAAGCTGGTTAAGAGATTAACACTCTAAAAACCACATTTACTCTAATTAGCCATGAAATCTTTGTAACTAAGTGAAAAAATGTTTCCCTTGAGGGATTTTTGTCCATTCATCACTGTTTGAATTGCAAGGGAGGGGGGAGGAAGAGAAAAGAGGGGGGGACCAGAGAAAAAACCCTCAGATCTAATGAATTAATAGCAGAATGCCCTGGGGGAGAACGGGCTCCTACACAACACGGGCACCTCAAAGGGGGCTTTTCACAGCTCGCTGAGGGGACGCTNAAGGGAGGGGGGAGGAAGAGAAAAGAGGGGGGGGACCAGAGAAAAAACCCTCAGATCTAATGAATTAATAGCAGAATGCCCTGGGGGAGAACGGGCTCCTACACAACACGGGCACCTCAAAGGGGGCTTTTCACAGCTCGCTGAGGGGACGCTGCTGAATTATTTCGAGTTAACAGACTGTAACACAACGCTCTGCTCCCGGACCAGCCGGGCAGCTTGGCCAGCACGCTCCACTCCTCTCTTCCCTTCCACAGGGATGGACAGACGGACCAGCTGGGAGCCCCTGCCCTGCCGACAGCCGGGGGAAAACAGCGCTCTGCTGGCAGCACCACCAGTGCCCCCCGGTTCCTGTTTACTGGGAAAAACATTTCAGAGTTAGGTGGGAGGGGAGGCAGAGAATCTTGCCACAACTTAGGCCCATAAATATTTCATATTGCTGGAAGAAGAACGATTATATTCCTGCCAGCACTTTTCTTGTGTATTTTAAATGTGTCACCGCCTTCTACTTTCTCCCCCGTTTGTGTTTCTTGTAACAGGCCCATGAAATAAAGATTAGCTGAATAATCAAGAGTGTTTAGAAATGTGAAGGGGCCTGTCTCAGGAGCACTGCACGCTCAGGTTCATCTTTTTTCTCTTTTTTTTTTTGTTTTTGGTCTCCTTTTAAGGATGCCAAACGCAGATGGGGGAGCGCAGTTTTCACACGCCGTAAGAGACGGGCGGGAGCGGAGCCCGAGCGCGTGGGGATGAGGAGAGAGGAGAGCACACGCTTCCCCCATCAAAAAATGACAGCCCAAACGTGGTGTGGAACAGGGGGGCACTCTCGCCCATTATATATTTATTGTTCAAGCTGCAGAGGGGCCAATTAGAGCAGCTTCATCACCGCTGTGTTCGAAGGGACGGGGATGCGCTCGGAGAGGCGGGATGAGAGAAGCAGGTGTGCGCTTTCCTGTTGGATACGGAGCCCTCCGCTCCTCTGAGAGCCACAAATCCACCTCAGCTGAACCACAGTACCTCTGCTCTCCCACAGGAGAGCCTTGTGTTGGCACCCAACAGCCAGCCCAGCTTTCCACCTTAAGCTTCTCACCACATGCCCCACGCAATTTCTAAATATCAGCTTTTGCTTTCTTTCCTAGTTCAACTCTTCACAGGAGCTGCCTACGGCATTGAGACAGTCTGCACCTACATCTGCCCTAGCTTTTGGGCAACGATTCCAAGACATGCTCTAGACTCCCACATTTAGCTGCAACAGGAGTTCCCAAAGTAAGTTCTGGAAAGCCTCATAGCGGTGGTTAAATTGGAGATGCCGGGAAGATACTGCAAATCACACGTTTCCCCGAGACACCACAGGGTCTGCCCAGCAAACTGCTCCAAATGTCATTTCCATTTAGCTGCTTTGCGAGCCAATTTGTCACACACTAATGCAATTTGCTGAAGAGAGTTAAAGAGCACAGGGCAGGAGCACTCGCCCCTTCTCCAGGCTCCCTCATCAGCCTGGATCTGCATGTTCCCTTTTACATCCAGCTGAAGTTCCCTTCTGCTGGCAAGCAGGGGAAGCTCAGGGTTAATGCAAAGAACAAGATAGAGCATGGTAAGAGCACGGGGAAAGCTGTTTCCATCATATTGGTGGATTATGTGCAGATCTTGTGCAGCATCTGTTACTTGTTTCCACCACACAAACTTGTTCTAAGCCAAGGGGAAACTCCACAATTAATTACATCAACCACCACCATAAAGGCAGTGAGGAATAAAATTGGGTTACTTTATCTTCTTGCAACAAGAGCTGGGGATATGGTTAGAAGAGGTTGGAGAGATGACTGGTTTGCAAGATAAGCCATTTCACAGCAGTCATTGTATGTTCACTTTACTCACTGCTCGCACCAAGTTTCTCAAATCAAAGCTATTTTATCTGTTTCCTGCACCACCCCAAAATACCACATTTAAGCTTTTAGGGTCCTCAAAGTGACAGCAAATGGCAAAAGGACAGCAATAAAGACCAAAAAAAAAAAAACCCACTGATTTTAAAGGATCTAACACCTCTGTGTTAAAGGTAAAAAGCCAAACATCTGCTCTGGGGATGGCACAGATTTCTTCCGAGGCATCTGTCTCTCAGCTGTAAAGTAGGTCATTTGATTTAACTTTGAGACACCGTTATCAATGAAGCCATCCAGGGCAGGAGAGGCAAGACCATGTCCCCAAGTCAGCTGAGATCTATTAAACACATTCCAGCCACCAGCGAAGCATCAAGTGCTCAGCAAATAACAGGGGAACCCTGTCAGCACTGGGTTTTACATCATGGCACTCTCCTAACTTCACATTCTCTCGTCTCCAAGCTTGAACCGCTGGTCACAGACGCACAAAGGCTTTCCCCCCCCTCTACCACTCACTATTCACCTCACTTAATAGTCACCTATTGACTTTCTGATACCCCTCAGAACACAGATTAACTGAACATCACTCACTTCACCCCCAGGAACGTTCAAGTATTGGCCATAGCTTGAATGGAGACAAAGCCGCGAATGCCTGATCGTGCCAGGTTAAACGGAGGTCACAGCCAGGGAGGACAAGTCACACAGAGCAGCCACAGCTGTCACCAACACCCATCCACAGCTCCGGGAATGGGGAGACTCGGACCATCGCCCAGGAGTTGGGATTTCCCCCGAGGGAGCACAAGTGCGTTCGCCATCCCTCCCCTCATCGCCTCCCAAAAAGGGTTTTGAGAGCATTTCGCAAAGTTTTAATGGGGATTTAATTTCTTTCCCCCCAAGATTCAGAGGTGTTTTTGAATAAAGTCCCTCCTTTCCCACAGGAACTTTTTTTATGGAGATGAGTTTATCCCGGTGCATTGGCCGCTCCAGACCGTGACTGAGCGGTACCAAACGGCCGCAGAATTACCGAGGAGATACATCGATGTGTATTAACGCGTGTGCGCACGTAGAGCAGCCCGGGGAAGGAGCGGGAGGTGGATTCCCAGGAACAGGGAGGTCGGAGGGGTTCCTCCATCCCTTCCGCAGGCAGCGCCGGGTACCCCCCCCTCACCCCCGCGCATCTCCCCGGGCACCGCCGGGACCGGCGCGATGCCTCCGGGTACCCCCCCGCGCTCTGCAGCCCCCGGTGCCACCCGCCTCGGGCACCACAGACAGGACCAGCCCAGACCTCCCGCCCGCATCCTCCACCGGGGGATGCCCAGGGGAGAACCCCTCCACCCCTTACCCCGGCGGGCAACATCCCCCTCGCCATCCCCCCTCCGCACTCACCAGCCCTCGCAGCTCCGGTGCCGCCCGCCTCCCGGGTGCCGGCTCCCGGCTCACGGCGGGGGGATCCACGCGGCCCCCGGCACCATGGAAATCCGGGGCCGGGCGCTCCCCGCAGCCCCTCTCCGCCCTCCCTCCCTCCCTCCCGGCTCGGCTC